>JABTXL010012322.1:8371463-8501015 GCA_025134845.1 Neodon shergylaensis
GAGAGAGAGAGAGAGAGAGAGAGAGAGAGAGAGAGAGAGAGAGAGAGAGAGCTGTCTTCCAGACAGAATCTTTTGCCATGCATCTCTCGTGTGGTGTTGACAGTCCTTCATGCAGTGCCATGCGGGGGCACTGACGTCTCAGTAAAAATTCTCCCTGGGATCCAGTGATGTATTTAGCTAACAGCTTAGTCAATTATGTCACGTTGACAATTTCAAGAGGGAAGGAGAACCACACATGGGCTGGGTGAGGTGTCTGACTGTCAGCGGCAGTTAATGGAGTGACATGGGTAGCAGAGCCAGCGAGTGCAGAAGTCTATGTCGAAGTGATCAGGCATTCCCCTAAAATCAAAGGCCACTACTACCTTTTCAGAGAAATGCGTTTTCTCCCCATAACTAAGCAAGGCAATGGAAAATCAAATAACCAAGCCAAAAAGAAAAAAAAAATAAGTCAAATATTTGTCAAGGAGCGTCTCCTTTGGAATCTAGAAGCAGAGAATCCGGTTGCTGGTTTTCTTCACTGTCACCCACTCCTGGCCTTACCCTTGTCTTTTCCACAAGCTGAGGATCAACCCGGTTGGGGTCAAAGGGCTCCCACAGGATCATACAGCAAGATGGTACGAGGACCCAGCTATTGCGAGAACCCAGGGACCAATCTGCCTCGTGGCTCCTCTGGTCCATGGGGGTTGCCCTTTATGGTTTGCCAGCCTGACCTCAGCACCACTACTCCACCAAAAAGAAAGTTATTTGCCTTATACTAAATCTGCTCAGCTATTCCATCTTTCTCTCCCCCCCACCCCCACATATTTTTGGGTGCCTGCTATAAGAATGACACTGTTCCCAGTACCAGGGATACGGGGCAAACAAAATAATCTCTGTTGTCATGGAGACGTCTAGTGGAGTTTTCAGACCTCCCTGTGTGAAAAATGGGCCAGGTGTCAGCTCTCGCATTAGGACTGGGAGACCAACTTCGATGCTCTGGAGGTGGAAGACAAACATAGCCCAGCCCAGAGACCGTAGCAGAAATGTTGGTAGAAGACTTGTAACAGAACAGCATCTGCAGGGCCCTTGTTCTCCAGCCCCGTACGATAGTGGGCGGAACAGTAATAACTAACATATGCATGGCACTCTGCAGCTGAGAAATCCCATTTACAAACACCCCACCATTTCCTTTAACAAAAACCTTTCAGGGCATTAGTGCGCCCTTTAATGGGTGAAGATGATGAATGTTCAGAGAGGTTGAAATGACTGGCCCGAGATATGGACTGATTAAACAGCAGAGCCGAGATGGACTCTGATGTTTACTCAAATCTCAGACTGGTTCCATTATGGTAAACCTTCACTGAACATTTCTAAGTCCATTTTCTTTCTTCAAGGACCGTTTTAGTGAGCTGAAGCCTGCCAAAACCTTGTTCTGACTACACATCACGAAGCCTTACCCCCAACCCTGAACCTTGTCACTTCTTAAATCTTGTTTTGGATATTGCCTTTGAGTCCCACAGGTAAAGCAGTTTTTTTTTAATGATACATAACTAAAGGAAAGATGACTAAACCCCTTTGTTGTTTGTTGGGTGAGACCAGAGAGTTCGGAACTCAATTTATAAATGTGTCCATGGTTCTAGGGATGATGCAGTTGGGCAAACTGTTGATAACAACCATAGAAGATGCATTGTGTCATGTCCTGGGAGAAAGAAGAAGATTGAAGAGTTAAAGGTATAACACAGGGATGAAAATTAGAGACATAACAGGACAATCGGATCTGTGGCTCACTGGAATGAATGTGTGCATGGCTTAAGAGCAGGTGGAACCTCCTTGTCTTGACTTGTGATTCCTGTACAAGGATTGAGTTGGAGGACGGAGAAAGGAGGTTGAAGATTGAGATGACTTCATGCTTCTACCCAGTCTTCACTGTGCAGTCTCAAGGCAATATGGTACTGCAGAGAGAATGTTGAGCAAGGACATGGCTGCCTACATCCTCCAGGGCTCTGCTGCTCTCCCTCCCTGCACACTCAGGCAAACATCTGTCAACTATGGGTTCTTCATCTTGACCATGAAAAGAGACTGGTGGTTTTGTTCTAGTCTCCCCAATGGTTGCTGATGAGAAGCACCTGAGACAAACTTTCACCAGGCTCCTGAGACCAAAATTCCTTTGTTCATTTGTATTGCTGCTATAGACCCAATACATAGTAAATGTAAAAATACTTTGAAATTCAGGAAAAAATAAGAAATGGGAATTCTTATAGCTATTTTCACCATCTGCAGTGATATTCCAGTATAGGCCTCATGAGCTCTTTCTTTTGCACAGCCTCATGGGAAAAATTCAAAAGGATGAAGCCAACAACACAGTCTCTTTCTTAATAATTTTTCTATTGCTGGGATGATATGGGATTCCTCTCTGTATGCTCTGAATATCATTGGTTCATAAAGTAACTGCTTTGGGCCTGTAGCAGAGCTATAGGGGAACAGAGCTAGGTGAGGAAAACTAAGCTAAATGCTGGGAGAGAGGAGGTGGAGTCAGAGAGAAGCCATGTAGCCCCACCAGAGCCAGATGGAACTTTAGCAGGTAAGCCACAGCCACGTGGTGACACACAGATTACTAGAAATGGGTTAAATTAATATGTAAGAGTTAGCCAATAAGAAGCTAGAGCTAATGGGTCAAGCAGTGATTTAAATAATATAGTTTCTGTGTGGTTATTTTGGTTCTGGGTGTCCGGAATGAACAAGGTGCCTCCTCCTACACTGGGAAAAAAACACCATGGCCAAGACAGTTTATAGAAGAAAAACATTATTGCGGGCTTATAGTTTCAGAGGCTGAGTCCACAACCGTTATAATGTGGAGCATGGCAGCAAGCAGGAATGGCACTGAAGCAGTAGCTGAGAGCGTACATCTTAATCCACAAGCACAAATCAGAGAGAGCTGCTAACTGGGAATGGTTTGGGCTTTTTGAAACCTCAAGGCCCACCCTCAGTGACACACCTTCTCTAATAAGGCCATTGCTTCTAAACCTTCCCACACAGTTCCAACTGCTGGGCATTGGGCATTCAAATATTTGAGCCTATGGGGCATTGTCACCAAACCACCACAGTCTCCATGAAATAAAGTCAAAGTGGCATTTCTGTGAAGCAAAACACAAAAGCTACACCGCACAATTAATGACTGACATGGCTTCTCTTCTGTTTCCTTCGAACTTGGTGGGAGGCAGTGTGAAGAGTTCCCACCTGCCAAAGCTCAGTTGGAATAGGGGCATGGAGATGAGGATTGAAAATCTCCAAGCTTATCTCCTCTGGCACATCCTCTTTTAGACACCAGAAGAGGAAGTGTTGCAGTTTGTGTTGTATTTCTGTGATAAATGCCATGACCAAAAGCAACTCGTGGAAGAAAGGGTTTATTTGGCTTAAAAGTCCTGATCACAGTCGACCACTGAGGGAAGTCAACGCAGAAACCAAGATGAAATATTGTTCTATGGTTAACTCAGCATAATCCAGAAACATCTGCCCAGGTGTGGCACTACCCAACGTGGGCTGGGTCCTTTCACATTCATCATTATTCATGAAGAAAATGCTCCACAGACACACCCATGGACCAATCAAATGGCCATAATTCCTTGATCGAAGAACACCCTTCCCCGATGACTCTAGTTTAAGTGGGAAAAACTAACCAGCACCAGCAGTTAGCTTGCAACCCTACTGACCATAAAGAGTTCCAATCAGACAAGCTAATGAGCATGCACGCTGTGCAGTGTGACCGAAAGAAGCCAGCACCTAGCCCTTCACTTGATATGAAGTTTGCATTTTTATCAGGCACCTCCCTGCCTGATCATAGTGTTACCTCTCAAATATAAATGTCAAGTGAAGCAGAGGAAATTAATTTAATATGCTTTATGGGCACTGCGTAATACTCAGAAGGCTGACAATGGCGGACCAGAATTGTAAAAGATTTGGGAATGAGGTTACTTTATGGACTCTGGCACACCGCCCAGGGCAGTAGAGTAAGTGGGGAGAAGGAAAACTGTTAATTGGGGTCAGTGGTCAGCCGTTTCAGCACGAGCAGGTTTTTAGAAACGTCAGGACTTTTCCTTCCTAAGATAACCACAAGGTTTTGTTCCAAAGCCTTTCTCTAACACACCAGCATGCTGGATTTTCTAATGTGCAGTCACTAGGTTGCTAGAGATGGTAACGAGTGGATGCTAACAACTGGGGCTCACTTTGGGGGAGGACTACGGTCAGAAGGAATTAACTGGCTCTCTCCGCAGTGACATGTTTTAGTCTGCACAGCTAATTGTCTGGGTCTGAAATTAAGAACACCAGCTTTGTAAAAACTTAGGTAGCTCTGTGGTTTTGTTCATCTGTCTCCTTGGTTTCTATATTTATAAAGTTGAACCAATGAGTCTAATTCACAGAAGAGAGGACCATATCAGTTGATGTGTGTATGTAACCCAGTTCCTGACACAGAGTAAGGACTCAGCCAGCCTTGATTATAGCAGTCATTCTGGCAACGGAATGTGAGCAGTTTGAGTTTTCAGTTTCGACTGGAGAAGGCTATCTTTCCCAGTATCCTCCTTTCTTCATCAGCACCCAGAGACTATGCCACACATATGATTCCATAATGCTGGCCCCATGAGGAGATCTCAACTTTCATCAGTGAATGACAGAGTTGCAAAGGTTTTTCTGGGAGACAGTGTTCTCTTCCACTCCCAACTACTCTGATGGTTACAGCATAGTCTCCCATGGAATCGCAAGTTACTCATTTTGATGAGCCTCTTGGAAGAGTAGTTGTTTCTGAGTCACAGTGCTTAACACAACTAGGACCTCCATGGTAACTTGGGGTTCACCTTAGGTGACTTCGCTCGGCATCTATTTTGTGCTGAGTTCTAGAGGCATGTCACCAATTCTCCTTTCTCAAGTTGCATTTTCAACACACTTCCTGCCTCCCACTGTTCTTCTCTTTCTCTGTCACTTAGCAACTTGGGGTCCCAGGGAGGGGGAGGAAATAAAATTTCCAGGGACTAAGCACCCTGAAAAATGTCTCTGTCCTCTTTCCTAGGCCACTCCTGTGTTTCCTTCAGTCTCTAGACTTTTCATCTCTGGAGCATAGTCTCATTTTTGAATGAGATGTCACGTGAAGGGTCTATCTCATGAATTCACGAAGTCATCACCTGTCCCTTAGCTTATCATCAGGTCAGAGAGAAACTTCAAATCCTAATATCACATGCAGTCTGCATGTCTACAAGACCTTATTAGGGTTTATATGAAATTAGAACATGGCATGATTCTGTGTGTGTGTGTGTGTGTTATTCAGGTGTGGGGCAATGTGTAGGTATTTGTGTGTGTAGGTATGAGTACATATCTGTGTGTGAAAGTGTATATACATTCTTCTTGTATATTGTGCATGGCATGTTACTGCAGGTATGTGTGTGTCTGTGCTAAAGGATCATAGATAGCCCCAGATGTCAGTCATTTTTTGGGTTCTTTCTTTCTTTCTTTCTTTCTTTCTTTCTTTCTTTTTTTCTTCCTTCCTTTCTTTTTCCCTCCCTTCCTTTCTCTCTCCATCCCTCCCTCTCCACTTACTTATGTATTTATTTATTTATTGAGATATAGTCTCTCATTGGACAGAAATTCTCCAGCCAAGTAGGCTAGGTTGGATGACCAGTGAGCCCAGGAGATCTGTCTCTCTCTGCTTCCCTGCTGCTGGAATTAGCATCACATATTACCACACTTTGTTTTGTTTTGTTTTATTATGGATTTTAGGGATCAAACCCAGGCCCCTGGGCTCACAAGGCAAGAACCTCAGCTCGGGTTCCCTCTCCCCAGCCGCGACAATATGATTTTTGACTTTAGGACTCTGACACACAGCAAGGATGCTGTAAAGTTATTACCAACACTCCCACTCAACATCTGGGTGTTTGTTTGATTGACATTTGGTTCCTCTACCAATACTCAAGTATTGGAGTTGGGCACTACATTTTTATTTGCCCTAGCACCTCCGGGGTTGAGCAGAATGCCTTACACATGATAATACATTGTCAGTGTCTCTTGAGTGAATGATGGAATGAACATCACTCACTCTGCTCCTAGCAATTTCAGGGAGAGGAGATCCTTCCAGGAGGGAACGGGAATAGTGTGAGCCAATACCGTCTGAGTCTTCATTTCAGATACCCTGGTACACTGCAAGAAGTCTGGCCTTGTGGACTGCAGACTACCTTTGTCCTTCAATAGTGAATTCAGAAGACTGTGTCTAACAAAGGAACCCATGAAGATAAGGGACATGTTAACCTTCTAGGTAGGTCACATAGTTTACAGCAGCCAAAATGCAGTTTAAAAAGAACACAGACTTAAGATAAAAAAAACCCAGCCTGACAAAATGGGGCTTATTCCAAGAATGCAATATTCAAAACCAGTCAGTAAAATCCATCACATTAAAATGAAAGGGGAAAACCCACAAGATACATTGTCTACTAATGCCAAGAAGCATTTGACAAAATTAAATATCCATTGGTGATATAAACTCTCAGCGAGTTGAGAATGCAAAGGAAATCTCTCTGCTGATGTAAGGCATCTGCACAAACCTTGTGAGTCATTTAATGCTTAATGATGAAAGACAGAACACTTCCTCTCTCTTATCAGACTAGGAGGCTATGCCTGGTCTCATCGGTCCTGTTCAGCATTGTACTGGAAGTCTTAGCTCAGTAATGCAAGAAAGAGGAATGAAAGCCTTTCGAATTAAAAGAAAGGAAACAATTCCAGTTTTGCTATATTCTAAGGATTAATCAGAAGACATCTGCACAAACGTCTTTGAACTACTGAGCAAACTTTTCAAAGTTACAGGATACACATTCAAAGCGTAACGACACTTTGATGTGGGATGTCCTTCTGTGTATGTGTTGCTTTTATTGCTAATGAATAAAGCTGTTTCGGTCAATGGTTTAGCAGAGTAAAGCCAGGCAGGGAATCTGAGCAGAGATACAGAGAAAAAGGCAGAGTTAGGTAAAACGCCAGCTAGCCACCGAGAAAACAAGACGTGTAGAAAATGAGGTAGTGCTGCAGCCACATGACAATACATTGAGTAATAGAAATGGGTTAATTTAAGATGTAAGGGCTAGTTAGAAATATGCCTGAGACATGGGCTAAACGGTGTTGTAATTAATACAGTTTCTGTGTGATTATTTGGGTCTGGGTGGCCGGGAAATGAAAGCACAGCCTTCTGCCTACAACACTTCTAGATATACACCATGAACAATGGGAAATGAGTCTAAGAGAAAGGGTGTTATCTGCCATAGCTTTAACCTGTATGTGCAACCTCTGAACCCAACACACATGTAAAGAATGTGCGTGTTCCTGAATGCTGATGGGAAGACAGCAGACTTCAGAGCTGAAAAGATGCCGTCATCGTGTAGAGATGTCACTCTTGCTCCAAATTCCAGGAGGCGGTTTTTCAAAATAGAAACTGAGAAGATAATTCTAAAACTCATATGGAAAGAGAATGCAATGAGAATAGGCAAAACAATGCATGCTAGGAGAGTGGTGTGGGTGTGCTGACCCCCTTACCTCAGACTGTAATAGAGCTATAGTAACCGAGATAGGTATTTACGGTAGCACACAGAAATAGATCAATGGAACGGAATGGAAGTTTAGAAACACTCCCACACAAATATGACCCACTGATTTTCAGCCAAGGTGCTAAGGCAATTTGATGGTAAAAGAATGGTATTTTTAACACGCCATCCTGAGACAATAGGACATGAATATCCAAGGAGAGGAACTTTGCCACAAGCTCACACCCAAGGCAACTCCTTGAACTCAAAGTGATTCACAGACCTAAAGGAAAACATTTAAAACAACAAAAATTCTAGAAGAAAGCAGAAAAGAATATTTTTTTGATCTCGGGGTTTTTCTGATGGCTACTGAAGGCAAGACCCCTGAAACAGAATATCAGGAATTTGAGCTTTATCACTTTGTGCTTCTATGCTTCAAAAAACTAATGAGACAAATTAAAAGAGGAAACTTACCTTCCCAAAAATCTAATATAAGGCTTCTGAAAAGAGCATTCGACACTCAGACTATCAGCCTAGAAGTGGAGGATTCTCCACAGAGTAAATTGGACAGCAAGGGAAAAGATACCCACCATGGGAAAATATATCCACTGTGGTTGGAAGTTAAAGGGAATTCAAAATGAAACACAATAAACTGTCGCCACTTGAGCCTGGGTGGCCCAGTATTTTCTATACATTTGTTTGCCTGTGTGTTTGTTTGAGACGGGATTTCTCCGTGTAGCCCTGGCTGTTTTGGATCTTGCTGTGTAGAATAGGTTGACCTCAACCTCAGAGTTCGCTCGTCTCTGCCTCCTGAATGCTGGGATTAAAGATGCGCACTGCCATGCCCAGCTTCAGTATTTTCTATATTGACACTGTCATGTGATACACCTGGGACTCACACCTTGCTGGTAGGAACACGGACTATCGCAGCTTCTTTGGCTGACAGTTGTGCAGTTTCTTGCAGAACTCAATACATATTTATCATATGACTCTGAAGCCCTGATCCAGCCACCGTCACACAAGCAGAAAGCCCTTCATCAATTGAGTAGATAAGTCATGTGACTCGTGATCCTCAGTCCTAATAGCATTATGATAAGGAACAATGATAACGGATACCAATAGACAGTATGCACAGTTTGGAAGAGTCTCAGAGGCTTTATGCTGAGCCACAGAAACTAAGTTTAGAAAGTTACGCACTGTGTGACTTCATTCATATACCAATCTCCAAGTCATAAAACTGTGTGGATAGGAAACACCAGTAGTTCTACAGGCTGGAGAGCGAAATGACAGCAGCAGCTGGCATGGGAGGTGTGGAGTCAGAACCGAGCTGTTCTGATCACAGCTGAGGTGGGCTGATCCTGGGTGTGCTGAATTCATAGGTCTGCAGCAGCCACAAGCGTGCATTTCACTGCATTTTAATTGTGAAACAAGGTGGGCACAGCTATTTCAAGGGAGAAAAACAAAACACGTGTAGCCAGAGAACATCCGAGAGAAGAGGCAGAGGCAGAATTTCCCCAGTTTATCAGCCGGCTGTGTGAGATGAGTCTCGATTCTCTTTTAAAAGAAGCCTGTGGAAGCTGCACCCATTAGACGCCTTTGGCTGCCTCCTTAGATCTGTGTTTCCCTCCCTACTACCAGAGCAGGCACTCCACAGTGGAAGTGTTCCTGCTGGGCTCAATCATCAGGCATGCCAAACTGTCAATCACAGCATCAACCAGAAGCAGTGATGACCCTCTTGTTCACGCCCCTTGCTCCTGTGCACCCTGGATGCCCACTCTTGGCACCAACCTGAACCAGAGAGAGGCGTCCCTTGTCCACTCACTTCCCTGGTATTTCCAGGGTCCTTGCTGGGTACCAGACTCGGTCAGGGGCCCTAGTGCCAGGCTGAGACCCACGGCATATTCTGGAGAGCAGCTGCTCTTTTGAGGGCCAGCCGTGGTATGCTCTACCCTGTTATCCTGGCTGTTATCTCGTTCGCCATCTTGGCAGATTCCAAATGCTTTCCAATACTTCATTCCTTTCTTGGGTGAAGATTTAAGCAAAGGCAGATAGATCCACATCCAAAACGGCAACAACTCCCTATGGGCTCCCTCACCCTGCAGTGCTTGCATCTCTGACTCTCCAGGCCGATCCAGTCTGTACTATTCTGTGCAAGCTTTTCTAGGCTTCCTAGAAGTACAACCAGAGGTGGGCGAGATTTGGTGACTGACCAAGGTTACCCAGCCTATTGGTCTGGGACGAAAGGTTAGACCATGAAAGCTCCAGTTTCTTTTTCAGAATCAGTCTAGAGAGTGAAGTTCATACACATCAAAATCCTGCTAAAACTCCTTCTCTGAAATCCAGGCAGAAATGGAAGAAACACTCTCCCAAATATCTGCACCAGCAACTTTGGACAGAAATGCTTTGAAAACATAGTCGTGTCCCGGGGGCAAGAGATGTTTTTGATATAAACAGCGATGACAGCAGTTCGTAATAGACCCGCATTCAGGGAACTGTTCCAGCATGCCAGAGGTCTGGAGGCTTTTAACTCCCATAATTCACCCGAACACACGCCAGCCAAGCTCAAGCAATGTTAAGGAGCTGACAAACCACAAAGATCAGGAAATGCAGAGCGAGTGCTGCTCGGAAGAGCAATAGGAGGTAAATGCTTATCAAAAGGCAATCTGGGAACGCGGGCTGGACTTAGGACACACTGCTTGAAAGCAATTCCTATGGTTTCCCAGCGCGCAGAGAGGCCTCCAGCTTGAAGGTGCCCGGAGAAGGAAGAAAAGGAAATGAAGAGCTTTGCCCACTTGCCCAACAGCCGCAGCCATTGTACCACGCTGGTAGAGTGTGCAGTGAGGTTGACCTAAGGCTAAGCTTAGACCAGGGCCATTTCTGGCACTCCCTTGAATTAGCCTTCCTTTCTCAGGGAACTAGAACAGAGCCGGAGTCTGGATGAGCACTGTACGTGAAGCAGTCACCATTAGGGCCTTTAGTCATGTGAAGCGATTTTACCCTCCCATTTTATCCCCTCATCTGAACACACCCAGTCTGGATTGGTGTACTGTTCCCCTTCCTTCCATCTACCAACTTCAGTCTCTTCGGAGAAGAGAAACAGAGTTTGCCCTGTAGGCAGGCCACTACCTCCCTCTTCCTTTGTTTTCTATTAATTGCTTCGGGGAGAAGCCACCCTATAGAATAAAGACTCAAACTGGGTAGAATTAGAGAAGGAAGTGGGGATTGCACAGGCCCTTGTCTCCTACCCCACACCCCAGGGATCTTAAGCCCATTGTTCTCTGTCTGCTTCCTGTTTGACCCAGAATAACGGGCAGCTCCTGTTCCTCCAAGAGGCACCCGCCCTTTCCCGATGGCTGTTTGATGGGATGAAGTCAACGGTGAGAACCTAAACAGTTCACTAATTGGTGAAAACATGTCACCTGTGGAACTAGCTATGGGTGGGAATTTAGTTGTAATCTGTCACCTGGCATCACCGTTCCCTGAATGCCAGGAAAAGCTCTTGAAGGACCCAGACAGATGGAGCTCGGTGCCAGTCCTAGCTCTAAAACACGGACCAGCATCTCACCTCTCCCCTCGGGATCTTCTTCAGATCCAGTTCCCAGCCAGACAGAGAGTGCATTACAGCCTGTCCTACCAGACAACCCTTTGTCTACACACCTAGTACCTCGCCAACTTCAGGGCCCCCAATGCTGAGTGGGTCCTCACATATCAAAGACCTGAGCTTTCTAACGTCATCTGATAAAATCAGATTCTTGGGCCCTGCGGACAAATGACACCCCAAAGACATTGTTCTCTAGCATACTCGTCATGTGACCCTCTTCCCTAGTGGATTACAGACCCCTATTCTGTTTCTTTCCAGTGTTACAAAGGATTTCACAACCAGAGGAAGGAAATCCTGAGGGACTGCTGCCCCCTTCTGGCTGGAAGACATCCAAAGCCAGAAAAAAAGAAAAAGAAAAAAAGAAGGCTCAAAGAACAGGGATTTCCTAAATTAACATGGTTGTTAAATCTCATGATGGAGAAAAATGTAATATCCATGTTCGTGGAATGGTTAGGCTAATTCTTAACATGAAGTCACTTGGAAACAGGAAATATGGATACAATTCTTAATCATAATTATGGACACCTTTACTATAAGATGGAAAAAAACAAGAATGTGTTAAGAGGTGTTCCGGTTATCCCCCTGCCTGTTGAGCAAGAAGTCAGGGCATAACACTGAGCCCGAGCACCCTAATGGTCAAACAAAAGACGTCTCCATGTGCAATGCAAACTCACGTTTCCACTAGGTCAGTGAGAAATTAAGTGAATAGCAGTCGTCTTTCACAAATGGAAGACATTACACATTACAGCTATGGCGGTGAGCGAACCCCATCTGCTCACCTACTGTGTGCTTCCTTAGCTTGAGCATCAAGTGGCTGGTGGTAATCCTCACAGGGACAGAAAAGCAGCAGGAAAAAAATCATATGACCTGCTGTATAGGTTTATGGAGGGGCTGGGACCATGGGCTGGGCCCTACGTTAGGATCTAGAAAGTCATGCCAATTGAGACAGGCAGCATGGAGAAGAAAGGAGCTGGAGTAAGAGAGTGTACAGAGCCAAGCACATGTGTGGGAGAAAAAGCACCCCTGGTCTTTCTTCCTTCTTGTTATCTTCCCTGTGAGGATTAATAATCAATGGGCCATCTCAGTGCGAGCTGAACCATGCACCACAATGCTGAAAGCAGTCATGGCCTGTCAGAGTTTACATACAATCTCTTGTCTATAAATAGTGCTTGCCTGATCTTAGACACCCCCTCAGAAAATAGTGCTGTGACTTTGAACTCGAGGGGGGTGTGTTATATTTGGTTTACTCTTTCTTGTCTATTTATATTTCTTTTGTTTACACAAACATTCCTGTCCGGTTATTGCTTCCATGTCTGGTCACCTGCTGCCATTGGAAGAATGCATAGCGACTTCATTCTGTGCAAAAGACAACTTTGCCTATCCCGCCCTCAGTTCCAATCTGTTCTTAAATGTACTCAGAATTCCACAGTCTTGGGTCTTTAAAAAGAACATTTCTCTCTGCATTGCCTCCAGCTCGATTCCCAGAACTGTACTGTTTATGCTTCACAAGCATCCCAGAAAGGGAGATGCACCCCACTCATTCTGTCCTAAATAGACTTTTGCAGGACTGGTCTGGCTTCTGCTGGCTGAAGCATCCTTAACCTGGTTCTCTGCTATGGAGGTCCTTCCCATGTGCACAAGTCACAGACCCGTAACTATGTCCCTTACTCAGTGATGCTACTGGGATGGATGGTCCATGCTGGGATGGGATGGTCTATGCTAGGATGGAATGGTGCCCAGCTGTGGGTCCAGCAATTTCCTTAAGGGGTCAAGAACCATTGGAGGATGGCTGTGGACTCCAGATCTTTTTCTACCCACTCTCTCTGGCATAAAAGAAGAACACAGGCTTCTGCACTAGACGGTCCTGGTGCTACCACTCTGTGACGTTGGTTGGTGAGTTGCATGCAAGGTCACACACCTCTCTGAGTTTCAGTCTCCTCACCTGTATTTTTTTTAATTTTATTAACTTTACTATAAAAAAATCACACACACACACAAAATTAACCAAACCCAAAGGTTATACAGCTCAATGAACTTTTATACAGTTTGAATATGCATTCAGAACATAAGCTGTAGAACTTCGGGAATCAAGCTGTGGAGTTTCATACTAAATTTTATGCTTTTAGTATAGAGTGTATTTTATGCATGTTTTCACCATCAAGCCCAAAATCATCTGTAAAATGGAGACAATGACAGTTACCTTTCAAAGTTGTAGGACATAGAGTGGGAAGACTTAGTGCCCATTAATTAACTGTGAAATAGCACTGGACCCTTGAGAAGTCCTTAAACCCATCTCTCTCTCTGATCATTCCTAGAACCCTGCTGCTGTGGGGTAGAGAGCAGCTAACCTGCTCCAAAGTAGAAGCCACATTCCACACAGGGCACCGGCATTGGGCCATTGTCAGGGTTTCTGGAGAATGAAGCAAATCTCCGGCCTTGGGAAGATGCCCCCAATCAGAGTCCCACGCTGTGGGCAGTACTCAGCTCCCTAGAGGGCATGCTTTCCATCTCTGATGAGGAACGAGCAGAGAGCCAGGGAAACTGAGGAAGAAGAGATAGGGTTGGAACACCCAGAGGAAGTATGCCTGATGAAAGACGAGAAAGACCGTAGCACGGGTGAAGGCAAGATAGTGGCCTTCTCTTCTCTCGCACCTCGTTTTCAGTTTTGGCTCCTATTTCATCTTTTCCTGGATCGCTCTCACTGAGCACAGAGCCAGTCTGGTATTTACTGCAGGTAATCTTGCCTTTTTATTGCAGTCTCAAGCCAAAGGAGGTGAAAGGAGAATAAAAAAAATTTTAAAAAACTCAGAGAAAAGCATAAGTGTGTCCAAGTTAAAAGCTCTTCTCGGTACATGTCTTAGATCTTATAAATCACCTGATAAAATGAGGCCTTCTCTGGCCCAGTCCAGCCCTCCTGGCTTCTGGGAGGCAGGTGGGAAGTAAAGCTCTGGTCATTGAAGGGATGCAGGGCTGAGGCAGGCCATCACTAAGAAAAACAGAACCCCCTTCAGTGGAGGCCATTCTTCCTGAGAGAACAGCCCTGAGGAGTCTGCCTTCACCTGAGAAACAGGAATTGAAATGGCTTATGCCCAACTGTCTCCTGATCCCCTCCTTCACCTGGATAGCACCTACCTACCCACTGCAGTTCCCATGGGGGTGGGATGGGGGTCATTGGCTCCTTGCCCAAGAAATCCTCACCAGATGTCCTCAAGAGGTCAAGGTGCTTCCCTGATCTTTTGTAAATGTAATCTCTTTCTCATTACACTTGTGCAGAGTGTTCTGCTTGCCCCATGGTTCCTAATAACATTTCATGGCCTCTTCTCCCTCTACCCGAGTGACCTGTCACATCAGCTCCTAAGTCCTATGTTTTCCAACCTGGAAGTTGGTGAGGAAACCCTTGGGTCTTCATTAGGGTGTCATTTGTGATGCTCCTGCCGTGGTCCAGGCACTGGTAGGAGCCCGTGTGACTCACTGGTGAGGAAAACAGGAAGATTCTCTATGATCATGAGCTGCCCATTGAGTTTTTAATCTGTGACTGGTCATAGTCTTGACATTTAGGAGATCCTTTGGGAGTCTTGCTAGAAAAAGAGGGTGGCTGGGGGGGGGGAGGCCTTGCTATTTTGTGGGCAATCCCTGCTTCCTGTCTCTTTTCTGATTCCTGTACCACCAAGATGTGAACAAGCAACCTCTTAGTCCTACTGCCACAGTCACAAGCTCCTCCCAATTGTATCTTCCCTGCACCGAATCATGAGCAGGATAAACCCTTTCTCCTTTAGGCTGTTTCTTGTAGGGAACTTGGTCGTTGCAAAGAGAAAAGCAATAAACTCGTAAGCCACATCACGTATCCCACAACATAAGAATTTGTGAAAGTCCTGTTCACACATCTGGCAGGGCATGGACAGACACATGGAGATGGAAATCAACACCTGACAATGAGTTCAATGCTAAAAAGTCAAACTGCCTGTCTTTGAGCTGGAGAGGCTGGCAGAGCTATCCAGATGTTGTAAACGGGGCCACAGGCTGGAGAAATGAGCATCTTGTGGAGAGTTGCTCAACTTGTGTGCCCCAGGGCTGGGTCAGGGCCCAGGCTTCTCTGTACTGATATAATGCTAAGGCTGTAAGAACCTGGCCACTATGACTCCAAAGAGAGTGCTAAGAGTCACAGAAAGGGGCTTGTTTGCTGTTTCCACACTGGGGTATCCAGAGACGCACCTGTCACAGAAAGTATACGATGATGACTGGGTAAAAATGGCTTTGATAAGAGCCAGAGTGGGGACAGCTAAGACTGAAGGCTGAGTTAATCAAAGATAAGGATGCACGTCTCTGGTTTCTAGTACATCACCATCCCTGGCCATTCTCATTAGCTTCATTTTGAAGTCACTCATCTCAGAGTACCCTTTTCTCACCTGTGAGATTTGAGATGCTAAGAACAGATAATAGATGGCCAGCGTCCCAGCAAACACTAGAGCCCACTTGAGAGAAGTCGCCATTCCCACACAAGGCCGTATCTCTGAAGGTACTGGGGAAACTGCGTAGGTTGGAGGTAGGATTCCATTGGTGTCAGGCATCAAACATCCCATGCCTCACCCCTGCCAGCATGATTAGTGGATACAACTGTGCGAGAGGGATGTTGAAGGAAGGCAAGCGTGGACGCTTATGTGCACCACATCCTATGAGATGCTGAGATGCACAGTCTGCGGGGGGCTCGCTCACTGCAGCATCTGTGCAGCTGCTGGTCAATGTTTATGGAAAGCAACTGTGCTATACTGGGAAACCGCAGGCTTGCACTCCGATCCTTTACTTAACTGGCTGTGGAACATTTTGAAGTCATTCACCTCAGGGCACGGCTTTCTCATCTGTGAGAGGCTTAGAATAGACAGAACTATGATCCCTTGTATTTCTGACATGCTAACAAATCTCTCCAGCTTGATGTCTTTATATCATGGCAAATGAGAAGCTATTCTAGATTCACATGGGTACACCAGCCTTGCCTGTCTCTAGGGAAAGGTATCTTCATAGTACTATGGTTTGTCTGCATGATTAGAATAATGTCTAGTGTGTAAGGAGATGCCAGTAAATGTTCAATAATGGTGGAAACAGTGTGAAAAACAAAGGGGGGGGAGAAGAGAGAAACAGGGGAACTGAGAGAAAAGGGATAAAAAGGGAAAGAGAGGAAGGAGGGAGGAAGTGAAAGATTTCAGACCACTAGGAGAGGAACGGGTTCGAACAGAAACACCAACTGAGGTGAACCATCGTATTTTTCTATCAGCTACAAGTTTCTATTTCCACTGAAATGCTAGAAGCTAATGTTATTTTGTATTTTTATCATTTCAAATGTTTAGTGAATTATTTAATTTTCATACCTCAACTGCAAGGAAGAAATGCATGTCCCATTTCATAAAGGAAGGAACAAAAGCACAGGAAGGCTAGGGAAACAACAACCAAACAAGATAGTCAAGGCCATTACCTGGCATTTGTCCAGTGCCTGTTGTGCGTTCATTGACGGCCCCTCTCATAAGGCCATGAAATTGCCCTCGCAGTATGCCAGCAGCACAGTGGTGGGCAGCCTTGGAATGAAAACACGTCCAGCTATGATTACCGGGTCTGCCATTTTAATGTGTGTTCCTGGACCACTCACATCACTCTGTGCCTCAGTTTCCTCATTTGAGATTGTAAAGAATGTAAGCACCCAGTCTAGAACCTGACAGCTAGCCAGCCTTTAATGGTACAACTTCAATCTAACTCCATTTCTTGGTAACATGGGTTCTAGAAACCCACCCAGACTATACAATCACATTCAAAGATGTGATTTGGGAAAAGACCCAAAGGGTACTATTTCTATGGTAGAACTCTAAGAGAGAACCTCACACTGCCCAGTGGTCACAGACACACCAGAAGCTGGGATGCTCATGAAATAGCCAGAAAGTTTCGCCTCAGGTAAGATCCAAGCTGACTGACTCCCAGAGAGAACACCCTCTCCGAAGGTCCTCTTAGGTGTGGTGTTCTGCAAGGTTTGCTGGCAGTCACTGTCTTCCTTTGTCTAACTGGCATTTCTGTGACAGTTTGATCTCACCTCCTTTCCTCTGACACCAAGGAGAAAGAAGAACAGCTTCTCATCACCATCCACACGCTGGTCCTGCTGATGAAGGAAACATAGAGTTCCCAGAGTCTATGCTTTCATCCTGTTGTGATACTCCACCCGATTCAGTTGGGAGACCTGGAGTCTTGATGTCAGTACAGTAAGCCTCATGGGTCTATGGCTGTCTGGGGGCAGTTGGAGGTAGTACCCATGACACCAGGGGCCTCCAGGGCTGACTATGGAGGCAGGTGGTACCAACCCACATGTCAATCCCACTACACCAGATGTGAGCAGAGAGAGGGGATAGGCTACTGCAGGATCTTCTGGTCAGGGTAAGATGGGAGGAGTGGGTGATAAGAAGGAAGATCCTAGTGCTTCTCATGAGTTTCTCGCAAAGGAAATTTAAGCAGTGGGTGGCTGAAAGAGAGGTTACCAATAGCCATGATTATTGAAGAACAGAGTCTCCTTCTAAAAGATGCTACTTTCTAACTGTTAGTGCCTTTTTGTTTTTCTGAGATGATTCGGTTTTACTGGAAATGTGGAGAATAAACAATTCCTTCTATGGCTAGTGAACCAGATTGAACTTTCTGCAAAACAGTTGTCAGGATCAATCAATTTTCACATTGTCTGCAAAAATACCCAACAATTTGTGTAAACATCAATTTGGGATGTGTTCTCTCCACTGCTTTTAACTACAAAGATTCTCCAGAACAAGATACATGCCCAACGGCATTGGTTTAGTTAGGTGAAGTTCATAGAAATTGTGCAAAATTATGCAGACATTAAATACAGAAGGTTAAGGTCAATTGGTAAACTGCTTGTCACACAAGCATGAAGACATGGGTTGGACCTCCAGAACACATGTAAAAATCTGGCCTTGGTGATGCATGTGAGAAGTGGAGACAGGTGGGACCCTGGGATGGCTGGGCAAGGTGGATGATGTTTAAGTACATATGAGGTTGATCTTTGGCCCCCAGACATGTACAACACTACCCCAAACACTTATACCTCCTACACACACACACACACACACAGACACCACATATACCTGTACCCACACACAACAACCCCTTCATACACAAGTACCCCACACATGCATTGGTCGTCCATCCACAGAATACAGAGGTAAAATGCTCACAATATCTAAAGTGAAAAAAGGTGATCCAGATGGCATAATCAATGCCTATCCCTTAGAGGGAGTCTAGGGAAAGGCTGCCTACTTCACGGTGTTGTCTCCCATTGGAAGAGGGTCATGGTCGTGGAATATTTATGTACCTTAGGTATTCTTTTTAAGCTTCTCTTTTAGATAATAAGTAAGTGTAGAAAATAAATGATGTCTTTATATCATTTTAGGCAAATAGACAATGTATTTTGCTCCTATTCAGCCCCTGACTGTCACAGTCCCTTCCCCTCCCTCCTCTCACTTTGGTTCCCATCCTCCCCTCAAAAGCTTCCAAAGTGTAGATTTTTTTTTTAGCATCATGTAGCTGACCAAGAGCTTCTTGTATCTTGGATGAAAGAGCACCCCAGTGTGACCCGATGAGTCCAAGAGAAACAAAAACATATGTCACAGAAAGACTAGTGCCCGGATGTTTATGCATCACTATTCACAAAACCAAAAAGCAGAAACAACCCAAAAGGCCAACAGCTGGCAAGCCGCATGGGTCATCTATACCATGGAATGCTACTCACATGAAAGGGGTGGAATACTGCTATACACTACAATACAGATAAACTTCAGAAATGTTATGTTCAGTGCGGGTGGGGGGACAGATCAGAAAAGCACTATTGTATGGCTGCTTGTGTATAAACAAGCAAGACAGGTAAAGCCACGTGACTCAGGAAGCAGACGAATGCTAGCCGAGGTCTGGGGTCAGTGGAGTTGGGAGTGACTGCCAAGGAGAACAAGGTTTCTTTGGGAGAGGAGAAAAAAGTTCTAGAATTAGATGCAGTGATAGTGGGCCTCAGCAGTTTCGTGGAAGCTCACTTGATTACAGACTTAAGCATGCTTTATAATGTGTTGTATCTTAGAATGGAGCTTTGAAAAGACCATCCTGGGTGACGCTGTCCTTGAGAAACACAATTCTCTGAGTCCCTGTGTTGACTGACCTAATGGTTTTCAACTGCCTATCTAAGAATGCATATGCGAGGAAAGCAGAATGTATCACTATACCTGAGGCGTTTGCAGATCAGTTCACGTGTTAATGCTGACTGATAGACTTAGATATATAAGCAGTCGTTTCTTATGTCTTTGTAACCCTATGGTACTGTTCTGTCCTGGCATACAGTTGACATCATCCCATCCCACACACATTGTTGTGTAAAGCAATCAGAAGACACAGGGTTTGAAGGTTGAGAGAGGGGACTTGGGGAGCTATATGCGTCCCCCAAACTGATTCCTGGGGTGAGTAAGCCAGAGCTGTGGGCTAAAGACCTGAATTTTCTGGCTTCTCTGAGCCCAAGTAGAGTCCCTCTGGTTGGTAGAGTTTGGCAGATGGTCAGATACACAGTAACCCTGTCCAATCCACAAGTTTAAGATCCTGCAGAGCATTTTCCTATTGATTCAAACACGGACATTAAGAGAAAGCCTCGGATCATCTGGGCTCTGAGGCTTACTCTGTCTCCACATGCTCCCATCCTCCCACTTGGCACTGACCACGTGGCTGGCAATAGCTGTCAAAATCAGGGTCTCTCGGCTCTGCTTTTGCCCACTAGTATCCAGAACTGTCATTTTTGCTGCCATTCCATGCAAGGAGGGTCTCGTGGAACTTGATTGTGTTGTATGCATGTGCGTGCATATGTGTGTAGCTACTAAGATTTCTGCCCCCCCCCCAATTCAATATCAATAAAAATGATTGTAGTGATTTGTTTCTAAGTTTGGTGTTGATCATCCTTACAGCAGTGGTCAGAATCCCATTGGAAGCCAACCTAAGTGAACAACGGACAGTAATTGTCCTATTAGTCATAATATAACTGAGTGATGATGTACTAGGTAGTCAGGACAATCATGCTGCCAATGGACTTACTGGAAAGTCCAGGGTTTTGTTGTTAACTCGCCCTTAGAGAAGACATACCCTACAGCATCATTACTCTAGTGTCATCTTTGTGAGTGTTCCCCGTGTGTCTCCAGAGGGAGGGGACAGCAACAGAACTTCTGCTCAGAAGGAGAGCCAGGGGAGTGGGTGGCAGGGATTCAGGCAGTTGGTGAATTCCTGCACACACATGTTGCATGGATGAAAGAGCCATACATATTCATGAATACAGGGACAGTGACTGCCTCAGGTTGGTTCTGTTGGGGCAGGTGTTTATTCATATTTGTGCTCTGGAAGTTTCCAGAATTTTACAATGCACAAATGACACGTTTTTAAAGAAATTAAAGTGAACTAAAGACTGACTTATTCAAAGCCAATATGTATTGGTTATGCAGTATCTTAAACACATGGCTTAATAGGGTTGCCATATATCTTACCACCTGTCGTGTGTGTGTGTGTGAGAGAGAGAGAAAGAGAGAGAGAGAGAAGGAAAAAGCATCCAAATGTTCAGTTCCCTTTGAATATTGGAAAATAATGTGTGGTACCCTGGTAAGTGTCCCACTGACTGTGACTTGGGTTTGCAGTAGGAGAGTACGGGGTGAAGGAGAAAGAAGCAGCATCTGCCCTGCTCACAGAGAGTCAAACAAATGAGCCCACAGAATGTCCAGAGACTGAAAAGGAGGATGAGGAGGGGCCTCACTTACAGGGATGGGAGAATGAGATAGGACCTCATCTACAAGCCAGGGAGGATAAGAAGGTCTTAGTCACAAGGATGGGAGGATGAGAAAGAACCTCAGCCATGAAGAGGGGAGGTGAGAGGGGTCCTTTGCCATAGGGCAGGGAGGTTGAGAAAAGGACCTCAGTCACAACACAGGAAGGAAGAGTACCCCAAGTAACATTAGCAAGCGACATTCCTTTCTGACTATCGTCCCAGACTTTTTTCTCCATGGAGTAGAACTTTACAAATGAGTTTACAGATGATACAAGAAGTAACAATCTGGAGAAAACAGGTTTCAAAATAGTCAGATTGAAGGGATAATACTATTCCCACTCAGTTCCAGTGCCCTGGGCTTCATCTGTGACCAAAGGACTTTTTAAGTACCTACCTGTGTCAAACTGCAGAAGGCCCACATGCAGGTAACCCATGCTGGGAAAGGAACCTTGGCTTTCTCCCTGCGCCCTTCCGGATACTGGAACAGTGGAGGACAAGGTGAAGAGTGAGATAATGGTGGTTTTCAAAAACAGCCTCATCCATGCCAGAGTGTTGGTGATCAGGAGAACCTTCTGACTGGTACTCATCGGGTACTTGGGGACGAGGGCATCCTGCACATGTGCTTCCACACACGGAGCTAATAAAGATCCTAGGGATGTTGGGTAGACTCTGTCTGATGCTTGTTTTCTGTGATTCATCCAGAACCAAGTACAGATTCTGGTCTGGGGCAGGAACACTGTAACAGTTTTTCTTACTAAAGTGTATAAGCCGATTGGTTGATGGATGGGCTAACCCTGCCCTCCTCTGACGGAGAAAAGACTCATCAGATTGGAGGCTCTCTCAGCACTGAACCTAGCCAGCCACACCCATCGGCTGTGGTTCCAGTGTGACATGTCCCCAGCAAGTGCCGCTATTTGGGGAGGCCATGCAGCTTTCAGGAGGTGAGTCCTTCAGGAGGTGGGGCCTTCAGGAGCTGAGGCCAAGTCTGCAGAAACAGCTCAGTAATGGCTGGCATCTGAAGGTTATTGTCCAGCCTCTGGCTGGTGCTAAGCTCTCAGCTTCCCACTGCAGTGTCATAGGAGGGCCCCACCATCACATGCTCGCATCTTGAATTCTGCTGTGCTTTTCCTAACGTAACATTGGAACCAGGAGCTCAATAGGCCTTTCCTCCAGCTGCTTCAATTACTGTCACAGTGATGCCAAAGGAGCACAATTCTTAGCAGGTCGCTGTGTGAACTTTGTACCTGGACCATTGTCCCTGTCACAATTGATAGCACCTCAAAAAAAAAAAAACCTTGGTCTCCAGTGGCTAGGTGAGACTGTCCTGGCCACCATGTCAAATGGGCTGGTGGACCCAGCTTTGGTCCTGATGTTGTCTTGGGCTAACAAAAATGGCCATTAGAGAGCTCAAAGCCCTGCTGACCTCAAATACAGATGGGTTTTCAGTTTCTCCCCTTTCTCCAAGGGTCCTGTCAGACACCAAACATTTCGGGAAAGGGGTGGAGGGCATCCTCATTACACACCACAGCCCTGTGGTCTGGCAACAGTTTACCCTCCAGAAGGGGGTCTTCTAGACTTGAGATAGATGGTATGCTCACATGTGTGCAGGGTGCTGGTTCTTAAGGCTTGGGATGTAAGTGTGTAATGTTTTCCCTGGACTGTGGAAGGCACTCAGGTGTTGACTGAGGTTTCTGTCCCGCCCAGTCCTGCAGCTGTTTAGTCGCAAAGAATTACACCAAGGTCTACACTATTTATAAATCGGTTGGCCCAGTAGCTCAGGCTTCTTATTAGTTAATTCTTACAAGTTATATCAGCCCATAATTCTTGTCTGTGTTAGCCACGTGACTTGGTACCTTTTTTGGCGAGGCAGTCACATCTTGCTTCCTCTATGTCTGGCTTCCTCTCTGGGTGATAACTGCTGACTGAAACTTCTCTCCTCCCAGAATTCTAGTTGCCCCGCCTCTACTTCCTGCCTGGTCACCCTGCCTATACTTTCTGCCTGGCTACTGGTCAATCCATGTTTTATTAAAAAATAATCCAAGTGACAGGATAAAAGACCATTGTTCCACAGCACTCAGGTTATGTTAAATTTGGGGCAGTGATTGGGGAGTAGAGGGAAAGCTTGAGGTATTCAAGACATTGCCTTTCTTTCATTTTGGTGCTGTAGACCCAATTGCATCTTCTTTTAGGGTGTTATCTTGTCGTTCACCCTGTCCTGAAAGACCCTGAGAGAGGACAGGGAGAAAAGAACCCCCTTCACTCAGAGAAATTCCTCGCTTTTTTCTCCCTGCACTCTGCTGTAATTTATAACTGTTTGCTCCCCAAAGGTCCACAGCCCTTGGAGATATTGCACAGTGGAACCATGGGAAGATGGCAGGTCACTGAGAGTGTGACCTTCAAAGGACCTTGAGACTCTGGCCCCTTCTTTTCTCTCTGTTTCCTGGCCTTCTGAGGAGAGGAGCCTCCTTTGTCATACTGTCCTGCCATGATTCACTGCTTCTCTACAGTACAGAAAGCAGTGGGAAAAAGCCAAATCCCTCCGAAACTGTTGGTCAAAATAAAACAAACTCCTTCCCTTGAAATGAATTTATCTTGGGTATTTCTTACAGTAAGAAAAGGTGGTTAGTATACTTGTAAAACAGACTAAGAGGCAAACTAGACCTTTCTTAGGGTTCTATGTGATTGACAGGACAGATAAATTAATAATAAGAACTAGATATCAATATCCTCTAGACAGCCTGCCCATGAACACCTCCTCCCCACCATTCATGTACATAATAGCACCCATGTTGATATGTACAGAGTCTGTTTCTTTCCTTCACACATGCTTTTAGCCCAGCTTTGAGTCAGTTTCTTTTTTAACTATTATTATTATTATTATTGTTGTTGTTGTTGTTGTTTTAGAATTTCATAGGTGAGTATTATCTCCCTGTGTTTCCCCACTACTCCCTCTGAAATTCAGGACCTGTTCTTTAATTATTATCATACATGGATGGAGAGATAGATGGATGGATTGATACATAGATAGATAGATAGATAGATAGATAGATAGATAGATAGATAGATAGAAGTAAGCATGTCTATGTACAGAAATGCATATGCATACATAAATACAGACTACTGAGCCCATTTAGTGTTGCTCATTTGTATAATGTTTAGTGCTGATTATCGGGATTGGATAATCTATCAGGTAGCTCATCCCTAGAGAAGATAAATTCTCCCTCTCTCAGCAACCATTAATGGCCTGTAACTCTTCATCTAGGAAAAAGGCCTTGTGAGATTTCCCACATGCACACTGGCATGTCAAGTAATGCTATCATTGTGCAGGTCTTGGTTAGGAGACCTCCTTGCTGGGACTTTGTGGGTACAACTTCCCCGTGATGTATAGAAGAAACCGTCTAACAACAGACACCCTAGCCCTCTGTCTCTTATAATCACTCAGCTTCCTCTTCTGTGATATTTCCTGAGCCTTAGATGTAGGCATTGTGTTGTAGATGATCAGTCTTAGGCACCCATGTTCATCTGTTCTCTGTATTTTTACCAGTAATGGATTTCTGTAATGGTCTTTATATGTTGCAATAGGAAGGGTGAGAGCTATGCCTGTATGCAGGTTTAAGAGTCTGTATTCAGAAAGCGTTTAGAAATACTGCTTTAGGAAAGTAGCAGCAATAGCTTCTCTTCTAGGGTCTGTGACTTTCCCCTACACAGGGAGTTGGCTAGGTTTATATTACAGGCATGAATTTCCTCCTATTTCTCAGACCTTATGTCAACTAGACAGCTGTTGGTTACCCCCGAGATGTAAGTACCACTATTGCACTCTTGGGAATATCTTACTGACCTGGCCATTGTTGTGCTTCAAAAGCTTTGCAGCTGATTAGAACTATGGATTCCTCTTGTCCTAGCTTGCCTAGTGCCTTCAGATACTATTCAAGTCCATTCACAGAAGGGAAGTTTCCAGATCAGTTCTAACTCCAGTCTCCAAGTTCTGTATCCAAAGTAAGTGTTGTCTCCAGCATTAGGGTCTTAACATCAAGTTCTGGGAGCAACCAAGGGAAATGTCAACAATATATACTGTTTTGGGAGTCTCTTGGACTCTCTTAACCAATGATTCTGGAGTAAAAACTATCACCCCAAGTGCATGTGTGTCTATGTGTGTGCTATTTTAAGTAAAAATAATATTTTTTCTTATGGCTTTTTTTCAAATGTTTTTATTGTTATTTATCCTTCCTTCCTACCCTCCTAAGAAGCCCCCCTGTTTTCCCATGCCCCTTCCTAGCACACATATCTTACTAGACCCCTCTCTAAAACTCCTTCGCCCCAGATGCCACCCACAGTCCCTTTTTTTTCTTTCCAGGTTTCTGTAGTTACTCCAGGTTATATAGCCACATGTAAAGATTCAGGGAGAAAAATGAAATTTATAGGTAAATGGACAGAGCTGAAAAACATTATACCAAGTGAGATGACCCAGAAAGATACATGTCTTCTCTTATCTGTAAGTCATTGCTTCTCAGCTGCCAATCCCAGGCCTCTTTTCTCATCCTCTACCTGGTTGACTTGTGAAAGAAAGCTGCTACTTGAAAAATTGTTCTTGATCATACAGTTTGAGTATGATAATTTTTATTGCAGTGTAATTGCAACACAACTGTTAGAGAAAAAACGGAAATAAAGACTAGACAACCTCACCTCCTTCTCTCTAAATTCCTGACACTGTTTAATTTTTTCCTGTGGAGATTATATGTGTTTATATATGTAATTTTAATTAAAATTAGACCATACGCTTATATATTTTTTAGTTATTTAACATGCAGGGGAATCTAATTTTAATCTAACACTCCTACACGCTTACAAAATTACACTAACTTATTGAAGACTATGTTAACAATGTTGGCAGAGGTTACCATTGTCTATAGGTAGGTAGGCTAGGTAAGATATATGCAGATTTACAAAATGAATGAATTAAAGTCAAATTCAAAGTCTGTGTGCTCGGTCTGTGTGTACACTTGGTCCACAGCTGATGGTTCAGCTGGGGAAGGCTGTAGAATGTCCAGAAGGTAGAGTGTGTGTGTGTCACTTCAGATGGGCTCTTAGGGAGGGTCTGTTAACCTGGATTCCAGCCTATTCTTTTGCTCTATGTCCTTACCTACTCAAATGTAAGCAATCTCCTACCGCCACAGCCACAAGCTGCCTCTGCCTCTCTTATCCCAGCATAGCAGATTGTACCTCCTTAAGCCATGAGCCAAAGTCCCACCCCGCCCCCCCTTTATGTTGGTTCTTGGCAGATTCTTTCGTCATACAATGAGAAAAGCAATGTGCCATCTAATAACTTCAGCAAGAGTTTGCCTTTACAGATCGTCCACATACCTAATTCCTACATATATCTCATAGGATGTCCCCTGCAAGAAGGCAGCTTAGCTGGGGCAACATAGACCCTTCAAGGGCATAAGTTCAAGTACGAGCAAGTGAAGCTGGAGAGCCACCCCGTGGGTTGAGCTGCATTTAGTGGAGGAAATTTGAAGTGAATTTGTAGTCCATGGGTGTGAATATGGATAACAGATCCTTTTGATAGATCCTTGAATGCTTTGATTGCAAATCGATCCTGGAAAGCCAGGTGGAAAAAGGCAGGACTAAAGACTAAGATACATAGATATTAATTGTGTGTGTGTGTGTGTGTGTGTGTGTGTGTGTGTGCAGGTACCCTCTGAGGGCAGAAGAGGACACTGTATCCCTTGGAATAACAGGAGGTTGTAAACCACATGATGTGGGCGCTGGAAAGCAAACTCCAGGTCTTTGCAAGAGCAATATGGGCTCTTAACTGATGACCCATCTATGAAGCCCAGAGGTGAGAGTTTTGGCCTTGACAGGAGTCACTGTCTCCCAAGTCACATCTCTGGAGCACAATCCAGGTGATCCGCCTCTCTGGCACATGAGAG
The DNA here is from genome assembly GCA_025134845.1 of Neodon shergylaensis. Lineage (NCBI taxonomy): Eukaryota > Metazoa > Chordata > Mammalia > Rodentia > Cricetidae > Neodon > Neodon shergylaensis. Next base: position 8,398,347 of record JABTXL010012322.1, read on the forward strand.
CTGGACAGTCATCTGGGGACACCCAGCAGCCTGCTGGATAACCTAAGGTTACACGGGGTAAAAGTTACATAAGATCTTTGTCTCACAATTTCTGCTGCCCTCCTCCTGACCTTCTAAGCAGTAAAGTCATTCTGAACCCCACAAGGAAGAATTTGAGCAGAAAGAAGTTGAGATCCCCACCCTTAGTTGGTCCAAGCGGAAGTCAGCCAGCTTTTATGTATATCCATAAAAGCCGGGTTTGGGGAGAATTTGTAATGAGCCTGATAGAGTATCGACTACACAGTAACCAAGGAACCCAGGGCATACCCAGAACAGGGGAGGGGTTAGCTAGTCTCAATGGGAGGTTTCAAGTCCAATGGGTCTGAGGCACAGGGTTCCTTGGCACGACCATGCTCATGTGAATAAAACATATTCACTTCGGACTTCATCTACCCCTTACACTCAGGGACAGAATGTCCAACAAACCCAGCTTTGAGTTCAAGTGTTCTCAGTTGTACTGGCCCACCTACGACTCAATCAAGGAAAGGCCCCACCATGCTCTCACGTGCTAGGATAGTCTCATTAAATCTCTTCCATTGCACTTTGATGTGTGTGGACAGATGTTGGTGTGGCTGTAGACATTCCAGTATAGAGTAAAGAAGACTCTCAACCAGTTTAAAGTGTTCTCAACTTCTCCGGTGTAAACCCAACCCCGAACCCACGTGACACTCCCTGTACTGAGATCAGACTTGCAGGATCAGAAGTCAATATGCAGTATGCACAGATCCTGTCCCCACCAAAAAAAAAAAGACAAAAACAAACAAACAAACAAAAATACCCTCAAAGAACTTCCCCAAACAAAAACAAATGAACAAACAAAAACAAACAAAAAAATCACACACACACAAAAAAAAAAACCACTAAAAGAGCCAAAAACTAAACTGGGAACCACTACTCTGATTATCAAATGTAAGAAGCTGTCAGTCAAGAGTCTATTCTCATCAATCCCTTGTCAAAATAGAAATTCTTTCTCCTAAAAGCCACGCTCAGCCTTGCCAAATACACAGCCATAATACACCATGTGTCTGTCCATTTTTGGTTAGCGTTAGTTGAAAATAAAGCCTCTGGGAATTCCTCCTGCTTATGGCCCTGGCATGTAGGGGGTCCTCTTGCTGTGTGGAGTCATGTGGTGTGTACACCCTGATCACTGCCCTTGAAAACAGATTTCCATCAGCCCTGCTAGATGCGACAAAAATACATGTCTTTCCTTCTGTCTATGGGAAATAAATTTGCAACTGTGTCGTACCAGGAAGAGGAGATTAAAGAGAAGGTAGGGGAAGGAGCATGTGTGAAATTAACTGAGGACTAACTTAGCTTCCTGTATGGGGGGTGTTTGCTGTAGATATCTAGGTACTTTAAAAACATTTTAAGACTTGTTTATTTAAGGTATGTGTCTGTGTGTTTTGTGTGTTGGCATGCAAGAAGGCCAGAAAACAGTGCAGTATCCCGTTTAAGTTACAGCTACAGGTGATTGTGAGCCACCCGCTATGAGTGCTGGGAACCAAGCCTGGGTCCTCTGTAGCAGCACTAAGCACTCTAAACTGTTGAGCTGTCTCTCAACAGTTAAGGTTTTACTTCTTCTTCGTTCTAATTAAATATGCTTCTTCTGTATCTGTATTTAAATCTTCATGTAGTTTTGCAGCCTTTCATAAAACTGTAGAAGCGTTTAACCTAGCTCAGCCTGGATACATCCCTGGTGATCCAAGCATTGTGTTGGACATAGAGAAGTTTCTCAGGTAATGGCTGACAAAGAGCCAGCGGGTGTGCTCCCCCTTCTTTAACATTTATAGACATCTCCAAACTTTCACAGCTGCTGATACCCTGCCCACAGCCTCCCCCTCCCTCCCCCCATCCTGCCACAGGTGCCATTGCCACCTCTTCCCTTGCTTGGAAATGCTGCCTCTTTTCTAACTTCTCCCCCCCACTCCTCTTCCCCTCCCCTCCCCTCCCACTCCATCACTACCTTGCCTCATTCCCCCTCTTTCCTTCCAAAGATACAGCTGAGATCTTTGTGGAAAGCTGCTGGGACTGGTAAGTGACTTATCTCAGGCTCGGTGACCAAGCTGTCACCCAAATTCTTACTCCCTCTGATGGTGTAGAGATACCTTCAACCGGGTCCTCTTCCAAGAGAGAATCACAAGCCATGTTCCCTCAGTGTGAGGAGGACTTTGATCTAATCCGACTCTTTCATAACAGGTGGGATTAAGAACCCCAGGGAGGGCCAGGGATCTGTCTGAGGCTGTGTGGCAAGCAGACGGTAGAGGTGAACAACATGGGCTCCGGTTTGCTGTCTCTCTGTGCCTTTTCTTCTTAAACCAAAACCCCTGTTGACACTGGCATTTGATTTGCTGCAAACTGTCATAGATACTGTAAGAGCTGATTCTTGAGGGGTTCTGGGCACCCGGCCCCAGAGCTCTATGACACTAGCTTTGAAATCACGTTAACAATGGATGATGGCTAATCTTAGTTACCAAACTGACATGCCTGGGAAGAAGGAAGCTCAAATGAAGAACTCTCTCCATTAGATTGGCCTGTGGCCATGTCTGTGGGGCACTGTATTCATTGATCACTTGATGGGTGTGGTCAACCGGTAATTAGAATTAACCAGATCAGCTCAAAAACAACAAATATAATTTAATAATTGGAAACCTAGAAACTCACACGACCGGAGTCCAGCGAGCACCACCACGTGCAGCCAAGAGAGGCAAAACAAGGGGAGGGCACCTGGATTCCCAGGTCCTTCTTCCCTGGCCCCAGGCGGCCACACCCTAGCCAAATGTGATTGGCTGAGCTTCCCCATCAATCACTAATTTGGGATAGCCCAGCCCACTGTGAGCAGTGCTGCCCTTAGGTTGTACACATGGGGTCCTGGGTAGGCTAAGAAAGTGGAGAACCAGCATGGGAAGAAAGGCAGTAAGCAGTGTGGTGATATTTTGTTTGTGCTTTAACAAATAAAACTTGCCTGAAGATCAGAATGTGGACTAGCCACTAGTCATAGAGGTCAGGCAGTGGTGGCACACACCTTTAATCCCAACCCTCAGGAGGCAGAGGCAGACAGATCTCTGTGAGTTCAAGGCCACCCTGGGCTAAACTAGATTGATCCAGTCCCCAAGAGAAACAGAGCCAGCGAGTAGTGACTCATACCTTTAATCCCAGTAGTGGGAGTCACAGCCTTTAATTCAAGCAGTACGAGGTAGAGACAGGAAGGATATGGCAGGGCAGAGAGAGGAATATAAGGTGGGAGGAGACAGGAGCTCCAGGCATTCAGTCTGAGGACTTGCAGAGATAGGACACCCCATTGGGTCTGAGGATTCTGTACAGGTGAGAACTAGTGGCTGGCTGCCCTGCTTCTCTGATCTTTCAGCTCTCACCCCCTCGTATCTGACTCTGGGTTTTCATTATTAAGATCAATTAGAAATCACTCTACAAAGCAGGATTCTTTCATGGTCTCTGCTTTTGTTTCCCCCCACCAGGCACCTACCCTGAGCTCCATTAGCCGTGGACCGCTATTGACTGTATGGAACCATAAGCCAAATAAATAGTTTTCTCCCCAAATTACTCTTGACCAAAGTGCTTTATCTTAGCAACACAGAAGCAAACTAGAACACTCTATTATCTACTTTAGTTGAAGGTCTTTTTTTGAAGTCTCATTGAGTACCAAACACTGTCCTTTGACTTTGGACTGTGCGCACACACCCTCTAAGGTTTCCAGCTTAGAGCTGGAGTCGGCAGTCAACACAAGTGAGCCAGCCTGCAGGATACAGCAGGCTCCAGATCAGAGCCCACAATAATGGAGCCGGGAGCCCCAGCTACAGGGACAGTGCTCCAGGTGGGAACGGAAAGGCTTGCACGTGACAAAAAGACAGAGAAGCCAGAAGGAGGCTTTTGGTCCAGGTCTTTGCCCCTCTGTACCATTTCCCTGTTCTTTCTGTCTGATCAACATCCCATCAGCTCACCCCTTAACGTGTGTGGGCAAACTGCATTCACAGAAAGATCTGGCTCAAGTTTTGGGTTGTAACATCAACTTTCTGTACCATGTTGGGCCACATTGCCCGGTCCTTTTGTCTACTTGGTGTAAAATAAGAGCTCATCCTGGTATCTTAGGTGTCAACCAGTAGGTGGGAGCAATCATGGGGTCTTCTGCATCTCTGTATTGAGAGTGGCTTTTACTTGTTCTTCCAGTGGCTGGCATCCTGGGGTCTCAGCTCAAAGAACCCTCTATCTCCACCCAAAGCTTTCCTTTAGAATTTTCTGGCTGGTTTGAAAATCACCTGCTCCCTTAGTCCTGAGTCTGGGCTGTCCCAAGGCCCTCCAGGCTTCACCATGTCATTCACCCCAGCGCTCCGAGATAACAACCGTGGAGAGTAAGGGGATTTCAATGGAGAGAGAGTGCCAGTCTGTCAGCCGGTGACCTCTCTCTGGTCCAAGGGCGGACCCTGAGTGGGGCATGCCTGCGATGCTTCTGCGGTCCTCACGGCCTGCAGAGCAGTGCCTGCCTCCAGCGCTGAGCCATCTCCCTCCTCAAAGCTGTTTCCCCACCCGCATGGGTCCTCACACACATTGAGGCGTCAATGGGGAGAGTGGGCTACAAGGAGAATTTGACAAGTGGTAAATCTGTCTTCAAGGATCTCAAGGGCAGTTGCGTGGGTACGGTCCACCTGGCCATCCTCCCACCACCGCAGGCTTCCGGGATGTTTGTCAGCCCACAGCCAGGAACGAGAGCCAAACCCCCAGCCCTGCACCAGGGCAAACCCTGCGCTCATCCTCAAAGAAGGCAAGGGAGGAGGAGGGAGGGTGAGAAGAAACAGAGAAAGGGGCTTCACGCAAAAGCCTCACCTCCTCAAGCTGTCCCGTGTCCCTCACCCTCTGGGTTTCCAGAACATTCAGTAGACAACCAACTAGTGCACATACATCATGCATGTCCTTGTTAGCCTTTTTAATGAATGAATTGTATTGCAATATTTCATGAACATGCCATGAGGGCAGAAGGGATAGAAGCATTTGCAATACACTAGTTCTGTGACCAGGGTAAGCACTTGCACGGTATCCCACAAGCAGGGACGTTTCAAGGCCACCCTTGCAGTAGCATTCACCCAGAGCCCTGAGATCTAGGTGACACTGGCAGTAAACCTTGACATTCCCCCACAGGGACTCTGCTTATTCCCGTCATCATCGATAGGAAGTGTTGTGTTTCCCTCTGGGGTGGAGGGGAAGATATCCAGTGTACAAACTCACCCGGCTATTTTTCAGGGGTCTTCTCATTCCCTGTCCACTACCCTGCCTTCCTCACTGGGATGTCCTCAACCAAAAAGCCTTCCCCAAGAGACAGAAAAGCCAACATTCAAACCCTGTCCATCCAGAGGAAGCACACCCACACTGTGGGAACTTCAGGTTCTAGCTTCAGCTTCTGCAGACCTGAGAGGGTAGTGAGCAAGGCCAGGCCACATGTGTCCCTGCGGTGTGAGAAAAGATGATGATCCCAGCAGGAGGAGCAGACACAAGGTGTGCAGAAAAGTAGTGCTGTGTGGAGAGACAGTGACATTTGTGGGGGAGAGGGGCTCTGTTTCTTCTCCTTTCCCTCCTTCCAGGGGATGCCTCAAACACACACCAGTACCTTTTCCATTGTTCTCAAACCCTCATTCTCATCTCAAATATCAGTCCTCAGAAGATCCCAGGACCTAGCCGACGATGTCATTAAGTCATTGTCAACTAGGTACACTGTGATCTGTTCTGTCCCTTTAAGAGACAAGCCTCGCCCACTCCCTCCCCCACTGCACTGAGACAGGCAGATCTTCCCCCTGCTTACAGCCTGGGTCTCTTCCTTTTCCATCTCTCTCTCTCTCTGACAGGCAGCTTTGGGCTCTCTCTCTCTCTCTCTCTCTCTCTCTCTCTCTCTTTCTCTCTCTCTCTCTCTCTCTCTCTCTGCCTCTCTGCTCTTTTCCGCTTCTCCCTCCCCCCTCCATAACCTATAAATATCCAACCTCACTCTGGATGGCATGCCTATCCATGTCTCTGTCTCTCCCCCACCACATGTCTCCCTACCCAGGACCAGCCGCCTTCGGCGGAGACCTGTAGCGTGATCTCATGGCATGCCCATCTGTCTGTCTCTCCTTGCGGCCTGCTGCAGCCACTTGGGGAACTGTGCCATCTCTGCCTGGGATTGGGTGCTCTTATGACCTGCTGTTTGCTGCCTGTTGCCACATGGCCCACTGATGCCACTTGGGGACCTGCGCCAGTCCCTACCTAGAACTGGCCACTCTCAGGACCCGCTGTCCACTGCTGCCACCTGGAGACCTTCAGCATTCCTGCCGCTGCAGCGTTTCTGGGGATCCGCAGCATTTTTTTTTATTATTAATCCATTTCACACAGGACTTCTAGTCTCTGATATTCAGAACAAGTGATGTGGTTTTTTCCACTGCCGCTGTATGGTTCCCTATAAAAATAACTATATTAGGCTAGAACGTGGCCTTGGCTGAAGAGAGAGTATTAGGTAATGGCACGGGTGTTTGTAGATGTGCCAAGGACAAGGAAAGCTGGATGCTCAGGATTGATGTTAGGAGCCCCTGAAATTGTAAGGAGAAAGAAACACAAGGCACCCAGTTTCTGTCATTGTCCCGACACTTGCCAGTGCATGGCGCAGGGCAAACCACTCTAGCAGTTTGTGTGATGATTATTCTATACGTAGAATGAGGAGAGTTGGTAGACCAAAGCCTTTCAAAGGTGTACCTGGCTCTGAAGTTGTAGGAAGCTTTGTATGGGAAGGCAAGGGAAGAAGAGAGAGTAGAAGAACTTTGGATTATAAACTGAGGTGGAACTCTTCTGTCTTTTATCTCTGGAAGTGATGACATGAGAGCCTGCTTTGATTCTCCGTGGACTGAGGCCTAGAAGCAATGCCAATATGTCAGAGCTTCTCTCTCCTCACACACCCAGCCTCCTCCTCACATGGTAACTTTGTGGCTCTGCTTACCTAGTAGCTTTCTGACTCTGAAGACCACAACATTACAGCCGGAAGAGAACTCTGCCTGGCCTACATGTCCCATGCTACTCACCGGTCCTGAAGCCCTCTGAAACCTGAGGCTCTGGGAATGGCCTGCCCATGAATGGCAAGGGCTTTGTTTCATAGCCAAGAGCTCCCAGAGATTCTAGTCAACAGTGCCTCTCTCCCCATTGTTCAGGTGAAATGAGACACTTGGGGACCAAGAAGGCTCCTCTCTAGAGGCCTCTCTGGAACTAGGAGTGAGACCGGAAGAAGGAACAGTGCCTGTACCAGGAGCCAGATCTTGTCCCTCTTAGACATTAGAGACTGCTTTGGAAAGAGAAAAGCAAGATTTGATCTTAGAAGAACTTTTCTGAATAGTCCATTGTGTGAAGGCCCTAAAATATGAGCCTATTTCAACATTGACCAAAGGTCAGAGAGTTGGAACTTACCTCTAGTTCCTTGTGCTTTTACCACAAAGGTCTCACCTAGATGTAGACCAGAGAGTTTTGCTTTCTCAAGATTATTGTCAATAGGTGTGGCTAATATCCTGACCTTACACTCCAGGAATACAGAAGTAGATCTTTTCTACTCCAAACAAGTCTAAGGATCCAACTAAGGGTCCAGTTCCCTTAAGGGGATAACTTTGGATTACACCCAGGGAGTGGTTTGCCTACGGAATGTTTTGGTCTAGGGTGTGAGCATGACTTGATCTGGCAGCAAAATGTTAAACTATGAATGTAGCCTGCACCCTTCAACTGGTCTGTTCATTTCTTTGTATCATGTTAATGTAGGTTTTTTGTCTTACTCCTACCATATTTTGGGGTCAGGGATATTTTAAACAGTTGGAAATTAAATGCCATTTGTTGGGAATCAGCCTCATCAAAATTACTCTTGCCAGGGTAGAGGTGTGGGGATTTAGAAAATATTAGTAAAGACTATGAAGATGTAAAAGATAAAACCGGTCTCGCTGAACATAGCGGACAATGAGGACTGCTGAGAACTCAAGAACAATGGCACTGGGTTTTGATCCTACTGCACATACTGGCTTTGTGGGAGCCTAGGCTGTTTGGATGTTCACCTTACTAGACCTGGAAGGAGGTGGGAGGTCCTTGGACTCCCCACAGGGCAGGGAACCCTGACTGCTCTTCAGGCTGATGAGGGAGGGGGAGTTGATTGGAGGAGGGGGAGGAAAAAGGGAGGCGATGGCAGGGAGAAGACAGAAATCTTTAATAAATAAATAAATAATAAAAAAAGAGAATAATGAAGGGGAGAAACATATAGGATAGTATTGGGAGGGAATTCCAGTGAGTTCGGAAATCCACCCACATTTAGCTTCCCTTGCAGTAGGATAGCAAGCTGACCTGAGAAGAGAACACAGTGTTGCTGAGCACCGAGAAGAGCTGTGGCTGGTACTGAAATGGGCTCCAAGGCCTGCCCAATATGGCTTCCAAGGCAGGCAGGAAGACTCCTCAGGGTCCCATCAGTATGAATTATTAAAGGGAACAGGGAGTTCCAGATTTTTATTTTTTACTTCATTTTTTATTTATGCCTCTCCATCACAGATTCTTATTTGAAAATTGATGAATTAGACACAAAAACTGATCAGCCATATGGCTCATCAGATGAAGGATCTTTTTTCTTTTATAGTGAGTGAAAAACTTCCCATGTATTTGCCAACAAATATTCTTTTTGTTTTGTTTTTGTTTTTTAATTGTTTTTATTGAGCTATATTTTTTTCTTTGCTCCCTTCCCTTTTTCTCCCCTCCCCTCATACTCTTCCCATGGTCCCCATGCTCCCAATTTACTCAGGAGCTCTTGTCTTTTACTACTTCCCATGCATATTAGATCCATGTATGTCTCTCTTAGGGTCCTCTTTGTTGTCTAGGTTCTCTGGGTTTGTGAATTGTAGGCTGGTTTTTTTGTGTGTGTGCCTAAAAGCCACTTATGAGTGAATACATATGATATTTGTCTTTCTGAGTCCGGATACCACAAATATAATGTTTTCTAGATCCATCCATTTGTTCACAAATTTCAAGATGTCATTATTTTTTCTGCTATGTAGTACTCCATTGTGTAATGTACCACATTTTCTTTGTCCATTCTTAGGTTGAGGGGCATCTAAGTAGTTTCCAGGTTCTGGCTATTATGAATAATGCTGCCATTAACATAGCTGAGCAAATATCCCTGTGGTACGATTAAGCATCCTTTGGGTTTTGCTGGGTGTTGAAGAGAATTGTTTCCTAATTTCCTCAGAAATTGCCATACTGATATCCAAAAGGGCTGTACCAATTTGCACTCCCAGCAGCAGTGGGGGAGTGTTCCCTTTACCCTACATCCTCTCCAGCATGTTTTTGATCTTCTGACAATGTTTTGGCCATTCTGACAGGTGTAAGATGGAATCTCAGAGTTGTTTTGATTTGCATTTCTCTGATGGCAAAGGATGTAGAACACTTCCTTAAGGTTCTTTCAGCCATTTTAGATTTTTCTGTTGACTAGTTCTCTGTTTAGGTCTGTACCCCATTTTTTTTGATTATTTGTTCTTTTGATGACCAAAAATTTTCTTGAGCTCTTTGTATATTTTGGAGATCAGCCCTCTGACCAATGTGGGGTTAGTGAAGATCTTTTCCCATTCTGTAGGCTGTCATTTTGTCTTGTTGACTGTGTCCTTGGCTTTACAGAAGCTTTTAAGTTTCAGGAGGTCCCATTTATTAATTGTTTCTCTTAGTGTCTGTGCTGCTGGGGTTATATTTAGGAAGTGGTCTCCTGTACCTATGCATTCAAGTCTACTTCCCACTTTCTCTTCTATGAGGTTCAGTGTGGCTGGCTTTATGTTGAGGTCTTTGATCCATTTGGACTTGAATTTTGTGCACGGCAACAGATATGGATCTATTTTCATTCCTCTACATGTTGATATCCAGTTATGCCAGCACCATGTGTTGAATATTTTGTCTTTTTTCCATTTCATACTTTTTACTTCTTTGTAAAAAATCAGATGCTCATAGGTGTGTGGATTGATATCTGGCTCTTCAGTTCCATTGGTCCTCCTGTCTGTTTTCATGCCAATACCAGACTGTTTTCAGTACTGTAGCTCTATAGTAGAGTTTGAAGTCATGGATTGTGATACCTCCAGAAGTTCTTTTATTGTACAGGATTGATTTGGCTATCCTGGGTTTTTTGCTTTTCTATATGAAGATGAGTATTGTTCTTTCAAAGTCTGTGAAGAATTTTACTGGGATTTTGATGGGCTTTGCATTGAATTGGTAGATTGCTTTTAGTAAGATTGTCATTTTACTATGTTAATTCTACCTACCCAAGAGCATGGGAGATTTTTCCATTTTCTGGTGTCTTCAATTTTTTTCATCAAAGATTTAAAGTTCTTGTCATATAGGTCTTCTACTTGTTTGTTTAGAGTTACTCCGAGATATTTTACTCTATTTGTGGCTATTGTGAAGGGTGATGTTTCTCTGATTTCCTTATCAGCTCATTTATCATCTGTGTAAAGGAGGACTCCTGATTTTTTGAGTTAATCTTGTATCCTGCTACATTACTGAAGGTGTTTATGAGCTGTAGAAGTTCCTTGGTAGAATTCTTGGGGTCCCTTATGTAAACTAGCCTATCATCAGCAAATAGTAAGAATTTGATTTCTTCTCTTCTTATTTTTATCCCCTTGATCTCCTTTTGTTGTGTTATTGCTCTAACTAGAACAAATGCTATACTGAATAGATATGGAGAGAGTGGACAAACTTGTCTTGTTTCTGATTTCAGTTGGATCACTTTGAGTTTCTCTTCATTTAGCTTGATGCTGGATGTTGGCTTGCTGTATATTGCCTTTATTATGTTTAGATATGTTCCTTGTATCCTTGCTCTCTCCAAGACCTTTATCATAAAGGGATGTTGTATTTTGTCAAAGGCTTTTCAGCATCTCATGAGATGATCATGTGGGTTTTTTTTTTTCAGTTTGCTTATATGGTGGTGGATTACATTGACAGGTTTTTGTATGTTGAACCATCCCTGCATCTTTGAGATGAAACAGACTTGATTGTGGTGCATGATTTTTCTGATGTGTTCTTGGATTCACTTTGCCAGTATTTTGTTGAGTGTTTTTGCATCAGTGTTCACAATGGAGATTGGTCTGTAATTCTCTTTCTTAGCAATGTTTTTGTGTGATTTGGGTATCAGGGTTTGTAGCCTCTATAAAAAAGAGTTTGACAATGTTTCTTCTCTTTCTATTGTGTGAAACAATTTGAGAAGTATTGATATTAGTTCTTCTTTGAAAATCTCATAGAATTCTGTGCTGAAACCATCTGGTCCTGCGCTTTTTTTCATTGGGAGACTTTTTATCACTGTTTCTATTTCGTTAGCAGTTATAGATCTATTTAATTTGCTTATCTGGTCTTGATTTAATTTTGGTAAGTGATATTTATTCAGAAAATTGTTCATTTCCTTTAAGCGTTCCAATTTTGTGGAGGACGGGTTTTCAAAATATGACCTTTATTTCCTCTGTGGCTGTTGTTATGTCCCGCTTTTCATTTTTGATTTTGTTAATTTGGATATTATCTCTCTGCCTTTTGGTTAGTTTAGTTAGTTTTGTCTATTTTGTTGATTTTCTCGAAGAACCAACTCTGTCTCATTAATTCTTCGTTTCTATTTTGTTGATTTCAGCTCTCAATTTGATTATTTCCTGCCATCTAGTTCTCTTAGGTGAGTTTGTTTCTTTTTGTTCAAATTTTTAAATGTTCTGTTAATTCACTAGTGTGGGATTTTTTTTCCAGCTTCTTTATATAGGTGTTTAGTGCTATGAACTTTCCTCTTAACACTTCTTTCATTGTGTCCCATAAGTTTGGGTATGTTGTGTGGTCATTTTCATTAAATTTTAGGAAGTCTTTAATTTCTCCCTTTATTTCTTCCTTGTCCCATTGATGATTCGAATGAGTATTGTTTGATTTCCATGTGTTTGTGAACTTTCTGGAATTAGTGTTGCTGTTGAATTCTAATTTTAAGCCATGCTGATCCAATAAGATACATGAGGTTATTCCAATTATTTTGTATCTGTGGAGGTTTGCTTTGTTACCTAGTATGTGGTCAATTTTTGAGAAGGTTCCATGAAGTGCTGGGAAGAAAGCATATTCTTTTATGTTTGGATGGAATGTTCTATAGATGTCTGTTAAGTCCATTTGATTCATGACATCTGTTAGTTCCCCTATTTCTCTGTTAATTTACTGTTTAATAGACCTGTCTAGTGGGAAGAATGGGGTGTTGAAGTCTCCCACTATTAGTGTGTGGGGTTTAATGTTTAATTTAATCTTTAATGGTGTTTGTTTTACATATGAGGGTGACCTTGTTTTGGGGCATAGATGTTCAGTATTGAGATTTCCTCTTGACGAATTTTTCCTATGACTAATACAAAATGTTCTATTTTGTCTCTTTTGATTAATTTTAGCTTAAAGAGGTTTCTTTAAGACTGAACTGCTGCAGGACCAGGTGGGACAGAAACCTCTGTCAACACAGCTTGTTTCTCAGGTTCATTTGACTGGAATTTTTCCCCCAACCCTTTACTCTGAGGCGATCAGATCATATTGTGTTTTTAAGATATTTTCTTCTACGATCTAGAGAACTTGATGCTTTCAGGGAAATAGTCTGTTTGTCTTATGACCTTCATGGTCAGTCCCTAGGATTTGATGGTGCACACAGAGCCATGCTGAAGAGGTACGACTGTGAACCAATGGCAAGAGAGCGATGTAGGCAGAGCCAGGGGAGAGGAAGTTCAGTCACTGGCCCAAGGAGGTGAATATGCCAGAAAGTCACTGAATGGTACAGGAGAGAAACACCAGGCTACAGTAGGGTGGGAGAGGCAACGGTGAAGAGCAAACTGCAGTGTCTAGGCTGTATTGCCAAGAGGAGCTATGGATCACCGACCAGACTTTGACTAGACCAAAAAGACATGCTTTAAATCATCTTACAAAATATTTTTCACCAACCAGGGATTGTGCTTGTGCTGATTGGAGTCCAGAATCAGAGACACAAACCCTCTAATAAGTGGCAGAGGCAGCTCCGCCCATGCCTGCTTTAGTTTGGGGTTTGCTTGGGCTAGGCGGTTCTGCAGTCAAAAGAAAAGTGAAGGAACTCCCAAATTCCAAGAGGCTCAAGCCAAGCTTGGGCGATCAGCTCATAAAAGGCTCTTTAACAGAGTGACTTTGACAAAACAATATTTTGATGAATCAAATGCAAATGAATGAGAACCATGTGTGGCCAGCACAGATGACACTTCGGGAGTAGGTGGAGGTGGTAAGGACAGAAAATGCTGCAGATTCTCCTGAAAGATCCTTGCTAAAAAACCAGTAGCAGTTGGTCCCTGTCTTAGTGTTTTTGTTGCTGTGAAAAGACACCATGACCACAGCAACTCTTATAAAGAAAGTATTTAAGTGGGGTGGCTTGCTTATAGAGGTTCAGTCTGTTAAAATCACAGGTAGTGTGCAAGCAGACACGAGAGTGTGCAGGCAGACACGAGAGTGTGCAGGCAGGCACGAGAGTGTGCAGGCAGGCACGAGAGTGTGCAGGCAGACACGAGAGTGTGCAGGTAGACACGAGAGTGTGCAGGCAGACACGAGAGTGTGCAGGTAGGCATGACACTGGAGAGGTAGCTGACTAGTTGCCTATATCTTGCAGGCAACAGGAAGTTGACTGAAACACTGGGCAGTGTCCTGAGCAAAGAAAACCTCAAAACCCACCCCCACAGTGACACACTTCCTCTAGCAAGGCCATACCCACTCCAACAAAGCCACACCTCCTAATAGTGCCACTTCCTGTGAGTTTATGGGGGCCAATTGCAATCAAACTACCACACTCCAAATCTACTTTCTCTAAACATTGTTGGGGAGGGAGTGAGGTTCCTGCTCCCAGTTTGACAGCTGTAAGGGAGCCCAGCTTGCCAAGCATTCTCTCTGGCAAACTGAAAGCAGTTCAAGCCAAGGCAGAGATAACTGTGGGTTATCGTGGACTGTTTTCCCCTCCCTATCATTTGGGTGTTTCTATGGAAGCTCACAAGATAAGGTTTGGGGCTTTCTGACTGAGTGCTGATACAGGGAAAAGTGGATAGTCCAAATGCCCACGTTACCCTGCGTGATTTGTATCCAAGAAAAGCATTAAGAAAACACAGCACAACCAACTTCCTCCCTCAGTGATGGGTTGCTTTGCATCGTGATGAGGGATTTGAGATCCAGAAACCCCCATTGAAGGTGGAAAGAGCTACATAAATAAGGTAAGGAGGGACTTACGCTGCAACCACCTTGTCTAAATCTCTGCTTTTTTCGGGAGTAGAAGCCAAGAATGAGACCTAGAGAACCCACACCCAATTCTTATGTGAGTAATGTAAATTCATGCTTAATCAGAAAACAGTCCTGGAGGAATCCTCCTTTTACCTACACAGCCTTTTCTAGGCTCCTTGTGCTGCGTTGTATGCAGCTCAGCATTTCAGGAAAGCATCTACAGGCAGCAAAGTGCTGTGTACATGTTATCAGTATGATCTCTGAATCTTGCTAAAATCAAGCTGCATTAATCCACTAGTTGTGTACTGCGGAGGGTGCAGGAAATGAAGGCCACAGAACAAAATGGTGCAGCCTCTGTCCCCTAAGCAGCCTCTCCCCTCTGGGCTGTGGCTGCCTGCCCTCAGCCCTCCTCGCTCATGCAACAAGGTTCAGGGAATCTACATGGCAAGTGTCATGGTGGTGTTTGAGTAGATCAGACAGAACTCCCATGGCCCTGGATTGTTCAGCAAAATATAGGACCCAGAGTTAAACTTTAATTTCAGATAACCCTAACTTTGATCAGGACACTGCCCAGTGTTTCAGTCAACTTCCTGTTGCCTGCAAGATATAGGCAACTAGTCAGCTACCTCTCCAGTTAGATAAATTTCCTTTGTGTGTTTTGTCTAACCTGGCAGCCCTTGGATGAGAACTATGGAGTCTGTTTCCCAGGCCCAACTTTTGCCTGAACACATTTTCCTTCCATCTACCCATAATGGTTCCTTCCCCCAGTACCTCTTACAGTATCCAGCATTTTCTCTCAGCATGAACTAAACCTTTCAAGAGTACTTTCATCATAATCCCCAGGTCTAATCATGAAGCAAAGTCTTCCCCACTGGAGACAAGTGTCAGGCTCTAGCTGTGGGGTTGACAAGTTTTTCTCTCAGCAAGAGATCTTCTGTACACTCAGAACCACCTCACCACACCACCGTGGAACCATACCACCGAACCACTGTGGAGCCATAGCACCATAGAACCACACCACCATAGAACCACACAACTGTACCACCGTGAAACCACACCACAACCACCACACCACTGTAGAACCACACCACCATGGAACCACACTACCACTATGCCACCATGGAACCACGCCATCATGGAATAACACTACCACCACACCACCGTGGAATCATACCACTACCACGCCATTGTGGAACCGCACCACCGCACCACTGCACCACTGTGGAACCACACCACCACAGCACCGTGGAACTACACCACCATACCACTGTGGAATCACAGCACCGCACCACCACCATAGAACCACACCACCAAACCACCACAGCACTGAGTCCAGATGAGGTCACCTGTCTCATTCTCCCTCTGAGCCTCCCTGATGGTTAATTTTCATTATCAATGTAACTGGATTAGGAAGCATGTAGCAGACACTTCTGGGAATATATCTGTAGTGTTTCCAGAAATTTACAACTAAGGTAGGATGAGGTAGGTATGTGTAAAACCAAATGCTCTCTTCTAACTCCTGTACAAGGCCAAACACAGTCTGGTAAGGAAGCCAGTCGTGTTGGAGAAAGAATTGTGAGCATCCTTCTCCCTGCCTACATGGAGCCTCCTCCATGTGGAGCTCCCCCACAACTCTCTGGTCTCACAGCCATGCTTCACCTAGACTAACAGCAGCTTTAAGAGCTCTTCACCTACAGACATCTGTCTATCTGCACTTCGTGAAATACTTTTTTTTTATTGATTTTTATTGAGCTCTACATTTTTCTCTGCTTCCCTCCCTTCATCTCCCCTCTTCTGTTCAACTCTTTCTCATGGTCCCCATGCTCCCAATTTACTCAGGAGATCTTGTCTTTTTCTACTTTCCATGTAGAATAGATCCATGTATGTCTCTGTTAGGGTCCTCACTGTTGTCTAGGTTCTCCAGTATTGTGATTTGTAAGCTGGTTTTCTTTGCTTTATGTTTAATGTTTATGTTCTTTACTTATTAGTGAGTACATATGATAACTGCCTTTCTGGGTCTGGGTTACCTCACTCAATATGATGTTTTCTAGCTCCATCCATTTGCTTGCAAATTTCAAGATGTTATTATTTTTCTCTGCTGTGTAGTACTCCATTGTGTAAATGTACCACATTTTCCTTATCCATTCTTTGGTCTAGGGGCATTTAGGTTGTTTCCAGGTGCTTCCTATGGCAGACAATGCTGCTATTAACATAGTTGAGCACATGTCCTTGTGGCATGATTGAGCATCCTTTGGTTATATACCCAAAAGTGATATTGCTGGGTCTTTTTTTTTTTCGAGACAGGGTTTCTCTGTGGTTTTGGAGCCTGTCCTGGAACTAGCTCTTGTAGACCAGGCTGGTCTCAAACTCACAGAGATCTGCCTGCCTCTGCCTCCCAAGTGCTGGGATTAAAGGCGTGCACCACCACCGCCCGGCAGCTGGGTCTTGATGAATGTTGTTTCCTAATTTTCTGAGAAATTGCCACACTGACATCCAAAGGGGCTGTACCAGTTTGCATTCCCTCCAGCAATGCAGGAGGGTTTCCCTTTCCCTATAGCCTCTCCAGCATAAGTTGTCATCAGTGTTTCTTATCTTGGCCATTCTTTCAGGTGTAAGATGGAATCTCAGAGTTGTTTTGATTTGCATTTCTCTGATGACTAAGGGTATTGAGCATTTCCTTAAGTGTCTTTCAGCCATTTTAAATTCCTCTGTTGAGAGTTCTCTGTTTAGGTCTGTACTCCATTTTTTTGTGTTCTTTTGATGACCAATTTCTTGAGTTGTATATTTTGGAGATCAGACCTCTGTCCAATGTGGAATGGTAAATATATTTTCCCACTCTGTAAGCTGCCTCTTTGTCTTGTTTACCATGTCCTTTGATTTATAGAAGCTCCTCAGTTTCAGGAGGTCCCATTTATTAATTGTTTCTCTCAGTGTCTGTGCTACTGGGAAGTGTGCTATTTAAAAAGTGATCTCCTGTGCCAATGCATTCAAGTGTACTTCCCATTTTCTCTTCTATGAGGTTCAGTGTGGCTGGCTCTATGTTGAGGTCTTTGATCCATTTAGACTTGAGTTTCATGCATGGTGATAGATATGGATCTATTTTCATTCTTCCACACATTGATACCCAGTTATGCCTGTACCATTTATTAAATATGCTTTCTTTTTTCCATTTTATATTTTTTGCTTCTTTGTCAAAAATCAAGTGTTTGTAGGTGTGTGGGTAATGTAGCAGGATACAAGATTAACTCAAAAAAATTAGTAGCCCTCCTGTACACAGATGATAAATGGACTAAGAAAGAAATCAGAGAAACATCACCCTTCACAATAGCCACAAGTAACATAAAATATCTTGGAATGACTCTAACCAAACAAGTAGAAGACCTGTATGACAAGAGCTTTAAATCTTTGAAGAAAGAAATTGAAGAAGACACCAGAAAGTGGAAAAATCTCCCATGCTCTTGGGTAGGTAGAATTAACATAGCAAAAATGGCAACCTTACCAAAAGCAATCTACCGATTCAATGCAACACCCATCAAAATCCCAGCAAAATTCTTCACAGACATTGAAAGAATGGTACTCAACTTCATATGGAAAAGCAAAAAAAAAAAAGAAAGAAAGAAAGAAAAGAAAAAAAACAGGATAACCAAAGCAATCCTGCACAATAAAAGAACTTCTGGAGGCATCAAAATCCATGACTCAAACTCTACTACAGAGCTACAGTACTGAAAACAGCCTGGTATTGACATAAAAGCAGACAGGAGGACCAATGGAACCAAATCAAAGACCTATGTGCAATGCTTCTTAATGATACATGGAAGCAGGCACCCATCACGAAAGACCAGCAGAGGCATCAAGCCTTGTGGACTAACAGTTGCTGGATTCTTGGACCTTCTGTACGTAGGCAGCCATTGATAGATTAGCTGGACCACGGCACCTCTCTCTCTCTCCGTGTGTGTGTGTGTGTGTATGTGTACTTTTGTATGTAGATATACATATATGTATATATGTGTGTATATGTGCATGTGTATAGGTATATATTGTATATGTATGTGTCTGTGTATATGTGTGTATACAGTGTATGTTATGTATATAAATATACACACACACACACATACATACATACATGGAGGGATCCATTCTGTAAGTACTGTTACTCTAGAGAACCCTGACTAATACAGGGTGTATGCTGGAACAGCAGATATAGAGAACAACTTGGCAAAGATGAGGGTTTTCATCCCCACCACATAAGGCAACATCTAGGAGCATCCTGGAGACACACAGAGATGTGTGCACAGAAGACATGGGTGGAGTCAGATAAACAAATGGGACAATCTAGTACCTTGTATTTAGATGTACACATGAACTGTGTGTTTATGCAATAAGCTGGCACAAATTTTTCATGTTTTATGTTCACACAAAATTCCAAGTCTGCAAAAATATATTTTAAGAGGTATATCTATGTGATTCTGAAAAAGCAGGTTATAGGATAATCCATAGAGTAGGAAGTGACTTTATTTCATGTCTACATCATCTACCATAGGAGGACACAAACATATGCATGGAAATTATAAACTCAAAATTCAAGGCAAGGGCATTATGAATACTCTCAATGCTTTCTTAATCTCAACTGGATCCTATGGTCTTCTTTATATTCACCGTCTAACAAATTGAATAAGTTTTTTTTTCAAAGTAATTACTCCAAGTTGTCCTTCCTTGTTGCTTCTTTTGTTTTATAAAGTGGATCTCTATCCAACATTCCAGATATAAACTGTCACGTTTTGGTTGCTAATCATGCCCACTATATGCCAGGCACATTTCCATCTGCTTGTAGCCCACAAACTCCACCTATGATGAGCGACCACTGAGTCGCCACCCTGGGGCTGTGCTCTCTTGTAGTAGGAGCAGCGGGCTATGTTCCCGCCCGGATCCCACACAGCTAGCTTAACCCCGGAAATAATGAAACACAAATTGTATTCTTTAAAACACTGCTTGGCCCATTAGCTCTAGCCTCTTACTGGCTAACTCTCACATCTTAATTAACTCATTTCTATTAATGCGTGTAGCACCACGAGGTGGTAGCTTACCGGAAAGATTCTAACCTGCATCCATCTCAGAGAGGAAAGCTATGGTGTCTGCCTGACTCGGCTTCTTTCTCCCAGCATTCTGTTCTGTCTACTCCACCTACCTAATTTTCTGTTCTATCAGGGCCAAGGCAGTTTCTTTATTAACCAATGGACATATGACCCTCCTCCATTACTCTCTGACTTGACAGCCAGCATCAGGTCCCTCACTTTTTGCTTTACCTCCAGTATTCCTGCCCAGATTCTCAGTGCTCCTTCTCCTTATGATTGTTTAAGCCATGGTTTTTGCCAGCTTCCACACAGCTTCAGTGTTGGCCTAGGAACTTTTTTGAAGAGGACTAAGATTTAGATGGCTCTATGGAACAGTGATATGGTGACTCAGGACCGCTGGGATTGGTGTTGGCTTTGCCTACTTGCTCTATAAGTTTCTCTTGCTCTTACTGGGCTTCTGTTAGGAGAATCACAATTTAAAATCCAAGTCTACGTGTGAGAAATGAATTTCCAAAGAACAGTGATTAAAAGGATTAAAAGGCCTTCTGCAAACACTTGATAACCCAATGCTGGCACACACCTGCTGGGTTAATATATCATTATCGCAAGCCACACTGGGCATGAGTTGTTACAACACCTTTCAGGGATGATTTATTGATTCCTGTTAAAGGTAAAAATGCACATGCTTTTCAATCCAACAAATCCACTTCAGGGAGGATTCCAGCAAATGTAAACAGTGAGAAAGTTTATGTTAGCATCACTGAGTACAGCGATAAATTGAAAACAGCCCAACTATCATCCAGCAGCCGAACCTGTAAAGAAACGATGGAATATTCTTATAATGGAAAAATAATAAAGAAGCAAATTAAATGTCTAGGACTATATTGTGAGAACAAATAAATACTAGAGTATAATTATATATTTAATTATATATATATATATATATATATAATATGTCTGGATGGAAGAGAATCTCTTGAACACCCATCCTTAGCTGAGGAGCTATATATAGACTGCTGATGGCTGTTAAGAGAGGATGAGCAACTTTTCTCCAGGGCTGTGGCCCTTGATACATTGGTCATGTTCCAATGGACAGCCCCAAATCTCATGGGTATCGGGGCATCACAAATTGAACTCAGTACCCACTTACTTATAAAAACTTACAGTTCAAAATACAGAGTATGCACACATGAAATGTTCAAAAGATTAGGCAAAAATTATATTAAAATTATGTTCTGCAATGAGGCATATCATCTGTAGAAGGCTTAACGACGTGAGAGCTAATACTATGTATCTTTTGTGGGTCTATATACACAAAGT
Organism: Neodon shergylaensis; assembly: GCA_025134845.1. NCBI lineage: Eukaryota > Metazoa > Chordata > Mammalia > Rodentia > Cricetidae > Neodon > Neodon shergylaensis. The sequence continues at coordinate 8,419,022 of JABTXL010012322.1, forward strand.
AATACTAGTAAATCATTGGGAACACTAAGTTCAGACAGGAAATACTTACAATGAGGAGCGTAGGAAAATAAGATGAAGAAAGGATTTACTCAGAGACTCCGTGTGTGTCTGCTGTGTTTTTATTCCTACTGTTGATGCTTTTATGGTTTTCAAGCAAATGCTTTAGTTCATTAGTTGTCTCCACTTGTGGGCATTTTCTCACACAATCATAACACTATTATCAAATCTACCAAATATGCGATTGTCTTAGAACTGTCTTAGAAACTTTCTAAGGTGGTCTTTGTTGACTAGGTGAGGCTCAAACGCTTGGCCTTAAGCGATTCTCTTGCCTCAGCCTCCCTAGTTCTGGAAGAAAACATTTTTAAGCTAAACTTGTACAAATCTGAATTCACTGGAGTTCTACACAGTGTGATTTATGGGGAAATCTTTCCTTTTTTGTTCTGAATTCTTTTGGTATTTGTTGTTGTTGTTGCTATTTATATAGTTTTGTTTCATTTTGGTTTTTGGCTTTTTGGGACAGTGTTTCTCTGTTTAACAATCCTAGCTGTCCTGGAACTAGCTCTTATAGACCATGCTGGCCTCAAACTCACAGAGATATGCCTACCTCTGCCTTCCGAGTGCTGGGATTAAAGGTGTGTGCCACTACCATCTGGCAACTTATGGGGCAATCTTAAACTGCTTTAAATGGAAAGCAGGGTCTCTTGTTCCTGTCTCTCCGTGCCTGTTCCAGTGCACACCCTTCTCGGCATTCTCTCACTGCACACCCTGGTCCTCTAAACTTCCTGTTCTGAACTTACCTGATTGCTGTCTTGTGTTATTTAACTCCTCCTCTCTCCCCTGTGGTCCCTACACAAAGAATGTGAGTGAGAAGTGGACAGATTCAAATTCAGATTGTTTGGGCAAGAAAACTTCCTGAATCCAGCACCCCACCTGGAGAGAGGACCAATGTTTAGTGATGGGAAAGGGGAAACCAGATAAAGATGACAGCAGCTAGCTCCCTCTGCTGTCTGCTGCCTAGGTGTCCAGCAGAGCCTTTGCATCTCATTTCTTTCTCTTTTTCTTTTTTTTTTAAAGCTATCTTTTCTCATTTTACACGCCAAATCCATTTCACACTTCCTCTTCTCCTCCTGCATAAGGTAATCCAGACCCAGAAAGATGAGCATGGTATGTACCCACTCTTAGGTAAATACTAGCTTTCTTTCTTTCTTTTTGAAGATTTATTTTATGTCTCAGATGTGTGTTTATTTCTTTATATGTGTGCGTCGGTATATGTTTATATGTGTATATCTTTATATGTGTGCGTCGGTATATGTTTATGTGCATTGCGTGCAGGTTCCTGCAGAGGTCGGGAGGTGTTGGAGCTCCTGGAGCTGGACTTACAGGCAGTTGTGAGCTATCCATCATAAGCATTGGGAACTGAATTCCAGTTCTCTGTAAGAGCAGCGAGTGCTCTTAACTATGGAGCCATCTCTCCATTCTCCTGTACTTTGTTTTTGACAGGGTCTCACAATGTAGCCCAGGCTAGTCCAGAACTCACTATGTAGCCTAAGGTGGCCTCAAACTCACATCAATCTTCCTGCCTCAACCTCCAAAGTGCTGAGATTAGAGGTGAGCTGACTGCCAGGATTCAAGCCTCCTATCAGGCATCAGTTTCAATTACTGATGCCCATTACCCGAGTTGATGATTTTATTGGCGGTTTAAAAAATGTCATTTTTGCAATTCCATTATACCTCCACTTAATCATATTTAATTCTTCAACAAAAAAGGATTTCTCCTATATCTACAAAGGCTCTGCAGTTAGTTTGATTTATTGCTGCTATAAGGAGGATAAAAATCACACTCACTGTTTAATTTTAATGGTCAATTCTCAGAACCAGGAGTTAATGCAAAGTGTTTTCCTTCTTCAAAAGAATGAAAATCTGAAGGCAATGGGCTTCTGTGGTAGAGTATTTATCTAGCATGCAGCAGGCCTTGGGTTTGATGCTCAGCATCGAAACCAGGCAAAATTCCACAGGGAAAAAGAACACTGGAAATGTGGCTTACGTTGAGAAGATTTAATGCTCTTCTAGGGATCTTGGGTTCAATTCCCAGCACCTTCATGAGGGCTCATAACCATTTGTAATTCCAGTTCCAGATCTGATGTCCTCCTCTGGTCTCCTCGGACACCAGGTACACACAGTACACAAACCTACAGGTAGGCAAAACATTCATACACATAAAATAAACTTTAAAAATTAAAGCACACACACACACACATCACCTATTGTTAAGGCTTCCTAAAACTGGTAAATAGCCAATTGATTATGCTACACCTTTCTGAATTTGAAATATTTTATGTTGGACTTTTTGATTGAGCAAAAAAAAAATATCTTCCTTGATCACTGAAGGGCTCATATGACATTTTTTAAAAATTGGCCTAAATTTTAGGAAGGCTATAGAAATCTGTTTAAGAAGGGAAATGAAGATAAAATGGGATGGGAAGAACGAAAAGGTACAGACTGAATAAAGAGACCGTGAAGTCCATGGGGCAGGGGTTTGGTGCAGACATGGGCCAGGCCCATCAAGGTTCTTTGTCTGCCCACTTCTCACAGACCGGATGAGAAAACAACAGTAAGCCAAGCAAGCAAGCAACAACAAAGTCACTCAAGGTTGTTTGGAAATTTCATATGCGTGTGGGAGAATAGTCCACAGGAAGAGGCCCCCAGGCGAGGGTCCTGAATGTGTCAGCCAGTGTAGACACCCAGGGAGCTGGTGCAGGCCACTCAAGGGAGGTCCTTTACACTTGTGTCTGGAAGACATATCGTCACAGGCTTAAGAGCTAAAGAATGCAGGGTTTCTATTTAAGGAACCGAGGAAGGAATGTCAGCATGAGTTTAGTTCAGCAGAACAGGATTTGGATGCCACTTGAGGAATGACAAAGAGACTTGGCTGGGGGTGAAGGGCAAACCTCTGGGGACAGATTGAGCTTTTGTTCCTTCTCTTACAAAATGAAATAAAAATACTACTTCATCACGAGGCTGCCATGAGGACTGGATGAGGCAGATGGCTGAGTCATGACGTAGTAGGTTTTTGACAGTTTTTATTTTGATCGCTATTGATAGAACTGCTCCTGTCAATTTAAATATATGGTACCATTTCAACAGATCTGCAAGCTCGCTCATGCACTGGGAACTTATTTCTCAATGCAAGCCCCCTGAGCGGTGGAGTCTTAAGAGGTGAATGCGTGCGTGATGCTCTCACCACGTGTGTGGGCTAGTTATCTCCAGAGGATGTTTCTGGTGAAGAACTAGCTCAGGACCCCTTGCCTCCACTCTTGTGCGCATGCTATCTTGCCCTTCTGCCTTCCACCATGAGATAACGCAACAACAAACCCCTTGCTAGATGGCAGCCCATTTGCCCTGAACTTCCTAGCTTCCAGAGCTATCCTAAAAGAAAGACATTTCTTTTCTTATAAATTATCCATTCTCCAGGATTCTGTTGCAGTGGCACAATGCAAACTACAGTGATGAGGTGATGCTTAAATACACATCTGTATTAGCTCGTACACATGTCACGTTGTGTCATAAAAGGAAGCCACATATGGCAGGCCATTGCTTTGGTCATCATGTTATACCACAAAGTAATTTTCACTAAAATCATATTTGTCAAAACAGTGAAAAAAAGATGTGTCCTTGTCAAAATAGTTTTGTTTATCGCCACAGCGAGATGTACATGGAGGCTCGGGATTGGGTCTGTGTGCTGCTTTACAAAGACAAACAGAGGGAGGAAGATTGCAACTGGCCTCCAGCTCCTCCTCTGTAAGTCCCACAGGCTGGGTACATATTAAAGAAATGTTATTTCCACAGCATTTAAAAACAGATACTTAGCCTGGGATGTGCACATAATAGTAAAACTAACTCTGTCATCCAGCTAAACTTAGAGGGGAAGAAGAAAAATATGGAACCCAGAGAGCTGCAGGGAGAGCACAAAGATGATGGGAGTGGGGGGAGGTGGGCAGTGCGCTCTCACTCTGCTGGGCTGTGGAATGGATGATCCTGTGGTGAGGATGCAGGGAAGGGGTGGAGTGTGCTCCCTATGCCACATAACAGGTGGTCCAATGGTGAAGATGCAGGGAAGGAGTGGAGTGCGCTCCCGTGTGCTGTGGAATGGAGGGTCCAATGGTGAAGATGCAGGGAAGGAAGAGTATCAGGGTCACCCAGGTTGGCAGTGCTGACCTTGCTGTTCTTAGACTCAAAGGGCTCTGAGGGTTCCCCCCCTCAAGATGCTCAGGCCTTGATATTTCTCCCCAAAGCCCTCCTCTGTGCTTGCCAGCCAAATAGTCAGGCAGCACAGGTGAAAAACTGGGAAGCATTTGTCGTTGGCACAGCACTTACCACGGAGAAGATGCTAGAATATGCTTCAGGATGAAGTTCACAACCTCAAATCCCTACCCCAAATGGGCTTGCAGCCAGTATTATTAAGGTATATGAAGTTGCCACCCTGGCACATGAATCTTGAAACATTCTTATGAAAGGAAGAACCCGTCTAATCAAATCCTTTCTTTCCTGTGCCCAGAGCATGAAAACCTTCTGCAGTCTTTAGAACGTCATCATCAAACAGCTCAAAGGAGATGTGGTCCAGGGGCCTGCTGTGATGCTGAAGAACACTGCAGGACCGACAATAACAGACAGCAGCAGGAGACACTGGTCTCTGCAAAGTTTTTCCATGGTGCATTGCTTTTTGTACACACCTGGTAAAATAACACACTCTGGTACACATCATCTTTGACTCCGTTGCCCCACAAATGTCACTGCAAGCATCCAGCCTGCCCCATCACGATCTTATTTCTGCTTATTGACAGTAGCAGGTGATGTGATGAAGGATGAAGAAACAGCTGAGAGATGTGGAGCTGGTGACGAACCCAAGGCTGCCATCCTCAGGCTTGGGGGGTGCCTTGCACTGCACCCCTGGAGGGTTCCCAAGGAAGGGTCAGGAGCCCTGGGTTCTTCTGCTTTCTGGCTCATTTACTGTTCTGTTTATATCCCTATTTCTAGGGTGTTTCTCACTAATGTCTGAGTTCTACTTCTCCACTTTTCTCAACCTTATGAAATCTGCAGCACGAGGCAGTGGTCATTTCTAATCTCTAGTGGTAGCAACTGCTCATAGATTGTCGGCCCTTCAGGCCATCCATCTTTTCCTCTTCTCTATAAGCACTTAGGACCAACTACTCATGCCTATGTGTGAAAAGCAAGATGGATTTTGGCCACTAAATCTGAGAGGTCAAGATAAAAAGTTACTAGAAACTTAATGTGGACTGTAACATAAGAATAAAAATGGTGCCTAAACTCTTTGATAACTTGAATAAAAAGATCATGACTTTTTTTCTGTTGTGTAGTACTCCACTGTGTACATGTACCACATTTTCTTTATCCGTTCTTTGGTTCGAGGGCCATCTAGGTTGTTTCCAGGTTCTGGCTATTACGAATAATGCTGCTATGAACACAGTTGAGCCCATGTCCTTGTGGTACGATTGAGCATCCTTTGGGTATATACCCAAAAGTGGTATTGCTGGATCTTGAGGTAGGTTGTTTCCTTATTTTCTGGGAAATCACCATACTGATTTCCAAAGCAGCTGTACAAGTTGGTACCCCCACCAACAATGGAGGAGTGTTCCCCTTACCCCACATCCTCTCCAGCATAAGCTGTCATCTGCATTTTTGATCTTTGCCATTTTGACAGGTGTAAGAAGGAATCTCAAAGTTGTTTTGATTTGCATTTCTCTGATGGCTAAAGATGTTGAGTATTTCCTTAAGGGTCTTTCAGCCATTTGAGATTCGACTGTTGAGAGCTCTCTGTTTAGGTATGTGCCCCACTTTTTAAATGGTTTATTTGTTCTTTTGTTGTCAAGTTTCTTGAGTTCTTTGTATATATTGGAGATCAGTCCTCTGATGTGGGGTTGGTAAAGATCTTTACCCATGCTGTAAGTTGCTGTTTTGTCTTTCTGACAGTGTTAGAAAAAAAAATTGAGCGAGGTAACCCAGACCCAGAAAGGCAAATATAATGTACTCACACATAGGTGCCGTTTAGACATAAAGCAAAGAAAACAAAACAGCCTACAATTCACAACCCCAGAGAACCTAGACAGCAAAGAGGACCCTAAAAGAGACATACATGGATCTAAATTGGAAAGAGAAAAACACAAGATCTGCTAAGTAAATTGGGAGTGTGAGGGTCACGCGGGAGAGTGGAAAGGGAGAGGGGAGGAAGGGAGGAGAGCAGAGAAAAATGTATAGTGCAATAAAAACAATTTAAAAAGAAAAATAAATAAATCTGACAAATACAAAAAAAGATCATGATAGTTTGAGCAATGTTCAAAGTACAAACAGAGGGGCATTGCCATGACCCCACCACACACATGCAGACACAAATATGTACTCAGAAGCACTAGGTCAGCATTTACAAATGAAGCAGGTCCTACCACAGACATGGAACTCAAAATGGCTGCTGAGCCCAATAGCTTGGATCCGCACATGGCTTCGCCACTCTGTAATTGTGCAACTTAGGACATTTCTTAGAGTTGCAACTCTAAGAAATTTTCTTTTGTATAGGCATTTAAAAAAATCTCAACCCCATAACACTGTGAATTTTTATCATGCCGTTAAGCAGTGAATACGTGCAAGGAGCCCGTCGGCATGCGAAGCCCTGGGAGGTTCATCATCATCTCGTTTAATTCTTACACTGACCCTGAAGAGGATTCGTTTTGGAGATGAAGACCTGAAACCAAGCTACAACTGTCCTTTTGAGAATGGACAAGAACCATTTTGATTTCCAAGAACCCAAGATGGTAATGTGTAAAGAACGGAAGGCTTCCCTTGAATGCATAACCCATGCATTCACTGCCTTTCTCCCCAGGGCACCTTAACGACCCTTGCTTTGGCCTATCTTGGTCAATGCATGAGTCCTCAAATTGTGTGGGCTTCTTACTGGTTTTGGTGAGTCTCTAAACTTCAGCCACCTTTATTTTTCTTGAAGAGCATGCGTGTTGACATGTCTCTTTCTGGGTGAAATTTTTCTGTCTGTACATCTGCCTGCTTCCATCTGTCTGTGAGTTTGTCTATATCTGACTCTCCATACCCTTGTTTGTAATTGGATCAATGGTTTGTAGTTTTTGTTCCTCACTGCACTGTACTTAGCTTTTTCTGCACTCCCTACTCTCTTTTTTATCCCTACAAAGTCCTTCATTTCTGTGAGTTCAAGCAACCATGGCTAAAATCTATATTTTTAAAGATCACACCAGCCCTAAACAAGTAAAGACCTTTTTCTCGCCATTATTCCCTAAACAATACAGCAAAGTTATTTATATACCACTAATATTGTGTTAGGTGTTGTATATTTGCTAGAGATTTAATATGTGCAAAAGGACATATGTAGATTACATAAAAAGTAATACACCATTTGTATAAGGGACTGGAGTGTTTGTGGATTTTTAAGCTTATGGTGGCAGGGATTCTGGAGGTAAGATTCGATGGGAAGGGTGTTATCTGGAAAATAACCAAGGGAAGCTGAAGCTGTGTCTCAGTAGCATCACCTGCTGATTGAGCAGGGAGCCAGATGTGAGGGAGCCAAGAAAGCTGCAGCAGTATTGTGGTACTTATGTCTCCTGATGGACAGAAGGCCCCTTTGTACTTAAACAACCTGACGTTACACTTGGGGTCCTCCAGCTCCATCAGATAGAGGTGCTACGACTCTTTCCTAGTTGACAAACACACACACACACACACACACTAACAAAAGGCCTGCACACACAAAAGATGCCAACTTCATTATATTATAACTTGCAATGTGGTCATGGCCCCTCCTTTGGGGTCTTTCAATGGAACCATGAAATGAATGTTTCTAAAGGGGAGACTTGGTTAGCATCTTTTCAGAGGGGGAAGGACCTTACCCCCATTGATATCCCACCAAACATTTATAAAAACTTCTTTAAAATGCCTAACACTGAGCTCACTGCGTTGCTACTCACCAGACGCTGGAGTCAGCCTGCTCCGGTGTCTCTCTCTCTCCAGTGCACTAGTGTTTCACTTTGCTTCGCTAAAGAAACTGTTTAAGCTGTCTCTCTTTTGGCAAGAACAGAAGCATGGAGCCAGGGGGATGACCCAGTGTGCAAAGCACCCACTTCACAGTGAAGAAACCTGATGGTTAGAGTATGAAGGGAATAGAAAACCGTACTTGTTTAGATGACGTGGTGCTGATACAGATATCTGACATGTGCCGATATGGCTAATGCTGGACTTCCAGGGGGCTGTGAGCCAGCACAAAATGGCTACTAAACAGTGATGTAACCTATCCTATAACTATTTTTGGCAGAATGCCCAATTTTGTGTGATTCTGTATAAATATGGCCTTGAGGTGAGAGTCTTCGTCTTTTCCTTTGCCAGCCTGTGTGTGTGTCAGCCCATGGGGCTGTGTGCCTATCTCTTTGCAGCATATATAATGGTCTGTATGTGTCCATGCCTACCCTATGTGCAGCCTGAGTGTGTCTGCTGGTGCCTGCTTGCCTAGTGGTCTGTGTGCTGATGAACAAAGTAAATCTTTTCTGCCCATGATTCCTCAAAATCTTTTCAACCTCTGGTCTCCAATGGCGAATCTTCTTCCCTGACATTAGAGCTTGGACCTCACTGTGTTCGACCCCCAGAACCCATGAAAGCCAGATTTGGCCATGTATACCTGTACTGATAAGGTGGCAGATGGAGACAGAATCTCAGGGAAGCTCCAGGGCCAGTTGGTCTGGACTAGGTAACAAAGCAGAAAGAATGAGAGACTCTGCCTCGGCAAGGTGGAAATACAGAACCAACTCTTGAATGTTGTTCTCTGGCCTACATATGTGCATATATTCATCTGTGCATCTATGTAGTCTCTCCCCCCTCTTTCTTTGTCTCTCTCACACACGCTCTTTTTGTCTCTCTGTCTCTCTTTACACACACATGATGTGGGAGTGTCATATATCAATCTGTTGATTTCATTGGTTAAGTAATAAAGGAACTGCTTGGCCCTCATAGGTTAAAACATAGGTGGGAGGAGTAAACAGAATAGAATGTCGGGAGGAAGAGGAAGTGAGCTCAGACTCGACAAGCTCTGCTCTCTGGAGCAGAGAAGCCATGCTCCGCTCTCCCGGAGAGACGCCATGCTCCACGCTCCTGGGTAGACGTGCTAGCTCCTCTCTGAGACACATGCAGATGAAGCTCCGATTCAGGATGGACGTAGGCTAGAAACTTCCCGGTAAGCGCACCTTTGGGTGCTACACAGAATATAAGAAATGGGCTAGTCCAGGTGTGAGAGTTAGCCGAGAAGAGGCTAGATAGAAATGGGCCAAGCAGTGTTTAAAGGAATACAGTTTGTGTGTTGTTATTTTGGGGCATAAGCTAGCCGAGCAGGCGGCCGGGGTGCTGGGGACGCAGCCCCGCCGCTTCCTATTACAACACACACATGTGCCCATGAGCACATAAATAAATGGATGGATAAATGGATGGATGGATGGAATTAACTCAGGGTAGCCAGTGATGAAATGTGAACACCAGGAAACATCTAACTGCAGAAGAGGACACACACTGAAGAGGAAGCCCTCTGTTGTCTAGGTCATCCCAGTGCCCTTTTGGGAAGAGAAGTGTGGCGTGATGGGAATGGAGGCTTTTCTTCCTCTCTCAAAGCTACGGAGTCACCACTGAACAGCTTTGCCACGGTTTAGCTTGGAAGGATGACATGAGGGCAGAATGAGCGAATTTGCTTCCTTGTCCCAACGAAGTAGATGCCAGCCCTCTATATGTATTTTGTCTATGGTCATCTTCACAGTGTGTTTAAGGTATCTGCTGTCACAGCCCAGGACATAAAAGCATGTGTATCAGTCATTTTGCTTACAAGTATTTTCTAGAATTTCTGTATTTGGGGAATGAGCTCATGTAGAGACAAAGACCTAGAATGTCACACCCTTTCCGACAGCAAACTTGAATCTTCTGTATGAAGCTAGCTTCCCCGCCTCATCTGCACAACTAACTCTCCAGCTTTGGCCAGTGGGTGATGCGGCTCCAAACCCATCCTGTGGTTCATGTGCCTAAGTGCCCAGGCAGGTGTGTCTCATGGGGCACATACTACAACTTGTCTTTAGAACATCCCTGATGGTTTCTCCCAATCACGCCTGCTCCTACTCACAAATCACACACTCTGTTCCCAGTCTGTCCTTCTAGAATTTTCCCCTGGGCCTTTGGGCCCCAAGCCTTCAGATTCTTCCACTTTTGACCACCAGCTCAATGATTGCTTGAAGAATGGTGTCCACCAACTCTCATGTTCCATGTACCAAGCATGGCTCAGTAAGCACAGCTGTGAGTTTTCACAAGTCTCTGGGACAGCCCTTCTTCAAACTAGAAAGCTGTTCTGTCACCGCTCCTCCATCTTCTGAGAAGCTCAATTCCCTCTTATCCCATCCACAGCCATGAGAAAGTCATACCTGCCAAAAAATAGCAGTAGTGGAAGAGAACTGCGAGCTTGGTGTCCTTCTGCTGCCTCTTGACAAAACCACAGACCCACAGGTAACACAAAGGCCCTTGTGGTGTTTTTTCATTTGTTATGACCCTTAACCTCTCCTTGTCTTGGCAAGACTAGGAGAAAATGGAGGTTCACCTCACTGATCTCATGTCCCAGATCCTCTCTTCTTCAGAAAAGAAATTCTTGTCACCTCTGACCAGTCATGCTTCTCCTCGTTCTTATTCACCCAACTTTCTGACCCCTTGACCTTGCATCACCCCAAACTCCAAGGTACTCAAGACAGAGATTTTACCTCACTCTCATTGTTGTGAGTGCAAAACCTCCTCCTCCAGCTGGGTCGATACGTCTCAGAGACTCATCAAACAACAGTTTTGGTACTCTGGGCCAGTAAGGACTTAAGACTTGAGCTTTGTACCTAAGTTCAGACCCCAACTGTTTGACCTTGGGAATATTTATCAATGCTCCTGTGAGTTACGTCATCATCCTTCTAGGATAAGTGAGGGAACTTCACTAGGGAGTATCAGAATGGTGGATAAAGAGATTTATATCATCTCTGATGACACTAAGAACAAGAGCATGGGAGTCACTCCCCAAGGTCATTCTGAAGACTAAGTGAAAAACGAGTGTGCTTAAGAATACTCACTACTCTCCTAAGGATATGGAGTTTGTTCCCAGCACCCACATTGAGTGACCATAACTTGAGTCCTCTTCTTGCCTCCGAGAGCACTGCATGCCTCTGTGAAAACACAAACGCACACACACACACACACACACAAATAAACAAATCTTTAAACATAATAGCTGTAAAATAACTCGAGGAAAAGAAAATACAGATAGAATAATGAATCATATGTCTACATATTTGCCTACTAGTTATCTATTTAAAACTTTAAAAAAAATCTTGGTTGAACTAAGACCCAATAACTTCTCTACTTTTTGGAAGTATTATTGTTTGTTTTATATAGAATGGTGAGGCGACAAATAACTCAAACAATCTTATATATTTAAAGATGGATATAAAAAAACACAAAATTCCCAATGTATAAACATAATCAGTTTTTGAAGTGATGGAAATGCTTATCATCCAGATGTGATTATTGTACATAATATATGTATGGGCATACATACCCACATATCATAATGCAAACCACAAAGATGTATGAATAATTCTATTTCAGTCCTTTAAGAGGAGGAGTATTTTGAAGAGCCTGTGACCAAATAGCTTCTAGCGTCATGTTTGGAAACACGCCGGGATGAATGTCACGCACTTCTGAACATCAAGACAATACAAGTTTTGGATAGCGAACCTTCAAAAGCAATCAAAGAACACAGAGCACTCCCTGCTCCTCTGTCTTTCTAGGCACCCACAGCCAGTAGTGCACAGTCCTACCAACTCCGTGCTTGTAACACACTTGCCTGAAGAAGACTGACCATCACAGTCAGACCCAGACAGCAGCCATGGTGAGCTGAGACCATCACCAAAGAGTTTTGAAGCACCTCATAAACAATCTTCACAATCAAGATTACAATGGTTGCAGATGCATTTCAATGCCATCACACACACACACACACACACACACACCACACTACATGCACATACCACACACCACATACACACCACACACATACATACCACACACACACCACACCACACACCACACACACCACATACCATACACACTACATGCATACCACACATACCACACACATACATACCACACGCACATCACATGACACACACCACACAACACACACATCACATACCATACACACCACATGCGTGCCACACACACACCACACATACCACACACATACATACCACACACACCACATGCATACCACACACACACCACACACATACCACACACAGCACACCACACACCACACACACACCACATACCACACACACACCACACCACACACATAACACACCACACACACACCACATACCACACACACCACATGCATACCACACATACCACATACACACACACACCACACCAATACACACACTATGCATCAAAAACACACACACCACATACACCACACACACACACACACCACATACACACCATATACATACACACACACACACATGCCACACACACACACCTGTGATAAAGGAGGAGGCATGCCACGCTCAGGCATTGCTCAGGCGTTGCCATCTGACATGCTCGGGGGAGGCAGGAGAGAGAGGCAGGGGGGAAACCGGCAGGCTCTCAGGATGATCTTTGCAGCCATACCATCTTCATTACTCACAGCAAATCTGACAGCAGCAAAATGCCACAGCAAAAACCTTTCCATAACCATGAAGCAGCTCTACAGTCAGTAGAATTGTTTTGAAGGTGTCTGTTTACTTGGGAGAAAAAGTACAATGGTGTATAAAAAGGCATCAGACAAAATATTCTGAGTGTGTTTCACCAGGAACGTTTCCAATCATCCTCAAACAATTTTTCTAAGTTCTAATAAAGCGACTAGAATGGCCATACACTTTATAAAGATGTCAATTTATATGGCATATTTTAAATATATTTAATAAGGTTAGGAACATACCTTTATCCTTTCCAAAGACTAGAATCATTTGTTGCAATTGCGAGATGTCTTCATAAGGTTTTATAGTTCTACAGAACAAAGACGGGCATAAATCAAAGCAAGTTTAAAGGGCATCGGACAGGCAGACACAGCGAGATGGAGAAAACGTTTCTGTAGGCCTAAGATAACAGTCTTAGCTTTTTGTTTCATGGAAGCTAGTGGGCTGCCAAGGTAATAGATTCCAAAAGGTTTCTATTAGTCACGAGATATGAGTTCCGATAGAGTTAGGCATGGAATGGCTGTGCGAAGGGGCTAGAACTAGCCCAAGATGAGGTAACTGGCCTTTGAACCCGCAGCATGCCAATATCTTCACAGCACTGCCGCTTGAATCAGTCAGTCTCTGCAGGCACAGCTTCCTCCCAGGACTTCTCATCCGCAATGTGAATGGAATCTTCCCACCTGTGAAGTGATCAAATTAAATCAGGACTGAGGAGACACGTGACCAGATCAAAGTCACACCGGAAAAACGCGGCCTGTGATACTAGCGGCAGTGGCAGATGTGAACCTCCTCACCTGAGAGTCTTGGGAGCACCCCAAGACTGACACCGGCAGAGGCCTGGATATGTCACCTTGTCACTTGCTGTAATCTTTGTCTGGGAAAATTGTTACAGTAAAGAACTATGTCTCCCAGCTCAGCACAGCCACAGTTTCCCACCGCCACTCCAACCCTGCCCACGACATACAGCCTACTTCAAACACGGAGAACTCATCCCTACAAGGGACATCTGTGTCACTCCCTCTGATGTCAGGGAACAGAACAGAGGACAGAGAGTGTAAGAACCAGAGGATGGGGAGGAGTGTCTTTAAATGCTATCTTTTAATATGACTTTCCCATTGCAATAATGAACTCAGAGCAGCTGTAGTTAGCATACAAGACCAGCAAAAGATTGGACCCGTCAAAACTCCATCACATAGGGAAGTGGGACTCATGAAACCCTCCCCCTCCCTGAGGAACAGATGATAGTAACTGAGTTCCCAAGGGAGGGAACGTCAGTTCCCTCAATGGTGTAGCCAATGACAAGTTGCCCAAATTCTGGTACACAACCCCCACCCATGCAGTCAATTCTAGTTAAAATCAATGATTTAAAAATAGACATAAAAGTTGGAGTTGGACTAGCTAGAAAGAAAAGGGATTCAGCCAGGAGAGAGAGAAGGGGCAAGGAAGAATAATAGGGAGTAATAGGGGTAAATGTGATCAAGATCATTTTTATACAAAATACATGCTTGTGTGCACATGTGAGATTGTCACCAAGCTCCAGATTGTTTACATGTACAAATTTGTTTTAAAAAGTAAATTAAATCAGGTGATGGTAACACTCGTCTTTAATCCCAGCACTTGGGAGGCTGAGGCGGGCAGATCTCTGTGAGTTTAAGGCTAACCTGTTCTACAGAGCAATTTCCAGGACAGGCTCCAAAGCTACACAGAGAAACCCTGTCTCAAAAAGCAAAACGAACAAAGAAAAAAAGTAAGCTAAAAACACAACCAAAATCTGCAATAGATACCTGCATCTGACAGGTGTGACCATAGCAGCTCTGCACCCTGGGTCCTAAAACTTCCTTGGTCCCCTGAGAAGACTTAACTGATCTTCATGAGTCCTCTGCCTGTGCCTTCAGAATGGCTTGTGTGAATCCTGGAGCCTCCTTAACTCCCTCTTCGCCATCCTGTAATGATGTGGGAGTGTCATATATCAATCTGTTGATTTCATTGGTTAAGTAATAAAGAAACTGCTTGGCCCTCATAGGTTAAAACATAGGTGGGAGGAGTAAACAGAATAGCATGCTGGGAGGAAGAGGAAGTGAGCTCAGTCTCGACAGCTCTGCTCTCTGGAGCAGAGAAGCCATGCTCCAGTCTCCCGGACAGACATGAGCAATGAAGCTCCAACCCAAGATGGACGTAGGCTAGAATCTTCCCCGTAAGCGCACCTAGCGGTGCTACACAGATGATTAGAAATGGGCTAAATTGATATGAGAGAATTAGCCTAGAAGAGGCTAGATAGAAATGGGCCAAATAGTGTTTAAAAGAATACAGTTTGTGTGTTGTTATTTCGGGGCATAAGCTAGCCAGGCGGCTGGGGTGCTGGGGACGCAGCCCCGGCCACTCCTAAATACAACACTGTAACTCATTATGTGATGAGAAATCCAAGATCTGAGAATTAGTGTTAGAAACCAAGAGGGGAGTCTTAGTCACTGATTAATTGCTATGTAAAGACACCGTGACCACAGCAACTGTCTTTGAAAGAAAGCATTTAATTGGGGGCTTGCTTACAGTTTCAGAGGATTAGTTGTGATCCATGGGCAGAGACGAAGAGAGAACCTGGGCCTGACATGAGTTTTTAAAACCTCAAAGCCTAACCCCAGTAACATACTTTCCCCACAAGGCCTCACTTCTTAATCCTTCTAATCCTTTCAAACGGTTCCACTCCCTGGTGACCCAGCATCCAAAGCCTATGAGGATTCTTACTCAAACCACCATAAGTGGCATCAAAGAACTTTTGATTATCAACAACCACAGGCAGCAAGAAAAAAACAGGAGTACTTGGTGCGTTAAGCCAATGAAATGGAGGCAGCTTGTGTAACATTACTGTTATTTAAGAAATGCCAACATTGTGGAAAGATACAAAGTGTTCATCTCTGTTTCTGACATGGCTCCCTCATGTAATGTCTGTGTGGGAGTGTTCTCTTGGGGCCCTGAGTTGACTGTGGAAAGCAAGGCAGAGCAGGCATGCAGGAGACCGGCAGATGAATAGACAGGCTTGCTGGCACTTGTCCTGGACCCACAGACTTTGGTATTCTTTAAGGCCAGGAAGGGGCAGACGGAGAGACGAAAACACACTCAGAAAACAGGCTCCATCTCAAAACATCAGAGAGAGAAGAAAAACAGTGCAAGAGTTTAAGGGAGAGCCTTGGCCCCGGCTGGCATTCTTTGAAAACCTGTTTTAAAAAAAAACAAAAATCAATTTGATTGACCAAAAGCTACTGCTTTCAATTCTCCCGTGACAAGAAAAACAAAGCAAGAAACGGTCCCCGGGTTTCTGCGAGTCACAGAAAAACACACAAGACAAATCATTTTATTCCTGAGGGGTATTAGAGAAAACATCAGAATGAATGAGATTTAAGCCTGAATGCAAACATCTGGGGAATTTTTGTATTTAGAGAGGACAAGAAAAGAAAATGTACTTAAACCCCACAGCATGTGGGAAGGCAGGTTCATAAGAATAGCAGGTACCCAAAGCAGCTTGGCGACTCAAAGGGAGCTGTCTCCCACGTGGCGTGGGGCATCTGAAACAACAACTTGCTTGAGAAAGGGTAGTCCTCCCTTCTGCAGGCACGAGATGGGCTCACGAGCGCTGCCCCTTGCCTCCCAGAGCGTCTCCCTCCTGGCTCCTACGCATACCTTCCTTCCCGTGAGATCGCATCCCAAACTCAAGCAAACTGTCCCGCCACTGGCCTGCCCTTCCCCAGCAGACATCTAGGTGAACGGGCACCTTGTTGAGAGCCTCCCTACAGTGTGATAGAGCCTTGGATAGAGCGCTTGGATTGGCTCTCTGACTTGGTGAAGGAAGGACAGTATTCTTCCCTGGGATGAGGGAGACGTCTGGAGAAGCATGGGGCCACCTTTGACACTAGGAAAAAGACAACGGAGAAGAAAGGAAGAGCGCAGAATGAGTAAACGGTGGAGGATCAATTCTGAGGACAGCGTGCTCCGCGGGGCTATGGTTTCTCAGGTGCCAAGAAAATCTCTGGGTGATTAGTGCCAAACGGTGGCACAGCTGGAGCGTGTGGACCTCGGGCAGAACGCTCTCCTCACTGACCTCCGTCAGATGTGCCCCGGAGAAGAAGGGCACCAGTGTCCCCAACAGTGGAGCCGAATGTCAGCCGCACTCAGCAGAACTCACTCCTGAGGAGCATCTTCTGTGCTGGTTGGGACTTTTGTCCACTTTACACAAACTGAGCCACCTCAGACAAAGAAACCTCCATCGAGGAAGTGTGTAACAAGTCTTTCTCTGTCCCTCCAGCCAGCTCCCAAATAATGACACAGGGACTTCTTATTAATTATGAAATCTCAGCCTATAGCTTAGGCTAGCTCCTACCCAGCTCTTATAACTTAAATTAACTCATTTCTATTCATCTATGTCCTGCCATGCTGCTCATGGCTGTTACCTTCTGCATGTCCTGCTTCCTCCACGTCTAGCTGGTAACCTTGCCTTTCTTCTTCTCAGAGTTCTCTGCCTGAAAGTACCACCTATACCTCCTACCTGGTTATTGGCTGTTCAGCTTTTTATTACACCAGTCACAGCAATACATCTTTACACAATGTACAGAGTTATCTCCGTCAGGCGGCCTGTGGGCATGTCTGGGGGGGGCATTTTCTTGATAATGATTGATGTGGGAGGGCCCAACCCACTGCGGGTAGTGCTACCCTTGGGCTTGTTGTCCTGAGTTGTAGAAGAAAGAAGACTGAGCAAGCCATAGGGAGCAAGCCAGTAAAGAACATTCCTCCATGGCTTCTGTTTCAGTTCCTGCCTCCAGTTCCTGCCCTGGCTTCTCTCAGCAATGGACTGTAAGATATGAGAGGAAATAATCCCATTCTTTCCCAAGTTGCTTGTGGTCAGTGCCTTATCACAGCAGCAGAGAAGCAAGTTAGGATACAAACCATCCTTGTCTGTTCATTAAAAATGGGTGGCGTATGTCTGCAGTACCAATTGGTTTTCCTCTTTCTCATTTTTAAATAAAAAAAATTTGATGATTTTCCTTCAACTAATATCTGACCTACTTGTGATAAATAATAATAATAATATTGATAATAATAATAGTCTCTGAAGTAACCCAGCATCACTAATGTCTCTCTGTCTTAAACATCAGCCTTCCTAAGGTAAAGTTTCAAGTTTCATAGTGAGAAATCGGAGTCCTTAACATACCAAGGGATCATTGAGGCTTAAACTGTGGTGTGTGTGTGTGTGTGAGAGAGAGAGAGAGAGAGTAAAAAATGATAGAAGGGGATACAGAGACCAAAAGACTGAAGCAGTAGGCAGAAGCAGCATGTTAGAGTAGGCGTAGCCTCAACAATACTTCATCCTGAGACCAGAGAGTTGGCTCAGCAGTAAATAGCGACTGCTGCTCTTGTGGGAATCTGAGTTTGCTTCCTAGCATCTACCATGGTAGTTCACAGATGTCCATAAACCCAGTTCGGGAAGATCTGATGCCCTCTCTGGCCTCCAAAGACTGTATTACATAAAGTACATCAACTTATGGAAGTACTCACAAATAATTAGTAAGTAAATAAATACTTTAAAAGAATACCTAACCCACCCACCCACCCCCCCATATCTAGCAGCTTCCTCGGAGATTGAAACATTCCATCTCGCAGGAAAGCTCTTCAAACAGGAACAAAAACAACCCAAAACAGATTCAGGAAGCCCTCTGTGTCAAGGTAAACAGTAAAAACCTGTATTCTCCCCTTAGACAGAAGGAAGCTGGGCTGCAAAGGAGACTCAGACTGGACCAGCTGCCCAGAAGAGGTCTAGACTGAATCTCTGGGAAAGGACACCCTCCAACCTGTTGAGCTGCCCGCAAGCTGTACAGTGGGCTCTAGGTTTCCAGGCTTTGTGAGTTTTCAGCCTGTGCTAAGATAGGCCTTGTTGAGATTGCTGTTTTCTGCTCCTGTAAGTAACCCCTCAACAATATTCATATAAGTGACCCAAATGAAACTCATTGATTAACCAAGTTGGACTTTGGTCTGTTGTGGGCTGCCTATCTGGGGTGAGTAGACACATGCATTGTGTCTCCCCAGGAAATGTTTTGTCACACAATTGTGGGGGGAGAAAATCACAAAGTAAGCCATCCAGTGAGTCCTAAGAGCCCCTATCTCTACCTCCCCAGCATTGGATTATAAGGGTGCTATAGCCCACATCTCTGACACCTTGCTTTTTTTTTTCAAATTTGGATTCTGGGACTGAGTCCAGGTTCACATGTTTACAAGGCAAATGTTTCACCGACTGAGCTGACACACCAGCCCTAAATCTGTAATTACTGAAGACAGAAGTTGAAGTAAGGCGGGAAGCTGGAGAGTGAGATTGTCTTTTCAATTGATAATTTGTATTTCAAAAACCAGGTCCAACATTTGTTAGGGTCTGAGAATCCAGGAAAAATTCACCACAAAAGACCAGGTTTGAGGGCCAAAAATTTATCTAGAAAAACTGCTATCCAGGAGGGGGTAGGGTTTAGGCTCCAGACTGCATCCCTTGAGGCAGGGGCAGCAGCCAGTTTTAAAGGGGGAAAACCACAAAGAGACAGCTCCTGAGTCCCATCCGATCATAAAGTCATACATGGAGAAGCGGCTGGGGACCGTCCTCGGTGACTCACCGTCAGCCAATCATTCAGAAGGGCATGGAACATTTGCAGTGTACACCTGTGTGAGAGGTCTGAGGACTGTAGCCTAACCCCAGGAACTTGTGAGTAGGACAGAATGGCAGACTGGGGCAAAATGGAGTTTCTACTGCTAACTAGGATCTAACACATTGATTCCAGGATATGTGTGGGGAAGATAGAGAGAGAAACTAATTCCTAAAGCTGAAGAAATAAGACAAGTGTGGAGGGAGGGAGGAGATACTACAATGCTTATGAAAACATGAACATAGTGCTTGGGCTGTCCAGTCTAGCCCTCTGTTGGGTATTTTAATCATCCTCATAGGTGAGAAAAGGGGAATAGAAGTCAGATAAAAGACCATGGCCAAACTTCACTGTATGCATGAGCTGAGCTAAGAAGTCATTTGAGGGGCTGGAGCAATACTCAGCAGTTCAGAGCACATGGGTTTGGTTATCTTTTCTGGACCAGATTTGGTTCCCAGTCCTGACACGTCAGCTCACAATGGTCTGCAATTCCAGTTCCAGAGTATCTGATGCCCTCTTCTGGCGTCCTTGGATACTGCACACACAAGGCGCCTGTGTTCCTTGTGTCATGTCCTGGCTGTCTTCCCATGCCCATCCCAGGAATTCTGGGTAGCAGCATCAACCTTACCACCTTTATTCTTGTCCCAGCAGATGCATGTCAGGTGTTTGTGATACAAACGGCATCCAGAAGATGAGGAGGCTGTACGCCCCTTTCTTGTGAGGATCTCTGCAAGCGCCACAGCTGGCAAAGTAACAATCTAAGCGAGGCAAGAAGGAAATCTGGTTCAACACGGCTTAGTTAGCTGGTATCAGTTAGAACTTCTGGAATCTGGCCCTAAGCAGTTTATTTTTTGCTTATTTAAGCTCGGTACAACCTTGAAAAAAGTTTCCACGTGACAATTATCACAGAAATTCTTTTGTAATGGACACCCGACCTCTTCCATAAGAATCGCTTCTATTGGCGGAGAAGAATGCTCAGTAGTGGGGAAGAATCCGGGATAAACATATAGTCTGGGGGATTCAGGTAAGGCGATCACCAGGTTATTAACTGCATCCATTCCAGCTTTCCAGACAGAAACAAGCATAAATCTCTCCCACTGAACAGAGAAGCCTATATGTTTAACGTTTCTGGTTTCCCTAGTAAGCACAAGGACCTCGCACCCTCTGCACTTTCCTGAAGGGGGAAAGTAAAATGTGTGACTCAGCCCAGCCCGAGTCAACGTCCACCTATGAGAGTCGGCCGCAGCTTCTCCGAAAGGTCTCGTCTTCGGTTCATTAAAGCAGCTTTATCTTTTCACTGTGCTGTGCTTTGCCTCACTCAGGAACAGGAGTTTTCCGTAATAGTTTCCTGATCTCTTGTCCCTAAGCACACGATAAAATAGCACTTCCTTCATTTCTCTGAATGCAGGTTAGCCACAGCCTCCTTCCACACAGACCAGCACAGCCAATTTTACCAACCTCTTGTGCAATTGGTGCTTAGATGGTTTCAGGTTTTTTCCATAAACAGCAGCATAATATAAACACCAATAACAAAACTATTGGCAAAGGAGAAATTTCTAGAAATGAAATTTATGATTCAAAATAAAGCATATTTTTAGTGTGGCTCCAAAATATTCTGCTCTGGACTGTTTATTTATTTGTGTGTGGGGGGGGGGAGGTGTGCATGTTCATGTGGGGGGGTGTTTGCATGTGTGCATGTGTGTGGTGGTAGCTTATATATATCTGAATCTGTGCATGTGGAGATCAGGGTTTGCTCTTACCTTATCTTTAGTGGCAGGACTTCTCCCCAGCACAGGAGGTCACCAATTAAACTAGACTGTATGCTCTTGCCAAGGATTCAGATTTCATCCCCAGCACCCACACGGTCACTTACAATAATCTGTAACTCCAGCTGTAAGGGTTTCAGCACCCTCTTCTGGCCTCTATGTGTACCAGACATGTATGTAGTATACTTGCATATGCGTAGGCAAAACACTCGCACATACAACATAAAAACAAATACGTTTTTAAAAATTAAATATCAGCCACGGCCACAGCACTGTTGACTTGGAGGAAAGGGCTGACATTGTTGGGCTGACACTGACTACACCTTCCGTTGTTAGTTTGGGGGAACATTTGTGGTACTGAAAACACTATAAATTCCCAGCTGTAGTGGAGGTGTTAGATATTTGTAGATACATGGGTGTAAACTCCTTATAGTAGTAGTTAATCTTGCATAGACATGGGATTATTCTTACAAATTCAGAAGATTCAGGGACATATAAAGGGCTCACAGATACTCAGTAAAAACTCCAAGTATTGAGCCTTGGAAGATGGCCCAAGTATGAACTTGCACTGAGAGCCTCAATACCAACCTAAAAGCCAGGGTGATTATATACACCTGTAACCACAGGACTAGGAGATGAGGGGCAAGCAAAAGGATTGGGTGGTTCTCTCTTCAACAAGCCTGGCCAAACAAAAAAATTAAAAATAAATATGGCAAGCTGCAGGTTCAATTAAAAGGTTTCTCAGAAGAATAGAGAAGAAGAATGATGGAGCAGGACACTTGATGTCGTCTTACAAATACCACATATGTGTACATTAGTATGTATGCACACACACAAACAAAAATATTATAAAAAGATTCCCCATATTATTGGGCATTCTATAAGTAAAAAGCTTGCTTGCATGAGTTAAATGACGATGTATCACCTCCAAAGTTCCTCATTTCTAAGTACTCTGTGGGGATTGGCATGTATGTGTGTGTGCGCACATGTGTGTGTGTGTGTGTGCACATGTGTGTGTGCATCATTGTATTTCTCACGCTGCTTGTTCACAACCACAAGTTCTCCTTCCTGAAGACCTTTTTTGGAGCTCACTCGGGTGTGAATAAATTGGCTTGAGGTCAGTCCTGCAAAGGAGCGTTCTAAAATGAGTCACGGATTGCCTTGAGTCAAACCCTCATTGGCAAGTCATGGGAGTCAGAGGACAGCTGGTCACCACAGTTGGACAGTGAGAGAGTGACCTTTCCAGGGTTTAGTGTTGTTGAGTCATCCTTTGGCTTCTCCAGATCAGGCCCTAGTAGCTCAGTCTCTGCACTGACTCCTCCTCGTCAGCCTGAAAACGGACTGAGGGAGGTCAACACAGACCTACCTAGAACGCCAGAAGAGTCTCACCAACCTGGGCTGGAGCCATGTTGCTTTAAACTGTGTGTGCGCGCACGTGCATGCATGTGTGCATGCATGTGTGCATACACATGCAGACAATTTCTCCATCGCTGCCCTATTCTCTCCTTTCTCAATCGACCCTCACCTATTCAAGCTGCATTTCCATCCATAGCCTTCATCATTTCAAGGCCATTACACGACATGGCTCCACATGCCATGATTCTTCATTTTAAAGCTCAAAAATTATTCAAGATCTATGCCCTTCCTGTCTGATGTGGAAGTCTCCAAGATTCTTGTCTGTTTAGGGCCCAACAAATGTATTCGTGCTGTGGGATAATGCCCTCGTATGCCATGAAGATTTGTAACTCATATTGGCTTAATAAAATGCTGATTGGCCAGTAGTCAGGCAAGAAGATAACCAGACAAGGAAAATTCTGGGAAGAGGAAAGGCTCAGTTTGCAGCCATCATCCAGACACAGAGGAAGCAAGATGAAAATGTTGCACTGAGAAAAAATACCAAGCCATATGGCTAAACATAGATAAGACTTATGGGTCTGAAATGGCGATCCTGCCTCCCAGAATCTCAGAATGAGACTGTGTCTGAGAGCTATCTTCCCCCACCCCACCCCACTCATCTTATATTCCTCTCTCAGGCTGGGATTAAAGGCATGCACCACCCAGTTCTATAATAACTAGTGTGGCTACTGGGATTAAAGGTGTGTGTTACCATGACCTGGTCTGTAAGGCTGAGCAGTGAGACTGTTTTACTCTCAGATCTTTAGGCAGTCTTTATTTATTAAACTACAATTGAAATGCCACTAGAAGACAGTATATGAGGATCATTCCTAGAAAAAGGGAAACGGGACAAAGAGGCTGCAGTACAGGATAAAGACATGGACAAAAAGAACAAAGTAGTCTGGCTGGCACCATTGAGATTGCTCGTGAAACTTAGAGAAAGAAAATACTTCAAGGAAACAAAAGCCTGGTTCTGACTGAGCTATGCTGAAAGCTTCCTGTATGCCTAGCATTGTGCAAGACCCTACACAGGCGCCAACTCATTTTCTCTAACCAACAACCCTATACACTGTGCTAACATCGCCCTGTTCAAAACATTAGCACTTAAATGCATCTAAATTGTTTTCATGCTTGAAATTAAGCCATAATTCACAAACAATAGACTGTTCCTTGTCTTACATTTATTGCTGTGATGAGACATCATGACCATGGTAACTCTTATTAAGGAAAACATGTAATTGGGTCTGGCTTACAGTTCAGAGATTTGGTTCATTATTGCATGGTGGGGAACATGGTAGCACATAGGCAGGCATGGTGTTGAAGACTGAGCCAAGAGTTCTACATCTGATTGAAAGGCAGCAGGAAGAGCAAGTGAACCAATGTGCCTAGTTTGAACTTTTAAACCTCAAAGATACACTTCCTCCAACAAAGCCACACCTCCTAGTAATGCCACTCCCTGTGAGTTGATGGGGGCCATTTTCATCAAACCACCATATACATATAGTAAAATATAACTGAATGAATTCTTTTTTATAATTATATATATATATATATATATATATATATATATTCAAGATATAGAACATTTTCTACATCTCAGAAAATGCCCTTATGTAGGGCCCACCGGGCTACCCCTCCTCCCAGGGCTCATATTAAAGACAGTTTCTGGCAAAACATCCTGTTTGTTCCTGCGCTCCCTCTGCCCCCACTGGTGGTTAGCTATAGGGTCATTGCTTACTCCATTTTGGGCCTGGTAATTTCCCACCTGTCTGGGGGATTTCCATTGTGCAGCAGTTAGATATATAAGGTCTTTTCTAAGCTTGAATAAATGGCATTCGGCCTTCTCTCCTCACGAATGACCCATGTCTCTTGTGTGTTCCTTTCATCTCCAGGTCCTTGCCCAGCTCGCAAACAGTACAGTAGCGCAAACTGTACCATAGAGAGTAATGCGAGCTTTACACTCTTATGTTTCTTTCAGATCAAGTCTTCCCTTTAGAGACACCTGCCTTAAAGTTTCAGTTTCACTTAGTTGGTTCTGCCTATTGTGTTAAACAGCAAGAGATATTGTAACAAAAAAAACAGTTTAGATAAACTACACAGTAATATTTTGCCACCTCACAATTCTGGAGATTGGAAGTCCAAGATCTAAGAGTCTAAAGGCTTTGTTTCTTCAATCTTATCTCTCCTCTGGCAAACAGTTGTCTGTTTTCTTTGTCCTCAAAATGTTGTCCTTCTGTTTCTTTGCATGTAGTGATATGTTTTTTGTTTGTGAGCTAACAAATAAAGCTTGTCTGAATATACAAAATATCACTATACTTGCAGCCCTGATCTCATCTTTCTTTTCATTTCTTTTGTGTGTGTGTGTGTGTGTGAGAGGGGGGGGGCACATGTGTATGAAGGTCAGAGGATAACTTTGGGCTTTGTTCTCTCCTTCTGGGAATAAAACTCGCAGAACTCAGAGTTGGTTGCAAGCACCTTTACCCACTGAGCCATCTCAATGGCTCTTGTTTTTGTTTCTAGAGACAAAGTCTTGTTCTGCACTTTAGGCTAGCAGAATGGAAGATGGTGATTCTCCTGCCTAACCCTCCTACCTGCTGAATGCATATGAACAGGTATGAGTCACTGTAGCTAGACTTTTCTGTCCCATCACCCAGTTCCCAGATAATTGCACTGAGATTTATTATTAATATAAATGCTTGACTGATAGCTTAGGTTTGTTTTTAGCTCTTACAACATAAATTAACCCATTCCTATTAATCTATATGCCATCCTGAGTCTCATTTACCTCATGTATGTCCTTCCCATCCTGCTTGCTCTGCATCTTACAGTGTCTCCTCCGATTCCACCCTTCTCCCCAGCATTCTCTCTGCCAAAATCCTGCCTAGCCACCAGCCAGTTTTTTTTAACTAATAATGAGAGCAATACATCTTCATGGTGTATAAAAGGATTATTCCACAGCAAGTCACCATGCCTAGTACTATTCCCTTCTTCTAAGGACACTAGTCATGTGGGATTAGGGTCCGTGCTGATGACAACACTACCTCCATATCTGGAGGGCAGTCACATTAGGTAAACACAGGAATTGGTAACTAGCAGGAGCAGAGTTCTGTGGTGATATTTTGTTTGTGATCTAACAAATAAAGCTTGCCTGAAGATCAGAGTGCAGAGCTAAGCCACTCGTTAGCTGTAGAGGCCAGACAATGGTGGCACATAACCCTAACCCCAGCACTCAGGATGCAGAGGCAGACAGATCTCCGTGAGTTCAAGGCCACCCTGGGCTACACTAGATTGAGTCAGCCTCAAAGAGTAACAGAGCCAGGTGGTGGTGGTTCACACCTTAATCCCAGTACTTGGGAGTCACAAGCCTTTAATCCCAACACTAGGGAGGTGGAGACAAGAAGGGATATGGTTGGATGGAGAGGGGAATATAAGGCTGGAGGAGACAGGAGGTCAAGGTAGTCAGTCTTAGCATTTATGGAGATAGGATCTTGCCTCCTACAGTCTGAGGATTCAGTAGAGGTAAAAAAGTCTATCTAACGGCTGGCTCCTTTACTTCTCTGATCTTTGAGCATTTACCCTGATATCTGACTCTGGGCTTTTATTATTAAGACCAATTAGAATCCCTGCTGCAGAGGTCAACCTGAATTCCACATGAATCTAATCACGGAGATTAGACTCTTGTGTCTGGCTTCATTCACTCTGCATATTTCTGACATAGAGTACCTACCATGTGTTTATGGGTTTTGCTCTGCATATTTCTGACATGGAGTACCCACCATGTGTTTATGGGTTTTGCTCTGCATATTTCTGACATAGAGTACCTACCATGTGTTTATGGGTTTTGCACAAATATTTGTGAAGCATGTAGCCTGGGCCTTTTTGTTGTTGTTGTTGTTAACGTCTTTTTGTTAGTTAAATTGTCTTTCTTGTTGAGTTGTAGCATTTCTTGTACATTTCTATGGATTCTTTTGTAAAATAAAGTACTTGAGAATATTTTTTGCTAGCCCACGACCTCCTTCTCAATTTTTTTCTCTTACTTCACTGTAAAAAAACGGAACTAAATTTTTTCTTTTTCTACCCTCACTCCCTCCTTCAGTGCTATATCTCATACAATCAAAAGAATCTATTCTATTTCCCCCTCCAAGAGAGATCCCCAAGTGCTTCCCCAAGTCACTTTCTCTATTCCGAACATCTTTGGATCTACATAGTGTCGCTTGGTTAGCATTTATTTAATGGCTTAATATCCAGATATAGGTCAATACATACCGTATTTATCTTTCACTCCACTCATAATACTTTTTCGAGTTTTACCCATTTGCCTGCAAATTTCATGATGTCATTTTTTAAGATCTGAGTAATACTCCATTGTGTAAATGTACCACATTTTCTTTATCCATTCTTTTGTTGGGCAGAGCCTTGCATGCAGGAGGGAGGAAGGTAGGGAGGGGGCAGCTCCTGAAGTGTCCTGCTCCACATTCTATTAAGACCTCTTAGAACTGCAGGGCCTTCTAAAGGTTTCCTGGACCTTCAGAGAGTCCAGTCAGGCCCTGGTTGAGGGAAGGATCTGTGGCTAGGAGAAGCAGGTTCTAATGTCCCTGGCACTGACTAGCAATGAGAAAGGGCTGCCTCTTTCACACTATAAGCAGAACCTAGGCCCACACCCAGAGCACCCCTCCTTCTCTCACCTTGCCGCCCCACCTCCTCTTTCCTTTCAAAACCCTTTCTTGTTCCTGTTTTTCCTTCCTCCTTTTCTTCCTTCATTCTTTTTCCCCTTCATTTCTATATCTTTCTTCTTTCTTTTCTTCCTCTCCCATCTGCCCCCCTCTTTCCTCCCCATCCTCTTGTTTTTAATGAGCACCCAACAGCTGCACGCCTTCCCCGAAGCCCCTTCTTTGTTTCTTCTTGAACTGATGCTGAATTTGTGGGGTTGTCTTAGGAAAATAAAACCCATGCTTCCGGCTGCTGGGTCCTGTCCTTTGTTCCCCAGCCTAGACAAAAGGCTTATTTCTCTTTCAAACATACCACATTATCCCCAGATCAAAGTCACAGCCCTTGAAACAAGCGATCAATGATAAAGCCCACTGCCTCTCGGCTGTCCCTAAAATGGTCTCTGTGGCGGAAGAGTGAATCTGCTTCCAATAGTAGTGGCAGGAGCTAAATACCTTTTAATCCTTTTATGATGGGAGAAAGCTCAGACCCCGGGGTGCAGGCAGCCTTACACTTGACTGGTCATTATGTTTGGCAGACATGGCTGGTCATGGGGTATGTTTAGTCCCGTGTGTTCAGTGAGTGAAGTGGTGGGACTTTTATTTCAAAGCTGTATTATTAGTGCCCATAACGAAATGTTTTTGAAAAATGTGATTTTGAGCAACTTAAGTAATTGAGGGAATAGGTGTTCTGGTGGACTTAACATTTTCCCCCTGACTCGGGTAGGAGGCTTTCCTGTGACTGAGAATTTGCCATGTAGCAGGCAGGCACTCAACTGAGGCCCAGAAGCCGATCCCATCACTGACTCCTCTGGAGCAACTGAGCCAATCACTTCCCCTCACTGACTTCTGGGGCTCACAGCACTAGATCCTAGGACTATTACACTGCTTGGCTAGAAGGCAGGAAACTCTGTATTTTGACTGCAAGGTGTCTCAAGGCGGTGTCTGATCTCCAACCAGCACAAAGCTGGTCGAGAAGAAACAAGAGACTAAGTTGCATGGACCTTTCTAGTGGAAGAATTGGCTTCATTGGATTGTCCTGTAAGCATGTCTTGGTGGGGGGGCATCGTCTTGGGCTAGATTATGAAGGAGGGCCCAGACCACTCTACATGGTACCCTCTCTAGGTAGGTGGTTCCCAATTGTATGAGAAAGGAATGTGAGCCTGGAAGCAAGCCCGTACGTGTTGCTCCTTCATGGTCTTTGCTTCAGTTTCTGCCTTCAGATTCCTGTCTTGGCTTCCCTTGATGATGAACTGTAACTACTAGGACAAACTATCCCTTTCCTCTCCAAGTTGTTTTGGGTCATGGTGTTTATTACAACAGAAAGCCATCTAGGATACTTCCCCTCATTCTTAAGGAGAGAGTGGCAGCAGCTTCCTGAGGCAAGTCAGAGGAGCAATATGCAAGAGTATTCTCCTGGGAAGTCCTTCCAAGCCTCAGGGCCTGAGTATTTCTCTCGTGGAAACTTTCCTAAGTCAGAGTGCTCCTTTTAAAGCTGGGGTATGATGACACCAAGAGCCTGCTGGTCAGCAAACGTGTTGCTCTGATTTCCAAAAGAAGGAGGAGGAGGGAGAAGAAGAAAAAACAAGGAGGAGGATGGAGAGAGAGAGAGAGAGAGAGAGAGAGAGAGAGAGAGAGAGAATAAAGAAAAGAGGCACATCAGGGAAGCCTCTAGAAAGAAGTCTGAGAGTGAGCTGTGTGTTGTCATTCTCCTGCACCTGGTAGGTCTCCATCTTCTTCTTAGCATAAGGACATAGTCTCAAAGGAAATGTGTTCTAGAAACATCTAATAGAGTTTACAAAATTGTCTAGTGTTTTCTTCTCTGAGTAAAGATGCTTGTAGTCAGAGGCTGCTAGTTCATTTCCTGGCTGCCCAGACCCAAAATAACCACACAGAAACTGTATTAGCTAAAACACTGCTTGGCCAATCACATAAGCATATTGCTAGCTAGCCCTTATATCTTATATAATTAACCCATTTCTATTAATCTGTGTGTCGCCATGCAGTTGTGGCCTACTGGTAAGTTTCCATCCAGCGTCCAGTGTCTGTCTCCTACAGCAGCTACATGACTTCTCCCTGACTCTGCCTACTCTCTCCTCCCCTTATCTTCTTGGAATTTCCACCTTGCCCTATTCTGTGATGCACTAGGCCCAAAGCTGTTGGTATTCACAGCATACGGAGGGGAATCCCACATCAAATGCTGGGTAATGAATTCTAGTCTGCTTTTGCTTATTGGAATCACTGGTGAGGTAGGTGCACAAAATAACCTAGCGATGGCTTTCTATTGGGTGACAGAGGAAGTGGGGAGAGGGTGACACCAATCTATGTCATGGGCTCATTTTTATATGGAGTTATGACCTAACGTTGCTTGTGCCTTGCGAGGTCTGTGGACTAGGAACCCTGATAAAGGTGGAGGTCCTCCTTACCTTCAGAGAGAGAGAACTAAAGATGTAAATTAGGAAACGTCAGTAACTGCTTTTAATATATTGATAACATAGCATTAAGAAGGTCAGAGCAGCTGGATGCCATGGCACACACCTGTAATCCTAGCACTGAAGGTAGATCATGAATTTGAGGCTACCCTGGACTACAGAGTGGAACACTGTCATCCAGCACCCAAGACAGGGTCTCTCATTGACCTGCAGGTCACCAAGCTAGACTGGCTGGCCAGCGATCTCCAGGAATGCTGGCATTGCAAGCATGTATAACCATTCCTGGCATTTCTTTGTATAGGTTTTGGGGATTGAACTCAAGTCCTCATGCATGTGAGGCAGTCACTTTGCCGGCTATGCTATCTCCCCATTCCCTCAGGGCAGGTTTATTAGGTAAACCTTACTACCACGTGACTTGCAGATCTATGGATTTTCATCCATACAAAATCCTGTACTCCAGGGAAACAAGAAAGAAAATAGGCTGATACACGAGCCAGCAGCGACTCTGCCATTAAAATTCTTGAGTTAACTTAACCACGGTACACTGCCCAATACAGAACACAGATGAAGAGATATGGCCTGTCTCCTGGTTCCTGTTGGTGAATGGAGAGTGGGCAAGGAGAGGGTGGCGTCCGAAGCTCCGACTGAGTCTGTATCAAAGCTGATGCACACCTTGACTTGGAGAAGCTGGCTGCTGCGGGAACTCTCTCCACCCTGGTAGGACACGGTCCCTGCCAAATCCTCGTGTGAAAAATGTTGTTGGAAGTGACACCATCTTCCAGAACTCGCCCTGTGTTGGGAAAGCCTCTTTTTTGAAAATGAAATGAAATCTCAGTGCCTTCCTCACTATTCAATATTTCCAAGTTCAAGACTCAAGGCAGAGAATTAGATGGCAAGAAGGGGTAGGGTATATGCATGCCAACAGAATGCCCGGCAGTGGCTCTCATTTCCTCAGGGAAGTCCAAGACAGTAACAACCAAGTGGCATGGGGAATAAAGAAATTATCCTTACTTTTTACATAAATTGATAAACCCAAGAAGCATTTTTGCGATAGTTAATCTCCATAGCCAATTTGATGGGATGTAGAATCACCATGGAAAAATACTTCTGGACGTGAGTTCTCACAAAGACTTGACTGAGGAAAGGAGGGAGGTTTACCTGAATACGTGCAACATCATTCCATGCATGGGAGTCTCAGACTGCACACAAAGGAGAAATATGCCCAGCACAGTCACTCGGCTTCCTGATGTGGATGGTGGGATCAGTTGTTCAGCCTCCAGCTATGACATCACCACATTGAGGGACTGTGCCTTCCAGCTGTGAGCCAAGATAATCCAGCCTTTCCTCAAACTGCTTTCTGGCAAGTATGTTGTCACAGCAGTGGGGAACGCCACTAATACATGCTTGTAAATAGGCATGAAGCTTAGGCAAGCTGCAAGGAGGTCTAGACGGCCGCAGGGTCTCAACACACGTGTGTATGTGTCATTGTGTGTTCTGTATTTACCCCTCCGCCCGTGATTCCCAACATTTTTAGGGGAGGCTCAACACACACAGGAATTACTAAGGTCTTCAAAATCCTGGATAAGAGACAATGAGGGAGGGGTGCCGATGGCACATGATCACCCTTCAGGAACACATTTTAAGATGAACCCTAGAAAAAGAGGCATGATAAAGCAACTAGCTATTGGTAAGAAGACATAATTGGTAAGAAGTACAGGAAAACTGGATGACATTACTGAACCATTGGGGGAAAGGAAGGGTAGAGAGGGAGGAAGGGGAAAGAGGGGGGAGGGAAGGAGAAAAGGGGGAAAGTGGGAAGGGGAGAGGGAAGGAGGGATACCACGCTTCTCAAAGATCTTCCTGAAAAAAAAATCTCTTGAATCAACCTGTTAAGGGAGAAAACTCTGAAAATGAGCCAATGGGAAGCTGAAAGGAAGCCAAGTGACGAGGACCACATCTCACCTCAGGCGAGTTCACTGGAGCGGAAGCTGGGCAGAAATACCTGCTTAGTTCAGCGTTCTGGAAATGGATGCTCATAGGACAAGCAGAAGAGAGATCAGAAACCAAGACTCAAAGTCCTTGCAGCACAGGCTGCGCTCAATTGGACTGAACAGCACTGAATAGTAGGGTGCCTGGCGATGACTTCATTCCAATAGGCAGAGGGGAGCCTGGTGCATAGCAGAAGAGGCAGGGTTAATGAAAACAGACCCACCTAAATCACAAAGTATAACTTGGATATTATGATATAATAGGGTAATAATAATAATAAATAATCCACAAAACCAAATTTTGTAATTTTCCTGCCACAACTTCTGAGTTGGTGCGCCCTTGAGCGAATGTGATAATCACACCCCTGCTTGGGACTGTGACCTAGAAATGTCCAGACCTCCTCTGTCACTTCCTGTTGGAGAACGAGGAAGGTCAGAAGGATAAGGGGCTGTTCCACACCAGTTCTCAGCAAATAAGTGGGAGAGCATCTGGGAAGTCAGTGTCCAGGTTGTGGATCTGGAGAACTTCCCCATAAAGAGGTGGGGAAGTAATCAAAGACAACTCGTTCTGTGAATGGCGTGAGCTCATCCCTTCTAAAGGTGAAGGCCCGAGGAATCAACCAACAGCCCCAAACTACCAAGGAAGACGTCATCGAGGCCCTGCTTCAAGGATGTCATCCCTGAAACCCACAAAGCTCTGGGCCAGGAATTAACAAATTACTGATTCCCCTTGTGCTTTAATTCCAAGGCATTTCAGCAATGCAGAGCAGTGAATTTTCCACGTTGAAGTCCAATATCATAAGGCATTTCAATTCCCCAAATCCCTTCTCTCTTTCCAGCCAGCTGTCTCCTTTCTTCACACTGTTCTTAGTGCGAAAGTCTCTGTGGGCCAGTCAGCGCCTAGCATGGAAATAATATTGTTTCCCACTAGACGGGAAAAGAAAATTCACCCATCCAACCACAGCAAATTGCAGTGACAGCATGGAGACCCGGGGGCGGGGGGCACCATGGATAGAAATGGTTAAGTTAGGAAGGGAAGAAGAAAGAAGGGCCATGGGGGCAAATGGGAGGGGGAGAAGGAATAGGGTGAATAAAGAAGAGGGGCCAAGGCAGGTTTTCCCCCATGGAGACCTTCCAAAGTGATTCAGTAAACACCTAAGAAAAAGCATTAGGGCGGAGTATGCTTCCTTTATTTGCTCATCTAGGCTGGCATCCTCCACTATCTCCCCCTTGTGGGGATCAGCGCTGTGAGGTGCAGTCAAGGGTCTACAGAGTGGACTCCACCAGTATCGTGGACCACAGTAGGCAGGCCAGACACCATCTAGGAGTGCAGGCAACACCCAGCAGTATAATGGACCGCTGTAGGCAGGCCAGATACCACCCAGCATGCAGGAACCGCCTAGCCCAACAGCATTTGCAGAAAGCATGACATCCCTCCAGATGATTCTGGGAGTGATGGATCCATCCAGCATTGGTTTCAGGGGATCTTGACATTTGCTGTCCTTCACGTGGAGAGATAATGGCTCACATTGTCCCTGTACTTGGTGAAATACTTTCTCCTATCTAATCTATGCATCCCAATAGGAGACTCTTGTTCTGATTCACAGATGAGGAAATTGAGGCTTCATAAGATTGCCGGGCATATTAAACCACAGCACCTCTCTTTGTCAGAGGGCCTGTCTGTCTGTCTGTCTGTGCTCAGCACAGAACACCTTCCAAAGCCTTGAGGGAAAGAAGTCTACTTCCTCACCCTCCCTTCCTCATCCCTCCCTCCCTCCACTCTTCTGTATGGCATGGCGTTGACCTGCCCCCACTCTCAGAACAAAGTTGGGAGCCATTGAACTAATGTGGGTGTTATATACCTTATGTGATCTCCTGGAGGCATTTCAACTCAGTCAGATCATTCTCACAGCTAAGATTCATTCAACAAACATGTTTTGTAGTTCCACTGGAAGCTTTGGGATTCTGTGTTTTTATTTAAACAGCAACAACAACAAGAAAAACCACTTATCTTTGTGATACTCCTCTCGGCAAGGCTCTGGGATTATTGCAAACGGTACAAAAAGATTTTAAGAGCCAGAGGTTACAGGGGACTGGAGCTAAGCAGTGGTTTTTGGACACTACAAGACCACTCCACCCACGAGCTCCCAGCTGCTGGAGCTGCTTGCACAGAATCAAACCTTCCTCAGGATTCCAGCGTGGAAAGGGGAGGGGCTTGTGACCCCCAACTCCCAGACGAGGAGCTATTGGCAGCTGATGGCTTCCCCAAGAGGGAGACTCAGTTTTCTATGAAGATGGTGTTCCTTGTAGGTTGAACATGTTTCCCCCGTGAGTTGAGGGGCAGCAAAAATGAGACGCCACGGTTCACACACACACACACACACACACACGTGGCCAGGAAGTTATGAGGGGTCAGAGAATGGGTATCTCAGGGAGCATTCCAAGGAGGAAAGAGGAATGAATGCAATCGACATGCATGGTACCTGTGTTTAAAGTGCTCAAAGAATTAATTAAATGCAGTATCTCTTTAAATCTGAGGTCGAATGGTCACAACACAACTGTGGGTGCTCTCTCACCCCCAGGGGCTTCCAGGCAGTTCTACTCTTGATTGCGACTCCTCAGACCTCTTCTGATGCCTGAGTAGAGAGAAGGCTGAGAGACTTCAGTCTTGGGCCTGAGCCTTCTTGTATTCTGCCTATCTAACTGGGGCACTTCCAAATAATCATAGGAGGGCATTGGATGAGCTAGCTTCTTCCTACTGCCCCCAGAGCATGGAGGCCCCAGGGCTTAGAGACCTCTTGGGCCACTCCTCTTCTGTGCTGGTTGCTGCTGAGGGTGTTGACTAGGCTCATCTGTTTATGCCAAGACAGATTCAGCTGTCCACCTCCGATTACTTCATCACAGGCGCTGACAGGCCCTCCAGGCAGGGCTCCTGGTATCGTCCCACTCGGGGAGCATCTGCAATTGTTGTCCATCCTCATCAAATTCAGATTTATGGAGTGTGAGGCTTGACAAGGCCCCAGGAAGGTTGCGGAGCACATGGGCTCTGGGTTCCCCGGGAGCTTGTTTTCTGACTCACAGGCTGTTTCCCAAGATATTCTGCCAAACAGGTCAGCACTGGGGTCCTAATCCTTACCGAGTGTGGTTATGGAATGATGACCAAGGCCACAAATATGTCAACCAGCTCATTCTACCACTTTGTGCTGGTGACAGTGTCAAGCTGCTCCAGAAGGTCATGTACTATTGTGGCTGTATCTATATTTCAACTATAATCACTCTGCTATTGGTATGGTGAGTACAGGCACACAAACAAATGATACCATCTTCAGCATCCAGTAATGACAAAACCAATAGGCAGCGTTCTGGTGTCCTTGCCATTACGCCAAGACCATCATGTACTTTTACTAATTTACACCTTCCAACCATCCCATGAGTCTGTGATTCATCCCAGCTTACTGACAAGAGAGCTGTGCTTTAGACAGAACAATTTGCTTGCCTTAGATTTGGACTGGGAGACTTAGAAACCCTCTTGGGTAGGTAACCAGGTATCTCACAAAATCATGAAGATCAACAGAGCAAGTCTCTAGTAGGGAATAAAACTGAGGACACTTGTATAGGAGCTGAAGGACAGGAGAGAGTCCCATAGGATAGAACACGAAAGGAGGGGTCCCCTGGGCAGTGATGTGGAGCAAGCAGAGCAGGTAGAGAATGGTTTTCCAGGGAGCAGAGAAGGGCAGACACAGTAAAAACATGTTGGGGGGAGGGGGTAGGGGAACAGGAGTCACGTGAGTAGAAAAGAGAGTAGAGGCAGGTTTCATTGCCCACTTACATTTTACTGACCCTGTGGCCTGATTTCCAGAGACTTCTTAGTTTCTGTGATGAGCATATTGTGGGCAATACAGAGAGATACTTGCTTTCCGATGGGCCAGAGGTAGAGCATATGACCTCCAGAATCTTTGGAGTTTACCCGCAGGGATACTTGACCCTAGGGCTCATCTTCCTGTATATTACAGGAACGTTTTTTTTTTCTTTTTTTTTTTTTGTTTGTTTGTTTTTTTTTTTCGAGACAGGGCTTCTCTGTGGCTTTGGAGCCTGTCCTGGAACTAGTTCTGTAGACCAGGCTGGTCTCGAACTCACAGAGATCCGCCTGTCTCTGCCTCCCGAGTGCTGGGATTAAAGGCGTGCGCCACCACCGCCCGGCACAGGAACGTTTTTCAAGGTGCCATTTGGAACCTGTATGCTAGAAGGGGTTGAAATACACGGTCCATTACTGCACTAATCACATGGTCCCCTTGTATCTCCAGTTTGTTCCTTGACACAGGGCAAACTTGTGACACACTCTGATAACTCAGTCTTCGTACAGTGTCACCTCCTGCTCTGTGCTATGTCCCTGTTCAGGACACTACAGAGCATAAGTTTCTTCTATAACTCCAAAGTCAAACACTAGTTGTGGAGGGGCTGCAGTGAAGAGGCGGGAGGCGGGTCTCTCAGGTCCCTCTGGCCACGAAACAATAGCTGTGCTGGTGAAGATGAAGGGAGAGCTTATGCCCCTCAAGGCCCTGCTAAACTCTTGCTGGGCACCTGTGAATGCGTCTTCTAAAGGCAGCTCCCGGAGTTCCTCTCCCTACATACTCCATTTTAACCATATGCCACACACAGGCTCCACACGCTTTCCCAAGCAGAAAAGGTCAAACCGCAGCCCTTCCCTTGCCCTTTCTGTCCCTACAGCTTTATTTTTAGTTTAAGAAAGACCCTAACCTCTGACTCATGGTCCCGCTGACAAAAAAATGCCCTTCACAGAGCAAGCTAAATGAAAGGGTCATTCTCATGTCACGTTCCTGTGAGTCAAAGAGGCCCTTGTGACTGGACCCTTTTGGCCATTTGCACTGACCTCTTTCTGAGTCCATGCCCTATGGGCACTTGTGAAAACCAGAGCACTAGGGCCAAATAATAACCACACACACTCACACAAACACAAACACACACACACACACCACTCATACACACGTACCACACCACAAATGCAACACACCTACGCATAATGCAATATAAGCTACAACTCACATACATACCATACATGCAAATACAACATACACAATACACATGATACACATCAAACAAAAAGCTTTTTATTTAAGTTCCTACATGACTCTGCTAAGTCTTTTAATAGGGAGTCACTCCTTTAATGCCAGAGAACTCCAGTGGTTAAGTTATCCAGAGAGAGGGTGGCATCTGGGCAAATAAAAGTAAATTGTTGACTTCACTCTTATTCTTTCCTCAGCCTAAGAAACTGCAGAATTCATTGAAGCTGAAGATCACTTGTTCGAGTCCTTTGTCTGAACCTTGATCTCATTAGCTTCAGATCTAAATCTTACCCCATTTATCCCTGTCACCTTCTAGTTAGCATACTGCTCACTGGACCCTCTGTATGGAGAAAAAAATTCAGGCTTGTGTGTTGGGGGCTTGGTTCCCAGAACTACACTCTTGAGAAGTGGAAGCTTCTAGAAGGGAATATCTGATGGGAGCTCTTGTTAAATCGCTGGGAATTTTATCTCAAATACAATCACAGGACCAGGCCTCTTCCTGGCCCTACACCTGATCTTGAATGTTAACATCTAAAACCGTGAGTTATAACCCTTCATTTTTGCAGATTAATTACCACATGTACCTTCTTATAGTTACAGAAAGCTGATTGACATGGCTATCTGGCATGTCTGTTTACCTATATCTTCTTCTCTATAGAGAAAAAAAAAGATTAAATAATTTTAAGAGACCAGAGACACAAAAGATATAGAACCTTCAGTGAGTCTCTGTTCCCTGTGTCATCTGCTGCTGCAGAGAGCAGACCCTTTGGTTCTAAGTGTCACAGAGGATCATATAAGCATCACATTTCCTCCCAAGCTTGCCCATGATGTTACACCACGTCCCCAACACTCAGGACATGCAAACTATGCTCTTCATGCTTCAGTTGTGAAGGCGAAGGTAGGGAGAGAGCGTTTCTTTCACACAAGCACCAACAATGACACACAAGTCCTTCCCAGCCCCAAATCCATCTCTAGCTAAGAGCCCTTTCAGGTCATGTAAATACTCTTCACGTGAGGGGTTAAGAATTCCCATAGCCATGACTGTGCCCGTGAACTATAAATGTGAAAAGGCTCCCACACTCTCCCAGGCAACCAGCCCCCAGCTTTCCTTAGAGATTGTCCCTCATGGTCACAGAGACCAACATCACAGGCATGAAAAGAAAGCTCAAACCCACAGCTGGTTCACCTGCCCCTCTCTTTCCTCGGCTCCCATGGAAAAGAAACCCAATCTTCCCAGCCCAGCTTTGTGCTCCTGGGAGCTTCGGCCTGCAGTGGCTGATTGGATTATCTTTATTGGCCTTTCTGCCATTATTAAATCTCTGGGGACGTGAACCAGATGTCCCCATTTGACCAGCCATTGTAGCTGTGTCCAGCAATGTCCAGCTGTCTCGAGCTTCGTTCACAGAGTGTCTCATTTATCTTGGATTTCCTAGTGCCAGAAGCAAGCTGCTGGAGGAAAAAGGGATGCTCCTGACATCAGGAGGCAAGCATGAGTCAGGAATCCAGGAAATGCCACAAAGCCTTGCTTTCTTCCCAGCATGCACCCTCTCCGGGCAGCTAAGCCTTAGAGGTATGCTTTGTTTCCTTCCTTTAAGAACCTGATCCAGGCATCTCCGCTTTCAGAAAAGGTTTCCCTATCATCTCTGAAAAATCTGTCGCATTTTAAGGTTGATCCATCGAGGGATTAGCTTTTGGGTTTTAGTTCCACGTCTTTAGCAATTCGGGGTAGCACAGCTGGGGAGACAACTTAGCTTCACACATCACCGAGAGAAGCTTGAAGCCCAGAAAATTGTTAGGGACCATCAACGCTTCATGTCTCCTCCCTACCTGCCTGTCATCTGCTTCCAGGACAAAGTACCACTCCATCTTGAGTGAGATCAGAGAAGCTACATTGTTACCAACAGTGTCTAACTTGTGCTGAGGTGTTGAAGAGGCATACTCTCTGCCTAAGCAATCAGGGTACCTGTGTCCTGATTCTGACAGCCCATACCTGCTATATGCATAGATCATTTCATGGCGATGCTTCTCTCACAAAGACATGAAGGAATATTTGTTATCTTTCACCAGAATTGAAGCACATCACAACCAGACTTACATGAGCAACCTGGAGCCCAAGGTCTAATTAATGGGCATGATCCAGACTTAGTTACTGGCGTAGACTGAGTAAGAGTCCCTTCCCCTGGAATCTGGTCTTTGTTACATATTTTAACAGACGATTGCATACATTAGCAGAACCTCTCTCTTTTTGAAATAGCATTTGAAATATTTGAAAACAGTTTGTATCCACTTTCACACTGAACAGTTCCATGCAGAATGTTCTATGTCTTTTTCCAAAGTCCCCAGAAGCCCATGAGCTCCTGTGGATGTGCTGAAAGGACCATGAGCCAGAATGGAATGCGGAACTCCAGGGAAGACTTGTTTTCAGATATTAGCATTATCTCACCATTCTCCTACCAATGTTTCTGAAGTATCATGGCCAATGTTGTTTATAACATGAAATTTGAGGCTAATGGGAAGGCAAGGGGTTAATGAGTGTCTGATCATGCTTTACAATATCATGTGGAAATTAAAATAGGAGTGTAGAAAAGTACTGAAGATTCAGGGAAGGAGCCCCAGCTCCAAGTTAAAGGAAGAGTGTGGGACCTATCCAAATTAGTGAACTCACCCCCTTGTGACAGTGACTCCCACAAACTTAATGTCAAATGAGAGCCAGGCGGCATCCAGCATGATAGATGCTACAAAGTTTAGGAAGGGCCAAAATCCTTCACACACAACATTAGATGTCAAATTAGCCCTTTCCCTCTGAGGCCATATATGCCTGCGAAGATGCCAGGCTCCTGAAATTTTGGTAAGTTTTTGTTTGTCAATCAAGGTACAGATTAATTATGATCACTTTCTCAAAATGCAAGCCTTACACTTTTATTGATTTTCTAGTTGCCAAATAATATTTGCATATAGGTATAGGGTGAAGGAGTGTAAGGTGATATTTGTCTATGCTGTATAATAATCAAATCAGAGTAATTTGTAGAGATGAGGCGAGCAGGCCTGCTTTTCATCCCGCATGGCTCCCGCATGGCTAGCTTTATATCCGAAATAACAACACACAAATTGTATTCTTTTAAACACTGCCTGGCCCGTTATCTCTAACCCCTTACTGTCTAACTTTCACATCTTGATTAACCCATGTCTAATAATCTGTGTAGCACCACGAGGTGGTGGCTTACCGGGGAAGATTCTAACCTGCATCCATCTTGGGCCAGAGCTCCATCACCTCTGACCTGGAGGCTGGCCCATGCAGTCTTCTCATCAAGGATATTTCTAATATTCTTGGTTGGGGTAGCACACGCCTTTAATCCCAGCACTCAGGCGGCAGAGGCAGGCGGATCTCTGTGAATTTGAGGGCAGCCTGTTCTACAAGAGTTAGTACCAGGACAAGCTCCAAAGCTACAGAGAAACCCTGTCTCAAAAAAAAACAAAACAAACAAAGAATATTTTTACGAGTTGTAGCCTTCCAACTCTTCTCTAATTCTTCTGCAAGGTATAACGAGTTGTAGTCTATAGTCCTATTATGCCGTGTTACACCAAACTACTCTCTCTGTGGTGGTTTGGATGAAACGGCCCCCACAGGGTCCTGTGTTTGAGCAGTTGGTCCTCAGTGTGGAGCTATCTAAAGAGGTGAAGCATCTAAAGAGGAAATGCATCACTGGGATGGGCCTGTCCTATTTACATCCTTGCTCCATCCCTGTTTCTGCTTCCTTAGTGCTGAGATTACAAGTATGTACCACCATTCCCAGGTCACATTTTACAAGTCCATTTATCTATTCAGAACATCTTGGTTGATTGCACATCTGACTGATACGGATGTTGTTGCAATAATCATGGACTTTCAGATAGTATCTTGATACAGTGATCTTACTTCCTTTAAATGTGTGAACCCAGTGGAATATATACATAATTTAGAGGCCTGCCTTCATTTTTTTTGAGGAGGAATTATATTTTTCATACAGCTATTTTAAATTACCTTCCCACCACAATGTTCAAATTTTTCTACTTCCTGCACCCTCGCCAGCACTTTCATCTTTGTTTGGCATTTTATTGTGTTGTTGACTTACATTTCCCTGATGACGAGTTCTGTCAAGGATTATTCATATGCTGGCTGGCTGACCCTTTGAAAATGTTTATTTAGATCATTATCCCATAATATTTTATTAATTCTGTGAGAATTCAAACATGTAGACATATGTTTTGATATTTATCCCCATTTTCTCCTTAAATTTTTCCCACACCCCTCCCCATCCCTACCTCTTTTAAACTTTGTTTATTCTTTGTTATTATTATTATTTGTTTATTGTTTGTTATTATTAATAATAATAATAATTACCACCTACCAAGTTCAGTTTGTGCTGCCTAAATACTCCTGGTGGGGGCAGGGGCATCTCTTAGAATACAGTTGACTTATCAGGGGCCACAACATTAAAGAAAGCTGACTTTTCCTCCCCTGGAAACAAACCATCAATAGCTCCTCATCTAGGGGTGGGGTCTCTTGAACTCCCCCAAACATCCTGGAATGTTCAAGCTTGAACTTGCAGGTCTCATTCAGATAATCACAGCGGCCGTGAGCTCCCGAGTGAAGGAAGCCTCTTGTGTCCAAAGACGCTATTTCACGCTAGTCCTGCCTGACCACTGGCTCTCATCAGAACACTGATGATCTGTCAAACCCTCTTCCAAGATGGTCCCTGAGCCTCAGGGTGTAGCCTTGATTGTGGATAAGCACTCAAACAAGCTGTGAGTTTCTGTATTTAGCACTAGCTGTTGCAGAAGGAAGCCTCCCTGATGAGGTCCCAGAGCTGTGCAAATCTATAGATATAGATAAATAAATTTAGAGAAGTTGATACTATGTCCATTTAACAATGTAATCAGAATAGACTCATTTCAGGGACCCATGAACTTCCCAACTGTGGAATCTTAGCTGTATTTATTAGTACCAAGCATGTATTTCACCTGCAGATCCAGGCCTTCCATTCAATCAGAAAGCAGTTGGTTGCCCACATAGCATTTATACCACTATTATGACCATAGGCAGCTCTTAATGTGATGGTTGTTATCGCAGTTCATGGAATTTACTGCTGGGTACGTGGAATACATTCCTCTCAAGTTGTTAGTTGGGGATGGCTAGGAAACACAGAATAATACAGGCTACTGCCGTGGCAATTAGTTGTTTACTAGAGCTTGATTATAAGACCTTATTGTGAAAAACATCACATGCTTTGATTACAGTACACGGAGAAATTAAGGTGGTCAGGGTTTTGTAGAGGAACAGAACTTATAGAATCAATGTGTGTGTGTGTGTCGGTGGGTGGCTGGGTGTGTGTAGACATAGATAAATGGACAGATAGATACATATAGATATAGACAAAAAGATTTTATAGAGAGAGGCAGAGAAATATATGATATATATAGAGATATATACTGGAATATATATTCCATGGAATATGAATATATATATGGAATTTATTAGAATGGCTTACAGAGTGTGGTTTAGCTAGTCCAACAACAACTATCTACCAATGGAAGGTCCAAGAATCTAGTAGTTGTTTCGTCCACAAGACTAGATATCTCAACTGGTCTTCAGAATATGCCAGAATCCCAAAGAAGTAGACTCTAATGATAGTAAAGGACTTGCAGGGAGAGCAAGATCAAGCAGGCAAAGAGAAAGCTTTCATTGTCCATGTCCTTTGCATAGGTTGCCAACAGAAGAGGAAAAGATGAATCATTTATGTGTGTGTTGTTGAGTTGTTTGTTCCTTATGTATACTTTCTGCTAACTTCTGCTCGGGGGCAGAGTTTGCAGAAATCCTCTCCTGCTCTGTGTGCTGTGTGTTTGTTGTTCATCTTTTCCTCTGCTGCCTGAATCACACCTCCTTATACTATGCAAGCTAGCCACCAGAGAGGAAGCTGACTTCCTGGTTCGATGGCTGTTCCTGGTTGTCAACTTGACTACAAGTGGAATAAACTAAACAAAAGTGGCTAGGTACACTTGTGAGGATTTTTTTCTTAATTAAATCATATGAAGTGGGAAGACCTATGCTTTTTAATCCAGATCTTTTGAGGTGGGAAGGTCCACCCTTAATCTGGGCCACATCTTCTGTGGAGATCAGAGACAATTTTGGGGAGTCAGTTCTCTCCTATCTTTATTTGGGTTCTGGGGATTAAACTTAGGTCATCAAGCTTGGCAACAACCACCTTTTACTTGCTGATCCATTGTGCTAACCCTGAATTCTTTATTTTATTTTATTTGTGTGTGTGTGTTTATACATATGTATTCCACAGCATCCATATGTAAGTAAGAGAACAGCATTTAGGAGTCAGTGAGTCAGTTCTTTTCTTCAACCATGTAGGTTCTGGAGATAGATTTTCAGGCTTGTGCCTTTACACACTGGATGATCTTTCTAGCCCATTATTCTCAATTCTTCATTGAGCATTTTGTATAAATTGTTTCCTTTGGGATCCATTGCTAAGGAGTTAGTGTGATCTGGAGACTCATACAACTTGCCTGTTCAGATTTCTTATGTTCCTCTGATAGTGCTTATACATCTGGTAGATCTGATTTTATACAGTAGCTCTCATAGTAAAAGACATCCTCTGAAATTGGTGTTACTGTGATGGCTTGGAGCCAGCTGGATGCTGTAGCATAGACCTTCTGTGGCTATAACTGACGGAAGCTTGGTAAGGGAAAGAGCATGGAACATACAGTTGTAACCTCTATAGCAGTGATTCTAAACCTTCCTAATGCCACAAGCCTTTGATACAATCCTCATGTTGTGGTAACCTCCCCCTTTCTTCAACCATAAAATTATTTAGGTGCTACTTCATAACTGCAATTTTACTATTGCTCTGAGTTGTAATATATATCTGATATGCAAGATAACTGGTATGTGACCCCCCCAAGGGGGTAACGACCCACAGGTTGAAAACCACT
Source organism: Neodon shergylaensis (assembly GCA_025134845.1). Taxonomy (NCBI): domain Eukaryota; kingdom Metazoa; phylum Chordata; class Mammalia; order Rodentia; family Cricetidae; genus Neodon; species Neodon shergylaensis. Next base: position 8,462,872 of record JABTXL010012322.1, read on the forward strand.
GCTCCACAGTAATGTGCCACCCAGGGTGGCAGTGAGGGGCTTTTGGAGTGCAAGCCCTCAGTTGCAGCAGTACTGCATGGAACATAAACAGCAGCACTCAGAAAGGGAGACACAGGAAGGGAAGCAGGCCTCAGGACTCAGGGTACAAGAACCTTGGCCTTCCCTATCCTGGGGAGAGCTCTCCACAAATAATCTCCACAGGCCTGCATGAGCTTCAGTGCCGGTGTTACTGTTAATACCATTGAGTATAGTTTGTAGTACAAAGCTACAAGCATTTATGCTAATTTAGTAGAATGTCCAGGAACGACTTCTAAGAATAACGCCTTTATCAAGATGGTCCCCTACTGCAGCAGCCTGTGCTCCAGGAGTAAGGGAAGGGACAGTGCATGTTCCTTCTCTAAATCAAAGCTACTTACATCCTTACATCCTCCAGCTAAGTCTCATACCTGGGCTCCAGGTCTATGGTCACTGGGACTGCCATATATCTAGACATGCCTGTAGGCGGAGACTGCTTGTTCATTTCTCAAACCCCGAAACAAACAAGCAGTCTTGGCCTACACGTGTCAGCATTCTGATGATGGTGTCCTTTCCCCACCACGAGGAGCCCCATAGCCAGTGTGCTTTATTCCTCTCTCTGTGCTGTCTTCCAAGGTCTTACACCCTACAGGGTCCCCATGTCTCCAGCACTGAGTTCCTGTGCTCTGCCCTGGCCCATCACAGCCAAGCTCCGCTATTCATTTGCTGCTTGGGTTGCTTCTGTTTGTAGAGGAGACAAATGCTGACACCTCGGTTTTGATTCTCCCATATCAACTAGTATGCTTTTATATATGGTCTATATTTCCAGAAAGTTTACATTTAGAAAAACTGGAGTGCATAAAGTTCAGGGTACTGGGTTCACAGATAATCTGTTGTAGGGTATCCAGCAGAGAAGACTACTTGCACACAGGTTTAAGCCAATAGTAAGTCTTTATTATTGGGTGTTCAGGACCCAAGTACAGTTACAAGTCTTTCTCGGGATGATCTTTTAAGCACAAAAATCACATCCTGGTTTGACATACCTCAGTTAGCAAGAAAGGATAGTCAGAAATAGAGCTACAGAAGCCAAAAACAAAACAAAACAAACAACAACAACAACCAAAAAAAACAAGATTAGGTCTTAGAGACTTTCCCAGAGTCATGGACATTGATGGAATAGGTCTTAGTTCTCTTTTGGGCAAGTGTTTCTGCCTGTGTTCTGGGCTCCAAGGCCTAAATGCTACTTTCATCATGGAGTTAGTTGTGCTAAGTTCTGGGGGCCTGTTTCATAGTCATTCTGAAACTACATGTGTGTTACGTATCCCTTAGCTTTGAGCAAATAAGTAAATATGCTATAGAAAATGAGAGTCAAGCTTCTCAAAACTAAGGAAAAAAGACCAGAAAAAAAAACAAGTAAAAAGGTTTATTTGCTTTTAGTTTGATCTATGTGTGAATGTACGCAAGCATACGCACATGCATGTGGGTATGTAAGAGAAGGAGTTGCATCCCCTGGAGGTAGAGTTGCAAGCATCTGTCAGCCCCACCATAGGTGCTAAGAACCAAACTCAGGTCCTTTGCAGGAGCATCAACACTCTTAACTGCTGAGGCATCACTCTACCTGCCGCCAATAACCCCCTGACATAACACTAGAGATGGATGTAGTCTAGAGATTCTTGTTCCGTTTTGAAACTCATGTTTATTTACACAGATGAATAGAGTAGACTCAGAAGCAATCACAAACATGAGTTTACACACATACTTGCATGCACGCACCCGTGTGTGCGCGCGCGCACACTCACACACACGCGCACCCACACACACCTCTTAGCTCTGTCTGCTGAAAAGCCACAAAGCAGTGGTACCCCAGTAATGCTGAGCATCTGTTTTAAAACTAATTTCCCAACGCTACCGGAGAAACAGACAAAAAAGCAGAACCAACCTAAAACACTTTGGATGTTTAGGAAATGAGAAAGCGCTTACCAAAATACATCATGAAGAGAGCATGCTCAAAGGACATGGAAACCAACCTGAAAGAAACCCCACGGCTCAAAACTGGAACACCATGAGCACAAATACTAAATAAACTACTATCTACAGAAGTATAGCCCTTAAATTGAAATACCCATCTAGTGAGATGTAAATAATTGAAGAAAGGACATAGAGTCCTCACAGGAAAACTCTCAAGTAGGTGACACTCACATCCCTGGAAGCCAGGACTTAGTTCCTCTCCACCTGAGCACAGCCTAGACTGTGGCATTTACAGGGAACAAGCTCCAGAAAATAGAAACAGTAACTCTACAACAAGAGTGCTGTCAGACTCCTGGTAACCAATGTTGTTATTTTGTCAGTGTGTGTCACTCTGAAAGGGCCACACCCTGTTAGCCTATAACCTCAGCTTAATCATGAGCAAACATCAGATGGAGCAAATAGAGGGGCACTCTACAAAAGCTTGACCAGTGCTCTTTAAATTGCCAAGGTCATGGGAAACCAGAAAAGGCTGGAGGAGGCAACATGGATGTAATAATGAAATGGAATTTGTATCCCAGTGTTTGAGTTTGACCTTGGAACCAGAAAAGGCCCTCACTGAGCTATGGGATCTGATTTCAGCATGTGCTTAGTTAAAACCAACACTGCGATGTCTACTGCTTGGATTTGACAAATGTAACATAATTGTTTACTGTCTATGACATTAGCTAATAATGGGAGAAGCTCCAGCCTTCTCTGTAATATTTGACACTTTTCTGTAAGCAAATTAAAATGATAAAATAATTTTTTAAAAGTAAATGTCAGTTGTAGAATAGTAGTTAAAGATATGTTGTATTATTTTATGTTGCATTTGTTTAACTCTGTTGTGTGAAGCTGTGTGGTACTTTGCCTGTCTAAAACACCTGATTGGTCTAATAAAGAGTTGAACAACCAATAGCAAGACAGGAGAAAGGATAGGTGGAAATGGCAGGCAGAGAGAATAAATAGAAGATGAAATGAAAGAAAGAAAAAGGAAAGAAAGAAAGAAAGAAAGAAAGAAAGGAAGGAAGGAAGGAAGGAAGGAAGGAAGAAAAAAAGATAGATCAAGGAACTAGAAAAGGTGCAGAGGAGGACTCCAGGGTTCAGTCACCCAGTCACACAACCAGACATGGAATACGAAGGAAAGAAAGGATACACAGAAATAAAGAAAGGTAAAAGACCAGAGGTGAAAGGTATATGGGATAATTTAAAGTTAAGAAAAACTGGCAAGAAACAAGACAAACTAAGGCCGGGCATTTATAAGAAAGAATAAGCATTTGTGTGTAATTTGTTTGGGAGCTGAGTGGTGGGCCTCCCAAAAGAGCAAAGAATAAAAACAACGAACTACAAATGTCTATACACAATGCAGCATTGCTCAGCTCTTATAAACAATGACATCAGGAAATTTGAAGTCAAGTGGATGAAACCAGAAGAACATCATCCTGAGTGAGGTAACCCAGACCCAGAAAGACAAACATGGTACTCACTCCTAAGTGGCTACTAGCTGTAAAGTAAAGAATCACCATGCTGCAATTCATAGACCCAGACAAGTTAAGCAAGGAGTGCCCAAGCGGGGAGCGGGGGAGAGGGGCACTTAGACCTCCCTGGGAAGGGGAATAGAAGAGATCTTGTGGATGGACTGGGGGCGGATGGAGGGGGACAATACTGAAAGAAATGACTGGAAAGGGGGAACATTTGGGGATGAGATAGAAACCAGATACAAGGGAAACTCCCAGGAATCTACAAGGATGGCCCCACCTAAGACTCCTAGCAACAGTGGCTATGTAGCCTGAATTGGCCACTTCCTGTGACCAGACAAGACTTCTAGTGGAGGAATTGGAACACAAATCAGCCAGGACAGACCTACAGTCTGTCCTTCCTATGGGATGTGTTGGGGTAAAGGTGGCACAGAAGTTGTGGGAATGGCCAATCAATGACTGGTCCAGACTGAGATCCATGCCATAAGAGTGAGCCCACCCCTGACAATGACTAGTGCATTAGGATGCAGAGACTGGTCCTAGGATAGAACCAAACACAACTGTCAGGGGGAAATTGTCAACATAGTAATAATATTCTGCTATACTCATGGATTGGCGACTACCCTGATTGTCATAAGAGAGCCTTCACCCAGTAACTGATGGATAAAGATAGGGAGGCCCACGGCCAAACATTAGGCCGAGTTCAGGAGAGCCTACTGAAGAGATGGAGGAAGGATTGTAGAAGCCAGAAGGATCAAGGACATCACAAGAAAATGCACAGAAACAACTAACCTGGGCTCAAAGGAGCTCACAGACTCTGAACTGACAACCAAGGAGCCTACCTGGGACCAACTTTGCATATGTGTAACAGTTGTGTGACTTGGTCTACTTACTTGTAGGACTCCTAACAGTGGGAGCAGGGGCTGTTCCTAATGGTTTCACTGGCTTTTGGGGCCCTATTCCTCACACTGGGTTGCCTTGTCCACCCTTAATACAAGGGGAGGTGCTTAGTCTTACTGCAATTTGATATGCCATACTTTGTTGATATCCACGGGAGGCCCATTCCTTTCTAAACAAAAACAAAAGACAAGTGGGTTGGAGGGGCACAGCGGAGGTGGAGGGTGTAGGAGGAGAGGAGGGAGGGGAAACTACAGTGAGGATGTAACATAAATAATTAAGTTTTTTAAAAATAGTAAATGCCTGGCCAGGCAGTTGTGGTGTTCAACTTTAGTCCCAGAATGTGGGAGGCAGAGGCAGGTGGGTCTCTCTAAATTTGGGGCCAGTCTGGTCTACAGAGCTAGTTCCAGAACATCCAAGGCCACACAGAGAAACCTGTTTTGAAAACCAACCAATCAACCAACTAAACTACATCCCAGTTGGCACCTCTCTCCTTTCTGGGAGGCCAGTTAGTAAAGGACCAGTCTGAGATAAGCTAACCTTTGCCTATCATTTATGATCTAGATGTCATATTTCTCCATGAAGCATACTGAATTGTGTCAGACCAAGGGCACAGTGGTTAGACACAGCAGAGCAGAGCAGACTACCTGGGAGTGTGAGCTCAAAGTCCAGTGTCTGTGGATGCAGGGGAAAGGAACGGATGTCAAGACCCCTCGGGACCTAGTGCCAAGCCTGCTCCCACATGCGGTATGTGTCTTTGCGGGAACACTCCCCGAGTGGCGTACAAGATGGTAAGAGCTCAAGACAGATATTGCCTTGCTCTGTCTCATCACGTGCTGTATGGCAGAGTCCACAGATGGAGGTCAGTGCCTGTGAGGGACTTGGGACAGGCTGGCAAGCGTTTCTCCTGTAGCGTCAGGAAGCAGAATATATGAGTACCCTTTACTTGTGTCACTGAAGCTTCCCTTGTCACCAGGAGAGGAGAGCTAAGAGTTTGGACCTGCGAACCCATTTTCACACAGGCAGAGTACAAGCGGCAAGGGTGACCATGAGTCGCTGGAGCTGCTAAGAGCCATTGTAGAGGCAGCAAGGCCTCTGGGTGAACACCCGTCTCTAGGCGTAGCAGTTATCTAAGTTTTTGAGCCACCTGAAAGAGGGTGGGGGTGGGGGGGCAGAAGAAACTCCCAGGCTGCTGTACCTGCTCAGGTTGCCACAATCCTCCCCACTCCTGGTCCCTGAGTCCTTGAGAGGCAAGAGGTTGCAAAGCCCTGGCCTGGTGGCCATCTCTCCTTGATTCGGTTGGTATAGGATCCCACTCTTCTCTGGCCTCCAGGTTGGTAAAAGGCAAAAGATGTCCCACCACCCCCGAGGGACAGCACGTGGAGAGTCTTCCTGGGGACATTGTCTTCCCAGTGGCTAATAAGGAAAACCGAGCTTGCTAAGTAAACTCAGGGCCTTGAAGAGGAAGCAGCGGTGACCAGCATCACCGATGATACGTCAGCCTCCAAGGTTATCCCTGTGCACAGCCACAGGCATACGGCTCTGGAAGCAACAGGCTTTGGCCTTTACACCCCTCCCGCTAGTCTCTCACCATAGCCACAACTAAAAATACAGCCGTGAATAGGAGTCTCTTTCCAGAATAAGGACGTGAAGGCAAAGGTCGCTTTATTCACAGCGGCAGGCCGCTAATTCCCGATATAGCGATGGGAAGAAGCCAACTCCATCGCGCCCCACACGGAGAGCCTCAGAGCCAAGAAACAAGAACTCGGCAGGAAAGGCAAGAGATTGGGTTAGGTGTCCATGGTAACAGAAAAGCCAGACAGAGCTTCTCCAGGAAGGGACTTGAGGGTGTGTACTTCGGACCTTGTGTTTGGGAAGATGTCTGCCATCATAGCAGAAACTATGCTTGTGGCTTTGTCTTTTGTTCCCAGCTTTACCGAGGAATAACGGACAAGTAAAGATTGTTCTGAGGTGTTAGTGCATGCCTTCACTCAGAGACTGAGACAGCTGGGCCTCTGTGAGTCTCACAGACTGGACTTTTTATGGCTTTGTTCCCTCCTTAAGGCCCTGAGAGAACTTCCCTCAGCTCTAATCTGGCTTTCTCTCGGCCCATACACTCATCCTCAGAGCTAGAGTCCCCATCCACATCACAGAGGAAACCGCTTAGATCAGAATCTATGCCCTGGACTCTCCATAAAAACAACTGGCCCCTCTAAAGCCAAAACCCCAAACCTCAATGCCATTAAACCACAACCCTTCCAGCAAAGCAACTAAGGAGTGAATTGATCCATTCATAAAGCATTTTTGACCTCAGGCTGCAGGATAGACTCCAGGCTAGAGATCCTGCACGTAAATGGCCATCTAGACCCTGCCACCGTGTTACTAATTACACAAACTACTCTTCCCTAGGAATGTACTCTGAGGAGATGATTGCTGCCACCCAGAGGAAGAAATGATGCAGAGGCCTCTGGGAGAACTTGCCTGCTTCAGTGTCTAGTGGCTTCAGAGAGTCTTTAGAAGGGACCAAGGACAGGTTTGGAGCCTGGGAGCAGCAGGACGCCTCTGAGCAGCCTCCTGCAGAGACAACGTGCATGCAGAGTCAGGTGGGCTGAGCAGTTCTGCAGGTAGCTGTGGCCATGCTGTGACTTGGCCAGAGGTGGGAGTGAGGGGGGTGAGAATGGGAGGTGCCCCTTATAAAGTCAGAGCTCAGGAGAATAGCGGAAGCACTCTGCAGCTGCAGGGGAAGATGGGAGCTTCCTTCTCAACTTATTTATGGAGGAAGCAGCAGGACCTAGGAGAACGAAACCTGAAAGATGGCCTCCAGAGCATAGACAAGAAGAGGGAGGTGACTGGAGATGAACCTGGAGGAGGAAAAGGAATTCCCAGCAGGGGAGGGAAGTATGATGCTGGACAGACAGTAGGGATGGCGGTGGAGGGCGCTTGAATGGGGACCAGTGCTCCTCTATGTCTGGAGTTCAGACTGGGCGCAGGTGGAGCACAGGCCGTAGAGGAGGGCAGGAGCGAGAGAGGAGCTGATCGGCGTGTCAGTGTTGCCAAGAATCCAGGATGTTATACATGAGGGAGTAGCTATCCTGAATGGAGCAGGGACAGGACGGTCCCCTGAGGGTGATGTCATTGCTGTAACTGCAGCAAGAGATGGGGAGACCTGAATCGTGGAAAAGATGTGAGTCTGGAGACAAAGGCAACAGGAGAAAAAGTCGCTGTGACATAGAAAGAGCAGGATAACAGACAGAACGGAATCTATATTCTAGTCTTGGCAGTCGGCTCTCTCTAGTCCCAACAACAGCTCCCTGGTCCACACACTAAGGCACGGTACCCAGCATGGAAGGAGTCTTCAAAAGACTGGACTTGCCGAAGATACGCCATCTTCCTACCACCTTTAGTTAGCTTCCCATCACTGTAACAAAATACCTGACACAATCACCTTATAGAGGAAAAGGGTTGTTTGGGCTCCTACCGAACTTTTAAATTTCTGGTCTCGCTGATTTGTTCTGGGAGGAGCCAGCATTTCATGTAGAGAATGAGGTGGAGCAGAACCACTTCCTCAAGACCGGGAAGTGAAGATCAGTAATGATTGGCCTGAGGTCCTACAAGACACTTCCAGAGCAATCCTCCAATTGCCTTAAGAGCTTCTACAAAGCCCTGCCTCTTGACGGTCCCCATCATCTCTCCATGGTGGCACTTGGGGACTGTGCCTTGGTGTGTGGATCTTCTAACTAGTTGGGAAAGCAGTGTGGTTGCACTGCCTGCCCAGGCTCTGTCAAACGCAGTGAGCAATACGCTTTCAAATAAAGAAGAGGAAACGGTACCAACTGTGAACTTTTGGCCATTGCCTTGCTTTGGGGGCTACTGCTGTTGCTAACGGGGTCTTAAGGACAGCTGTGTGGCACTATGAACAAAAACAAAACAGTTCACACAGAGTAGAGCAGTGACCATTCACTGGAATTCGGTAAGGCAGATGATTAATGCTGGACTTATCTCCTCTGCTCCCCTGTTGTGTGACCTGGACTTTCAGAGGTCACCCAACAGAACATATTTGTCCATTTTTTGACTCGGATCCACCAGCAAAGGATGTGTAGGCTGTCGTGTTCCGCCTGCCGATAGGGTGCAGGCTAGTAACTCTGGCTCATAGCAACAAAAGAAAGGAACTCCGCAGGCAAGCCTCAGCTACACAGCAAGTTCCAGCCTGCCAGAGAGGCAGAGAGAAGAAAAATTCCATCTAAAAAATAATGTAAACCCCATTAGGTGGAGCTCCAGGAGTCCTGCAGAGGACAGGGAGGAAGGATCAGAGGAACCAGAGGGGTCAGGGATATCATTAGAGCATGACCCACAGAATCAGTTGGCTGGGACTTGTGGGGGCTCCCAGAAATCAGAGAGCCTGTAGGGGTCTGACCTAGGTGCTCTGCATATGTTATGGCTGAGTATCTTGGTCAGACCGCTACCAAGTTTGGGACTTCTAACAGTGGGAATAGGGGTCAATCACTGACTCTTTTTACCTACTTATGGGACCCTTTTCTTCCTACTGGGTTGCCTCGTCCAGCCTTGATGGGACAGTATGTGCCTGCTCTTATTGTAGCATACTGTGCCTTGTAAGGCCTGCTCTTTACTGAGGGGAGATGGAGGGGGTGTGGATCTGGAGAGAGAGGGGATATGGGTGGGAGAGACTGAGGGAAGTAAAGGAGGGGGCATGCAATCTGGACGTAATATATGAGAGAAGAATAAAAACATTTAAAATCGAAACAATAAATATGAACTGTCTCTTTTGCTTTATTGAAGGTAGCGTGACTGGTGAAATGACTGCAGTATATCATTTTTCCAGCAGGTGGCACCCAAGGCAAAAGTTTGGAATTCAGTACTATCCTTCAGCTTTGGATGAAAAGGGAGGTGTGTGTGTGTGTGTGTGTGTGTGTGTAATGGTAGCACAGAGGGGAGGGAGGGGAGAATAAAAGGAAACTACTGTTGGGATTATATACATATTTTAAAAATCACTCAAAATTTAATTTTAAAAAGGGTCTACAGGCTTTTCCAGACTGTGTGTGGGACGTGGCTTCGGCGGAGGAAGCAAGTCTTCCATGACAGAACAAGGGCAGAGGGCCTGAGCATCATGTGCCTGGTCTCCAAGACAGGAGAAATAGTCCAGTTCTGATACCCACTTGCTTGCCGGGGAACCTCTAAGTTTCTGGGGCTTTGGGTATGGCAGCCTCTTAGCAGACTGACTGGACGCCAATCTCTCCAGAAAGCTGTCTCCGCACCCTTCCTCAGCGGTGTTCAAAATTTTCATCAGTGCATATTAAGTGTGCAGAGGGCTTCATTATGAGGTTTCTGTGCAAGTTTGGGAAGTGATTTGGCCTCACTCATCCCCTCTGCTACTGATCTTATTATATACCGTCCCTTTGCCTGCTTCCTTCCCTATCCCTAGCAGCCTCCATTTCCATTCCCTGCCTTCTCCACACTCCCTGGCTTCTGAAAAGGAAAGGAAGCCAGTACCACTTGCCTTCCCAAGTCTGTTTTTCTACTTAGCCTGATGATCTCCAATTCCATCCATTTTCCTGAACATAACATCCTATTCTTCTTTACCGCTGAACAAAACTCTATTGTTTGAGCATGTCCTGCCTGTGGTCCAGGAGACGCATAAATACAGCCCAACTTAAACTCACAAACTTATTTAAAATGTTATGAAATTATTTTTGTGGTTTTCTAACTCGTGTTCACAGTCCCCAGACATGAACTTTTGTATTGACTACAGTGTATGTATGTGTGTATATATCTGTAGGTATATGTGCATTTGAGTGCAGTACCCATAAAAGCCAGAAGAGGGCGTCGGATCCCCTGGAGCTAGAGTTACATGTGCTGTGAGCAGTGGGTATTGGGAAGCAAATTAGGTTCTCTGAAAGAACAACACACACTCTTGACCATTTAGCTACCTCCCCAGTTCAAAATGTTGACTTCTTTTGATTTTAAAGCTCCATCTTCAAATTCTGAAAGCTTTGCCACCCATATTACCTCATGCAGGTCCTTTATAAAAGACAAGAGAAAATATAATCAGAGAATCAGCCTGTAAATGTGCACTGCATTTCTTTGATATAATAGTTTAATTTGAAACTGACAGAGTGTTTGGTACGCACAAAGTCCTTTACAGAGTGATCCAGTTTTAACATTTATTTTTATTTATGTATATGTGTGTGTGTGTGTGTGTGTGAGTATATGTGTATGGGGTTGTGTAAGAGTCCAGAAGAGGTTGTCACATCTCCAAGAGCTGGGGTTCCATGCTGTTGTGAACTACCTCATGTGGGTCCTTGGTGGGGACACCGAAGCTCACTATAGTAGTCTTGCTTTGGTCACACTGTAAAGATGTAGCATGACTAAGATTTCTATTCCATTAGATGCCACGGCTTGATTTCACCTACTGCCCTATAGAGGCGTGAGCTCCAGGCATGAGTTCAGCATGGCTGCTGTGGTGGGGGCTGGCAAAGAGAGATTGATGAGTAATAGCCCCTATAGAACCTTGTTGGCGAGAGGCTGCTTGTTTGTTCCCGGCTGCCCAGGCTAACGAAATAGTCACACAGAAACTATATTATTTGAAATACAGTTTGGCCACTAGCTTAAGCATATTTCTGGCTAACTCTTATATCTTAAATTAACCCATTTCTATTAATCTGTGCATCATCATGCGGTTGTGGTTTACTGTCAAGGTTCTGGTGGGCTCTGGAGGAGGTGTCTGTCTCCTGTGGGTGGCTACATGGCTTCTCTCTGACTCTGCCTACTCTCTCCATATATCTCTTCCAACCTGGCTATATTCTGTTAAGCCCTAGGCTGAAACCAGCTTCTTTATTAACCAATGGCAATAAAACATATTTTCAGCATATGTCACCCCCACATCAGGACCTGGAGAGAAGATGAAAGGTGAAAGAAAGGTGAAGGAAGAATGCTCAGTGTTCTGATGCTGCAATACCTCTTGGTAAACTTACTAGCCTCCTGTGAAGTCACCAAGGGCACCTTTGAAAATGAGAGGAGAAGATGTATATTACAGAAAGAGAGAAAAGTCTCTGCCAACACACAGAGGCGTAGACAGGCGCTATGCACAGAAAGGAGGTAAGGGCGAGATGCACAAGGAAGAGTGAAGCACAATTAATAAAAGCTGAGGGACAGATATTGGGGTTCAGCCTGAAGACCAGAAAAGCAAAGCAGCCAGCTACTGGCTCTTACCTCTACCTCAGTCCAAAATGGCTGCCTCTAGAAATCTCAGAATGAGACTGTGTGTCAGAGCTGTCTCCTCCCGTCTTATAGTCTTCTCTAGTTCTGGGATTAAAGGTGTTCACCACTGCCGCCTGGTTTCTACACAAGCTAGTGTAGCTACTGGGATTAAAGGTGTGTGTCATTGCTGCCTGGTCTATAAGGCTGGTCAGTGTGGATGTTTTATTTTTCTGATCCTCAGGCAAACTTTATGTATTAAAATACAAAAGAAATGGCCCTACAGAAGAGAATGAGGGGTGAACTTGGGTACAGCACAATGCAGGGCTAGGTTTTAGACAATGAAAAAAAAAAGAGGTTTGTGCCAGGATGTTTGGGAGGCCTGGGGGGAAGTGTTTTTCCTGAACATGGTAGAGTGCATGCCCACTGGGCACGTGATCCAGAGTGTTTTCACATACTCGCAGTGGACCCTAGAAATTCCTCAGCACCTGAGCCAAAGAGAGACAGCTTCCAATGAATCAAGAAGGAATCAGAAACTTGAGAACTGCCAGGAAAGGGCAGTGTATTTCTGGGGCTCCCGTTGAACCGGCTCACAGATTGATAGAGCCATAGACAGTGGAACTTAACGTACAAGAAATCAGGATAGAAGAAAAGCTTCATAAAGTCAACAGCTGGAGTCTGGATGTGCGTGTGTGAGTGTGTGTGTACGTGTGTGTGTGTGTGTGTGTGTGTGTACGTGTGCACATGGTCCCTCTCTTCTGGGAAAGGATGTCTTCTCTGGCTCCTTCTCCCTCCAGCTGTCACATGACTTCTTATCTCAGCTGACCTTTGGCCTCCCTGGTTCTCCCATTTAAAAAGATGAATTTGCCAGAACTAGAAGTCAAAACATTGCTCTGTCCAGATCTTGCAGACTGAGTGAGACATAATTATCTCTGACCCCTTGGACATATCAAATTTTATTTTTGTACAAATAATTGAGCACACATAACCTTTAAGCTGTTATTTTATAGAAAGCCATGGATTAAGAACAGTCCTCTGTGATTCAGGGGTGGCTTCCCATGGGGTTCTGAGTTTTTATTCTTCCTGTACTGGCCAGCAGAGCAGAAAACAAAATATTTGTGTTTCTATTCTTAATTTACCTAATTTGAACAGAAATTATGTCTGCTTAATATCACAGTTGAGGAATGTGCCGGATTCTACAACCTCATTTTCCCTCTCTGTCTCTCGTTTTCACTGATAACACTAGTTTTCCCTGGTAATCTTTGTGACATTGAATAACATACTTAAATTACTTAAAATATAATTTGTGTATTAGGGTAGCCTTAAACATTTTAGATTAATATTTTATCTTAATCTAGGACAGTATTTTGCGAGCCTCTGTGGGGAATGAGATTCTGGTGTGTTAGCCCTTCCCTCTGGTTCCCCATTTCATATGTTAGATCCCCACTGCAAGCAACAACCACATGTCAGTTAGCCGAAAAGGAAATTTAGTATTAATAAGGCTAGAGTTTACCTTTTTTCTGTCAATGGCCAAGCACGTGGAAATCTCTCTAAGGAGGAAAACACGTCTAAATAAACTCATCCCTCCCCTTTTCTCTTCAGCACTTCTGCTACCAGGGACTTGAGTCACAGACACAGCTTCCGGATTTATCTGCTAACACTGCAGATAACTGACACCAGGATAAGCAAGGTCTGTGGTTGTAGAACGGAAGAGCTATGTGCACTCCATTGTCCCCAGGGAAGCCACCAACCAACTCTGTCTTCTTAGTCACCTCTGGTTCACCCCGAGGGAAACAGATCCACCCCAGATGCAGCTAACCTAGGAGGGACTGGGGAGAGAGAGAGAGGTGAGACACCAAAACCTCAAGATGAAGTATCTTAGAAATGGAGCCCCTTAGTGGCTTGGTCCTCCCCTCACACTTGAGTTGGGTCCAGAGAGGATGCAGGATGCCTGGGATCTCTGGCTCTGGGTTCAGTATCAGCGGAACTCCAGGGGAGAGTATGGGATAATGAAACATCCCCTCCGGTAGCCAATAAGTGACTTCCACATCTAAAAATGAATTGTGGCCCTCCAGCTCCCGGGGCTTAGTTGCAGGATAACGTGGGCTAAGATAATGCAAGCATCTACTTTAGTGTATAGAAATTCTAACTAAATAATGCAAAGTTTAAAACTTAAATATGCATTTGTACTCATAGGAAAGAAGGTGATACATCCATGGGTGTCATAAATAATGATAAAATCGAGAGTCAGCCTTAATGTCTGAAGGCATCACTAAAGCGGGACGCGAACAGGACATGCACCCTCTCCGCACTCTGTACTATAAACCAGAACCTTCTAGCACAAAGAAATAAAAAATTCCTCCTGAAACCATCCATGCAAGGTGAGACACTCTCAAGAGAGCCGTTTATTTCTTCCTCATGCTGAGCCATCTGATGAAACTATGGTCCCCAGGAAACTGGAATTTCTCCAGCAGTCTCAAAGCAGGTGAAGTGATAGTCAGAACCCTGGTGCCAGCCAGAGAGGAATTTGGTCCCTCAGTCAGGTCCCACTGACAGGTCACCTTGTGGGAGAGACTGGGACTGAGACCATAGCAAAGGGTTCAGAGATGGGCAGGGTCACACCTCCACCAGGCCTGCTTGTTGGGAACTTCAAGCAGGAGCCTAATAACAGCTATGAGGGTTCACTTGACCTCTTGCTGCTGCTGTTTCTTCCACTATGGCTGCGTTGAATGGGCCCCTTTCTCTGCTTGTCACTGTGTGTCTGTTTAATTGGACTTTTGAGGACTGATAGTCAGTAGAGCACAGGCTGTGACCCTAACTAATAGCACTGTTTATGCAACCTCATTTATAAAGGACAACAGTCTCAGCTAAAATACTTATATTATTGTTGTTGTTGTTATTGCTATTATTATTATTACTGGTGATGGTGGTGATGGTGGTGGTATATCTCTCCAGCACAGGAAACTGACAAGGCAGTTTTTCTCTGCTTGGGGTGCTGAATGGGAAAAGGGATACATTGAACAAGAATCTGGTGTCTAAAAATACCCAATGCGCGTGATGAAGGAGGAGAGCAGCACAGACTTACTTGGTCCCAGGCTCCTGGAGTCAATGTTGATCCATAAGGATTTCCATGTAACCCGTTCTGGTAAGGCCAGCTCACAGTGAAACATTCCTATTCCCCTTGCAAATGCTGTGAGTGAGAGTGAGATCCCTGGCAAACTCACCCCACTCTCGGGCAAAGCTAACCCCAAAACATCACAGGAGAAAAGCCAGAAAGCCAACTCCTCTCACTGACGCCCCTCATTTGATAGATGAATTCTCCAGGCCTCTGGGGACAGCTCCTGACCATGTGAAAGGCAGTGACGGGCTGGGAGAGCTTAGCTTTCTCAAGCCACAGGCGGGCCCTGGAGTTGTGAAATTGGAAATGAGCTGAGGAGGACGGAAGGGCAGCACTGGGAGATGAGAAGGGAAGCAGAACCATTCCACAGGTTCAGACCCATTCAGTCTCAACATAAACGTCAAAGGCCTGCAGAGAAAGGACTCAAGGTTGGCTGGAGCCGTCTTCTGAAGGTTCTCCCTCCACAGCTCAACTCATTGATTTGCCCAACTTCCCTCGACATCTGCTCTGCTCTCGGAATGCCGGGACACACATCCATCTAGTTACAAGTTCTGATGATCTCATTAAAGAAGGAACAAATGTTCTGCGACACTGCACACAGTGACTCCGAGCGCATCAGTTGGTCATCGCTGGCAAATGCCCCAATCACATAACTTCTAAAGACGACCGGTTTATTCTGGGGTCTGGATGTCAGAAGCCCCAGGTAGGGATCAGTGGCCCTGCTGCTTTGGACATGTGGCACCACAGTGCCTCCTGGACAGGGAGCACACACCAGCGGAGCTAGGAAGGAAAGGAAGGAGTTAGGGTCTCAACATCCTCTTTAAGGACACCCACGCCCAGTGCTGTAGCCTCCTCTCACTAGGCTCACCTCCTAAAGGCTCCTAACCTTTGATATAGGAGCCTTCTGGAGACATCCAGGATCCCAACCACAGTGCAGTTCGAAGTGGAGCACTGGGTGGGGCTACAAACTGACTCACGGGGCTTCCCCCATCCTCCTAAAGTTGCATTCTAATGAAAGTACCCACCACGTCGGTGGTTCTTACGTGAGCAAGTATCAGAGTCATCTGGAAGGAATATTTTATTTTATATTTTATTTGGTTTGCGGGGGGAGGTGGCGCTTTGCCTGCTTATATATCTGGGTACCAAAAGCCTGGTACCAGGAAAAGGGATCAAATTCCCTGGAACTAGAGTTCGAGACAGTTGTGAAACAGAATGTGAGTGCTAGAAATTAAACCTGGGTCCTCTGGAAGAGCATCCGGAAGTCTTAACTGCTGAGCCATCTCTCCAGCCCTGTGGAAAGCTTCTTGAGGCACATTTGGTGGCTCTGTCTTTGGAGTGTCTCATTCTGCAGGTCTGGGTAAGGCTTAACACAGCCAGCCTGCCCTTCCTGTAACAATACCCTCCCCCATTGAGTATCCCCCATACTTCACACACACACACACACACCACACACACACACACACACACACACTTTTGAGACAGGGTTAGGCCACGTTTCTGATGTAGCTCAGGTAGGCTTTAAATTTAAAGCCCTCTGCCTTCCCAATGTGTGTGTGTGTGTGTGTCTGTATGTGTGTAGATACCAAGTGTGTGCCATGACCAACTTCTGATTATGAATCTCTTAACTCCCAGGTGCTGTTGCTGTTGCTGAGCCCTGGCTGTCCTCCTTGAGACCCACCAAAACAGAGCGGTACTTGCAAACTTAAATGGGCATGCAAACCACCATGTAGCCTGTAACAGCACAGTTCCTGACTCAGTGATCTGAGCTACATTCTGAGATCTATAAATCTGCAATATCCCAGGTAATTGTAATATTGTTATTTTGAATGTCAGACCTTAAGGAGCCATGTGAATGTTGTGTGGTGATGGTTCAGGCCTTTAATCCCAGCACCCTGGAGTCAGAGGCAGGTAGATCTCTGAGTTCCAGACCAGACATACAAAGCATGTGTCAGGATGGCCAGGGCTACACAGAGAAACCCTGTCTTAAAAAGGGAACAAACAAACAAAAACCAACAACATAAACAAAACAAAGAGCAAGCCGCTAATCCATGGGATGTTTGCCTGTAGCTGAAGAGAAATGGTGAAGGAGTGGATGGGGTTGGGGAGGAGATGATGGGGTTGGGGAGGGGGGAGTTGGGAGAGGAACTCGGAAGAGGGGAGGGAGGGGAAACTTTGGTTGGGATGTAAAAACAAACCAACAAAAGCAACAACAACAACAAAGAAGACACCATATGAATATGCCTTGGTACTTGTGTGGTCAATATACAGAGAAAAGAAGAATTAGCAACCATGACACTTATTTTTTAAATTTTTTAGTGTGATGCCGGAGTTCAAACCCAAGGTCTTGCTCGTGCTAGACAAGGCTCTACGGGCAAGCTGCAGCCCCAGTCCACTGATGGCTCTTAAGCTGGCCACACCCTCTTCTCTCACTGGTTGTGATGGGGAATACTCTGAGAAGGCCAACACTGTGCCTGCTGGACCACTTCAGGAAGCCAGGGATCCTATGAAATGACCACACGATTGGCTGATACTGGAAAAGAAGACAAACGGAGAGACTTAGGGTACCACAGGATGGCCCAGGGTCAGTCCGAGCATATTTAGCCATACCTAAGTATGGGGCCCCTGCGGAATGCCTTGTACTGGCACCAGCTTAGCAAACGGTTCTAAAATTGGCCTCTCTTCTCTTGGGAAAGTCAGATTCTTTCCCCACAGCTAGTCCAAGGAAGATTGGAGGAGAGGGAGGGAGACAAATCCTTCCATGGACCATTACCTTGTGTGATGGATGACTTTTCCCTTGGGGTTTCATTTCAAGCCTGCATTCTCGTCTTGGCGGGAGCCCAGGCTGTCTGGAGCCTGCACAGTGTGTCCGATAGGGAGGGCACCGGGGAACCAGCCCTTCCACTGGGTTCCCAGCACCAACCCTGGATTTCTAAGTATAATCGTCTCTTGCTCTCAGGTTGGAATCCACTTCTCAGAGATCTTCATCTGCTTCATTCATGTGTATTTACTGAGTGTGTACTGTGTGCACACAATTGCCCCGACCCCTGACAAAAGAGCAGAGACCTGCAGAGACACACTGAGCACTTGATCATAAGAAAGAGGCGAGGAAATAGCCTCCCTGGTATTCTGCGTTCCTACAGTACTCTTTCCTAATGAAGTCTTTCTAAATAGGAAGGCTCCCGGGGAATGCCTTTCCTAGCTCCCAAAGGAGTACCCGAGGTCACAGGACATAAATACTTCTAGCTCTGGCATCTAGACTACAAGTTAAGGTTCAACTCATAAAATCACTAGCAGGGAGACACATGACAATGTCACCTACCCTTCCTTAAACTGTCCCAACAAGAGCAAATGGATTTAGAGAGTTTGGGAATCTGAAATAAGGCCTGAAATTAAAAGCCATAAAGGCTGAGGAGCCCAAATATATCCACAGAAAAAACCATGAGACTACTCAAAGCAGCATGGTTCTCCTCAATCATGCAGGGTGGCTGGAGGTGGCCCCAGCCGGGCAGGGAACTGTGGAGATGATTTTGGGTTTTGTATCCAGCCTTACACCCCCCTCTCCCCCAATCCTGAGGGCTGGTGGTCAAAATAAAATACCTCTCAGATCCTCCAACATCAGAAACTATTTTCTCCTGGCAGAACCATCACCAGTAAGTGAGCTTTCCCCAGCTGGGGCAGAGGCTCACCTGGACCACAGGCTGACATCAGAGTTTGTAAGGAGAGCCTGCAGCAGAACCTGCCCTGGAGCCTTGAGCCTAAGTTAGAGCAAAGCAGCTGTTCTCGGAGGATGAGGGCTGGTGCCGCAGGGGTGGGTCTCCCCAAGAGCTTCCAGAGGCTGACTAACTTGTCTCAGACTCTAACCAGAGTCTGAACTGAAACGGATGTTTCCTTGATGGTCCCAGCAGTCAGAGACACTCAGGATATTGAGGAATTCTATAAAAGTCGTTCATTAACTCCTGAAAGTCTCTCAACTTTTAGCCTCTCCCCATGTAATGTTTTGTTTATTTGTGTTTGTCGGTTTTTTTAAGTTTTGGTCAAGTATAGAATTTTTTTAAATATCCAGAAAATAATGTATACACTTGCTTCCAGGATTTAGCAGATGCTTTTGTACCTTGGCACACTTGGTCTTGGTTGACGTTCAGGAGAGAAATCACAGCTAGCACAACACATTTGTCTCTAAGCCCTTTTCATTCAACTCCTCCTTCCCATGATCTGAAGTCAGTGCTCTTGTCTTTCACTTTCCGATAATAGTAGGCACCTTGTCACAAAGCGTTCACATGGCATCCTGACACACCTTCTCTTTTGCGCTTTTCACTCAACCCCCATCCATGTTGACCTCTATTTGCCTTGGCACTGTTGAGAAACGGGCATGTCACTGGATAGGGAACGTGCCTGAGGTCGGGGCTAAGGACCTGCCTCATTACCACATTTTCCTCCCTGAACTTGGACAGAGAGCCAGTGGTCACAGTCTCAAGTGCTCCTTACAGTCAGCCAACACCTCAGGCTGCTGTTGGCCCCATGTGAGATGAAACTCACCTAGCAACTAACTTAGAAGGTCAGATCTCCTCACAGAGCCACCAGAACTCCTCAGAATAGATTACTGGGGATGCTGGTGCTTCCTTGCCACCCTCCTGGGAAAGAAACTACCACAGACACCAGGCAGGAACTGGGGGCTCTTGTGACTTTCATGCTACTGTGGGTTTTTCATTCTGCCTTTGATTTTTCTGAAAAATAGAGTTCTGACACACTGAACCTCTGTCTGCTCTGCCACCCTTTAGTACAGACATAGATCAATCAAATTTAAGGCCTGAGACTGTAGCATATTGAAGTGAAAGAAATCTTAGTGTCTCTGTTACACAGAATCTCACTGTTGGGGTCCAATCCCTGTATGCCACCCACCCCCCTCAAAGCTATGAATGTTCCCAGGCTAGACCTTGCTTACATGGTTTGTTTACTCAACTTTTCTCTGTTGAACTCTTGCTCTCTGCATCTTTATAAAGCACACGGCTTGTCAAACACAAGCAATGAAGGAATCTAGGCATGCAAATATTAGTGACAGCATCCACTCTGCCCTTCCCAGTGGTACCCTCTCCTTCACCATCCGTTCTCTGACAGCACTCAGACTCTCATGAATTGTGGTAAGAATCACACAGGCCCACAAATGGGAATGCAGAGACTCCTGGCTGATGTGATTTAGGGCTTCTGGAGGAAGTAGGATGTTGTGGGATGTTTTGATCACACTCTGACAATCCCGAGACTGACAATAAAGTTGCCCTTGAATCAGAGGGTGGAGCTAACTACTAGCTTACCAGAATTAGCCATAGAGGTTTTGGAGGGCCCAGGGTGTATGGAGAGACACAGGAAGTAGTAGGGAGGGTCTTAGAAAGATTTGGGGGCCCTTTTTGGATTGAGGAGGGAGAAAGAGGAGGTCACTGGTTGCTTCTCTGCTGCTTCTCTGTTCAGTCAGGTTTTTACTCCGATATCTGACTCTCGAGTTTTATTTACTAATATAACAATATAAATAATCACTTCAGTAGGTTGACCCCTGTTACAGACCAACTTAACACAAGGAGTTTATACCACTCTCTTCTTTTTTTTTTATTGAGAAAAAGAAAAAAGTTTCCACCTCCCCCCAGCCTCCCATTTCCCTCCCCCTCCTCCCACCCTTCTCCCCTCCCCCCACTCCTCTCACCCTCCCTCTCCAGTCCAAAGAGCAGTCAGGGTTCCCTTCCCTGTGGAAAGTCCAAGGTCCTCCCCCCTCCGTCCATGTCTAGGAAGGTGAACATCCAAACTGGCTAGGCTCCCACAAAGCCAGAACTTGAAGTAGGATCAAAACCCAGGGCCATTGTCCTTGGCTTCTCATCAGCCCCCATTGTTCGCCATGTTCAGAGAGTCCTGTTTTATCCCATGCTTCTTCCGTCACAGTCCAGCTGACCTTGGTGAGCTCCCAATAGATCAGCCACACTGTCTCAGTGGTTGGGTGCACCCCTCCTGGTCCTGACTTCCTTGCTCATGTTCTCCCTCCTTCCGCTCCTCATTGGGAACTTGGGAGCTCAGTCCGGTGCTCCTGTGTGGGTCTCTGTGACTATCTCCATCCATCACCTGATGAAGGTTCTATGGTGATATGCAAGATAATCATCAGTATGGCTATAGGATAGAGTCATTTCAGGTTCCCTATCCTCAGCTGCCCAAGGAACTAACTGGGGACCTCGCCTTGGGCTCCTGGGAGCCACTCTAGGTTCAAGTCTCTTGCCAACCCTAAGGTGACTCCCTTAACTAAAAATTGTGCTTCCGTGCTCCCCTATCCAACCTTCCTTTATCCCAATCCTCCTGTTTCCCCAAGTTTCCCTCATCCTCCCCTTCTCACTTTTCTCTCCCCTTCCCCCGATACTCCCATACCCCCCCAAGATCCCAAAATTTCTCCCCGGCAATTTTGTCTACTTCCCTTAGTCAAGAGAATAATTATATGTTTTTCCTTGGGTTCACCTTCTAATTTAGCTTCTTTAGGTTCACCAATTATATACTCCGTGACCATTATTTATGGCTAGAAACCAATTATGAGTGAGTACATCCCATGTTCATCTTTTTGGGTCTGGGATACCTCACTCAGGATAGTGTTTTCTATTTCCATCCATTTGCATGCAAAATTCGAGAAGTCATTGTTTTTTACCGCAGCGTAGTACTCTAATGTGTATATATTCCACACTTTCTTCATCCATTCTTCCATTGAAGGGCATCTAGGTTGTTTCCAGGTTCTGGCTATTACAAATAATGCTGCTATGAACATAGTTGAACAGATGCTTTTGTCATGTGATAGGGCATCTCTTGGGTATATTCCCAAGAGTGGTATTGCTGGGTCCAGGGGTAGGTTGATCCCGAATTTCCTGAGAAACCGAAACACTGATTTCCAAAGTGGTTGCACAAGATTGCATTCCCACCAGCAATGTATGAGGGTACCCCTTCCTCCACAGCCTCTCCAGCAAAGGATATCATTGGTGTTTTTGATTTTAGCCATTCTGACAGGTGTAAGATGATATCTCAAAGTTGTTTTGATTTGCATCTCCCTAATCACTAAGGAGGTTGAGCATGACCTTAAATGTCTTTTGGCCATTTGAACTTCTTCTGTTGAGAATTCTCTGTTCAGTTCACTGCCCCATTTTTTAATTGGGTTAATTAGCATTTTGAAGTCTAGTTTCTTGAGTTCTCTATAAATTTTGGAGATCAGGCCTTTGTCTGTTGCAGGGTTGGTGAAGATCTTCTCCCAGTCAGTAGGTTGTCTTTTTGTCTTAGTGACAGTGTCTTTTGCTTTACAGAAGCTTCTCAGTTTTAGTAGGTCCCATTTATTCAATGCTGCCCTTAATGTCTGTGCTGCTGGGGTTATACATAGAAAGCGATCTCCTGTGCCCATTTGTTGTAGGGTGGTTCCCACTTTCTCTTCTATCAGGTTCAGTGTGTTCAGACTGATATTGAGGTCTTTGATCCATTTGGACTTGAGTTTTGTGCAAGGTGATAGATATGGGTCTATTTTCAATCTTCTACAGGTAGATATCCAGTTGTGCCAGCACCATTTGTTGAAGATGCTTTCTTTCCTCCATTGTATACTTTTAGCTCCTTTATCGAAAATGAGGTGATCATAGGTTTGTGGGTTAAAATTTGGGTCTTCTATGCGATTCCATTGATCGACTTCTCTGTTTTTATGCCAGTACCACACTGTTTTCATTACTGTAGCTCTGTAATAGAGTTTGAAGTCAGGGATGGTAATGCCTCCAGAAGATCCTTTATTGTATAGGATTGTTTTAGCTACCCTGGGTTTTTTGTTTTTCCATATAAAGTTGATTATTGTCCTTTCAAGATCTGTGAAGAATTTTGCTGGGATCTTGATGGGGATTGCATTGAATCTATAAATTGCCTTTGGTAGAATTGCCATTTTTACTATGTTGATCCTCCCAATCCAAGAGCAAGGGACGTCCTTCCATTTTCTGGTATTCTCTTCAGTTTCTTTCTTCAATGCCTTAAAGTTCTTGTCAAATAGGTCTTTCACTTCCTTGGTTAGAGTTACCCCAAGATAGTTTATGCTGTTTGTGGCTATCGTGAAAGGTGAAGTTTCTCTGATTTCCCTCTCTGCTTCCATATCCTTCGTATATAAGAGGGCGACTGATTTTTTGGAGTTGATCTTGTATCCTGCCACATTACTAAAGGTGTTTATCAGCTGTAGGAGTTCTTTGGTGGAGTTTTGGGGGTCGCTTATGTACACTATCATATCATCTGCAAATAACGAAAGTTTAACTTCTTCTTTTCCAATTCGAATCCCCTTGATCCCCTTATGTTGTCTTATTGCTATTGCTAGAACTTCAAGCACTATATTGAAGAGATATGGCGAGAGTGGGCAGCCTTGTCGTGTTCCTGAGTTTAGTGGGATGGCTTTGAGTTTCTCTCCATTTAATTTGATGTTAGCGGTCGGCTTGCTGTATATAGCTTTTATTATATTTAGGTATGACCCTTGTATCCCTAATCTCTCCAAGACTTTTATCATAAAGGGATGTTGAATTTTGTCAAATGCTTTTTCAGCATCTAATGAAATGATCATATGGTTTTTTTCTTTCAGTTTATTTATATGATGAATTACATTGATAGATTTTCGTATGTTGAACCAGCCCTGCATCTCTGGGATAAAGCCTACTTGATCATAGTGGATAATTTTTTTAATGTGTTCTTGGATACAGTTTGCCAGTATTTTGTTGAGGATTTTTGCGTCAATGTTCATGAGTGAGATTGGCCTGTAATTCTCTTTCCTGGTAGAGTCTTTGTGTGGTTTTGGTATCAGAGTAACTGTAGCTTCATAAAAGGAATTTGGTAATGACTCTTCTGCTTCTATATTGTGAAATACATTAAGGAGTATAGGTATTAGGTCTTCTTGGAAGTTCTGGTAGAATTCCACATTGAAGCCGTCTGGTCCTGGGCTCTTTTTGGTAGGGAGGTTTCTGATAACAGATTCTAATTCTTCGCGACTAACAGGTCTATTTAGATTGTTCACCTGGTCCTGGTTTAACTTTGGTAAATGGTATTTATCTAAAAAAGTGTCCATTTCTTTTACATTTTCCATTTTTGTGGCATACAGGCTTTTGTAGTAGGATCTAATGATTCTCTGAATTTCCTCTGTGTCTGTGGTTATGTCCCCCTTTTCATTTCTGATCTTATTAATTAGTATATTCTCTCTCTGCCGTTTAATTAGTTTGGATAGGGGTTTATTAATCTTGTTGATTTTCTCCAGGAACCAACTTTTTGTTTCATTGATTCTTTGGATTGTTTTCTGCGTTTCTATTTTGTTGATTTCTGCCCTTAGTTTGATTATTTCCAGTCTTCTACTCCTCCTAGGTGAGTCTGCTTCTTTTTTTTCTAGAGCTTTCAGGTGGGCTGTTAAGTCTCCAATGTGTGCTTTCTCTGTTTTCCTTAAGTGGGCACTTAGTGCTATGAACTTTCCTCTCAGGACTGCTTTCATAGTGTCCCATAAGTTTGAGTATGTTGTTTCTTTATTTTCATTGAATTCAAGGAAGACTTTAATTTCTCTCTTTATTTCTTCCTTGATCCAAGTGTGGTTCAATAGTTGACTGACTGTTCAGTTTCCATGAGTTTGTAGGCTTTCTGAGGGTAGCATTGTTGTTGAACTCTAACTTTAATCCATGGTGATCTGATAAGACACATGTGGTTACCAATATTTTTTTGTATCTGTGGAAGTTTGCTTTGTTACCGAGTATGTGGTCAATTTTCGAGAAGGTTCCATGAGCTGCCGAGAAGAAGGTATATTCTTTCCTATTTGGGTGGAATATTCTATAGATGTCTGTTAAGTACAATTGATTCATTACCTCCTTTAATTCTCTAATTTCTCTGTTAGGTTTCTGTCTGATTGACCTGTCCATTGGTGAGAGAGGAGTGTTGAAGTCTCCTACTATTAGTGTGTGCGGTTTGATGGCTTCTTTGAGTTTTAGTAATGTTTCTTTTACATACGTGGGTGCTTTTAAATTAGGGGCATAGATATTTAGGATTGAGACTTCATCCTGTTGAATTGTTCCAGTTATGAGTATAAAATGTCCCTCTCCATCTTTTCTGATTGATTTAAGTTTGAAGTCAACTTTGTTAGAAATTAGTATGGCCACACCTGCTTGTTTCTTAGGTCCATTTGCTTGGTAAGCCTTTTCCCAGCCCTTTACTCTGAGTAGGTGCCTGTCTTTGTGTTTGATATGTGTTTCTTGTAGACAGCAGAATGTTGGATCCTGTTTTCGTATCTGTCTGTGCCTTTTTATAGGTGAGTTGAGTCCATTGACATTAATTGATATTAATGACCAGTGGTTGTTAACTCTGGTCACTTTTTTAGTAGTAGAGTTTGTGTGTTTCCCATCTTTGAATTGCGCTGGTGAAGGGTCTCTAGATGTCTGAGTTATTGTGGTCATTGTTGGACTCCTTGGTTAGTGATTTTCCTTCTATTACTTTCTGTAGAGCTGGATTTGTGGCTACGTATTGTTTAAATTTGTTTTTATCCTGGAAAATTTTGTTTTCTCCATTTATAGTGAACGAAAGCTTGGCTGGGTATAGTAGTCTGGGCTTGCATCCGTGGTCTCTTAGTTTTTGTAGTACATCTATCCAGGACCTTCTGGCTTTCATGGTTTCCATAGAGAAGTCCGGTGTAAGTCTGATAGGTTTGCCTTTATAAGTAACTTGGCCTTTTTCCTTTGCGGCTCTTAATATTCTTTCTTTATTCTGAATGCTTTGTGTTTTGATTATTATATGGCGAGGAGATGTTTTTTTTTTTTTTTGATCCAGCCTATTTGGTGTTCTGTATGCTTCTTGGACCCTCATAGGTACCTCCTTCTTTAGGTTGGGAAAGTTTTCTTCTATAATTTTATTAAATATATTTTCTGTACCCTTGAGTTGCACTTCTCCTTCTTCTACTCCAATTATTCTTAGGTTTGGTCTTTTTATTGTGTCCCATATTTCCTGAATGTTTTGTGATGAGAACTTGTTGGACTTGCTGTTTTCTTTGATCAGTGCATTTATTTTCTCTATGTTATCTTCAGCATCTGAGATTCTTTCTTCTATCTCTTGTATTCTGCTGGTTATGCTTGTTTCTGTAGACTCTATTCGTTTACCTAAATTTTCCATGTCCAGCCGGCCCTCTGATTGTGTTTTCTTCTTTGCTTCCATTTCAGTTTTCAAGTCTTGAACTGTTTCCATTATCTGTTTGATTGTTTTTCCTTGGTTTCCTAGGGTATCATTCACTGATTTATTCAATTCTTCAAACTTTCTGTTATACTTCTCATCCATTTCTACCAGGGCATTTTTTACATGCTGTTTAAGGGCGTCAATCACTTTCATAAAGTCAAATTTTTCTGCTTCTGCTTGGTTAAGGTGTTCCTGTGCTCCTGTTGTGAGGTCGCTGGGTTCTGGTGGTTTCATGTTGTTCTTCAGATTGCTGGGTGAATTCTTGCATTGGCGCCTGCCCATCTCTTCCTCCGATTGCTCCTCTATGGATCTTCTTTTACAGGATCAGGTTTCCTTGGCCACTGTTGTACCTTCCCAGTGATGTCGCTCCCCAGTGATGGCTCTCCTAGTGCCCCAGTGATGACTCTCCTGGTGCCCGGATTGGTTCTCCGTGCTGCTTGGGTAGCTCGTAAACAAAGGGCCTGACTTGCTTGCTGCAGGCAGGCCGTCCAGATGGAACTTCTCAGCACCTAAACCTGGCCGCCTGGTGGCCCAAGCCTTAGTGTAGGAGCTTAAAATTGTTCTTGAGCATTGGTCCTAGCTTACACCAGGGCAGGGATGGGGGGAGGGTGCTGGGGGGCTGAGTCGTGAGTAAGAAAGAAGGCCCTGCAGAAGGAGCAGGGGGAAGGGGGGTTGTGCTCTCCCCTGGGACAGACCGCCCCTGGATCACACACACTCACCCGTCCAGAAGGAATTTCACAGGGCCGCAGCTCAGGGGACAAAAGGAAGAAAATGGCAGGCAGGGCGGGGTCCAAGAGAGCACACGGGAGCCAGGAGCACCCAAGCTGGAGGTGCTTGGCTCGCTTACAACAGGGCAGGGTTGGGGCACCACTCTCTTCTTAAAGGGGATGTGTTTATCATCACCTGGAAGAAAAGGTCGGTAGCGTTCACATAGGTGCCCTCTGACCTCTCTGTTCTATTAAACCCAGAAGAACCATACAGATGTTCCTAGATGCTGATCTAAGCCTAAAGGATGACCCAGACACTGACTAACTGACTTCTCTTTGTCTTTGTGGCCTGTTCTTGTTCCGAAGAGTCTCTTCTGCAGTCTCTGTTGTGTTCCACAAACAACAAGTCTGACTGCTTGTCATCCTGTTTCCAGACAGCTGCATGATCAGTCTCGGGACAATAATCAGCCACACCAAATCCTTTCCATGACTGCTTAATTCTGCAGACCCCTAGTTCCCCACTTCTACTCCTTCTTTGAGTAGTTCTGGTTTATTATTATTATTATTATTTTATGAGCTCCTAGAACCCAAGATAGCGGGTGCACATTTGTTCCTTCTTGATGTAATCATACCAAATAAATTCCCCTAATGTGCTTATTACCACACGTCTCCTGCTTGGTTAGTTGGGGCCAGTAACACAGCCTGTGGCCTCACTGGAACCCTCTGGGCTGGGACTCTGGCCCAAACCCTGTTAACCTAAGGCAGTGAAGGGATCACATGGTATGCTCTAGCAGATCCTCCAGATGTTCAGCTCATGGGAAAGACTTGCCCAGCAGTTGAGAAAAGGTGTTATCTACCTCCCCAAAGAAGAGATTCATGAAACTGGAAGATGGGGGATAGTCTTGAAATCTTAGCAATAATGATATTAGTTAATTGTTTACCTTGCACTTAGGCCAACACAAACTCAGTAGGTTTCCAAAAAGCATGGTATAGAAGCTCACAGTTTGTTGTAATAAAAGCGGCGGGGCTACGTTCCTGGCACCCGGCCGCCCACACAGCTAACTTTATACCCGAAATAATTACGCGGAAACTGTATTCTTTTAAACACTGCTTGGCCCATTAGTTTTAACCTCTTATTGGCTAGCTCTTACATATTGATCTAACCCATTTCTAATATTCTGTGTAGCACCACGAGCTGGCTTACCAGGAAATATCTTAACCTGCATCTGTCTGGAGTGGGAGAATCATGGCAACTCTCTGATTCGGCTTCTTTCTCCCAGCATTCTGTTCTGTCTACTCCGCCTACCTAAATTCTGCCCTATCAGGCCAAGCAGTTTTCTTTATCAAGCAAGAATTATAGTTACAATATTTATATCTATTTTTTTTTCCTTTTTGGTGGAGGAACTGGGTAGACTCTCAGGTAGTCTAGGCTCGCCTCAAACTCACTGTGTAGCTAAGGATGGCCTTGAACTTCTCATTCTCCTGGTTCTACCTTCCAGATCCTAGGATAACAAATGCATACCACCACATATCGTATGCAGTACTGGGGATCAAACCCAGGGTCTCAACATAGCAGATAAACACCCTATGGGTTGAGCTGTGTCTTCAGTCTCCTCTGCCTCTTCATGCAGAAACATAGTGGTGGAGATGTTAAAGAGCTTACACTTAGTTCTCTACTAAGCTGCAGCTATAATTCCAGTCTTCTGACCGAAGGTCAATGGGACAAGACCGTCTTCATCTTTCCCACCTAGCCTGCTCCAGGTCATGACAAATGCATCCCCTTGAAGAAATATGGAGCATAAACTCCAAAGGGTAGATTGGACCATAACAGAGGTCAGTGTGCTTTCTCAAGGCAGGCCGATTGTAATAAACACACTTTGGCAGTAGAGATATCTGAGGGAGGTCCTGACATTCCTATCTCTTTAACTCATGGAATCACCTTTCAATACTGTGCAAGAGGGTGAGGAAGAGAGGGTATTCTAGAGAGAACACCAACAAACTTTGGCAAACAATACAGCATTGAGTTGTATTTTTGCAAAGAACGTGAAAGAGCTTTAAAGGAATGGTGTGACGATGAACAGAGGTTCTACTATGTTAGAGGGAAAGCCGGCCCTGGGGATACTAAAAGTAAGACATCCTAAACGAGTGCCTCACTGTGTGGTGTGCCCTCGGCCACCACATCACAGAGGACTGACCTAAATCTAAACCCAACCACACCCCCGCCTTTACCATTTCAGATCCCTGGGCCAGTCCTGTACTCTGATCTTTCTTTGTTCTAACTGTTGACATTGGCCAAAGGCCTGGCAAGGCCTTTATCCTTCAGTAAAACGTGTGTTTTCTGAGTGATGTGTCCTCTGGGTATTTTTGGCTCAACTAAGCCCTCTGTGCAGCATCCGCTGCTCTCTTAGAAACCGTCTCCAAATAAGAACCATAACCGCATTTGGGATGGCAAGCCTGCCTCTGGAGTTCAGGGGATGGAGAAGGGATTGAGTTTGCGTTTGGATTGCTTTGGTGTCGGGATATGTATCCAAAGGTCCTCAAGCATTTTGCACATTGAAAAATTACTGCATGGGGGAAATCCAATTCCCCCACCCACTTTTGCTTTTGCCTCATCTGCCCATGCTCTAGTTTGTAGCACAGAGAAACCATCTCATCACTGGGTCATAGCATAAGTGATTCTGTCCACCCTTGCCTGTGATGGATCCCTTCCTAGTAAAGCCACAAAAGGCTGAGGAGCTGAGCACAGAGTAGGCAGCCCTCCGCCCTGCTCCATGGGTAGTTCTGGCTCAAGGGAATAGAAGCATGGCTGCCATGATCTGGGTTGCTTTTTTCCTTGTTGTTACTTTCATTTTTATTTATTTATTTTTGAGGCAGGGAAGGCTGGCCCAGAAGTTTCAATCCTGCCCAGTGCTGAGATTACAGGCACGCATGCGCCACTGCAGGCATGCACCACTGCAGCCTGCCGCCAGTATTTTCAAATGTGAAGTGGAAGGTGGTTGCAATAATCCTCCCATGGGAATCAGAGAGTCCCTCTGAGGACCTCACCTCTCATTTCCAAAATGAAGCCCATACACGCTTACACTACGCACTGTGCCACTGTGCGTGTGTGAGGGAGGCAGGAAAAGTGACTCCGAACCCCCCACCTTGCCCTCTCTCCACAAAGATGTTACCTGGACTGTAAACACCGCCCCTGGCTCTCTGAAGGCAACCCCATCCAGGCTGCTCCCCCCTCCTCTCCCCCCAGAGCAGTCCCCCTGGGAACTGCTGCCATCTGCTGGACACTAGGCAGCTTTCCTCCAGCCCCCACCCCTGTCCCTGGAGAGGATGGAGGGACAACTTAAGATGGCTCACATCCACACTGTCTCATTGGTTGGGTGCACCCCTCGTGGTCCTGACTTCCTTGCTCATGTTCTCCCTCCTTCCGCTCCTCATTGGGAACTTGGGCTCTCAGTCCGGTGCTCCTGTGTGGGTCTCTGTGACTATCTCCATCCATCACCTGATGAAGGTTCTATGGTGATATGCAAGATAATCATCAGTATGACTATAGGATAGAGTTATTTCAGGTTCCCAATCCTCAGCTGCCCAAGGAACTAACTGGGGACCTCGCCTTGGGCTCCTGGGAGCCCCTCTAGGTTCAAGTCTCTTGCCAACCCTAAGGTGGCTCCCTTAACTAAAAATTGTGCTTCCGTGCTCCCCTATCCAATCTTCCTTTATCCCAATCCTCCTGTTTCCCCAAGTTTCCCTCATCCTCCCCTTCTCACTTTTCTCTCCCCTTCCCCCGAAACTCCCATTCCCCCCCCCCAGAACCCAAAATTTCTCCCCGGCAATTTTGTCTACTTCCCTTAGTCAAGAGAATAAGTGTGGCTGATCTATTGGGAGCTCACCAAGGCCAGCTGGACTGTGACGGAAGAAGCATGGGATAAAACAGGACTCTCTGAACATGGCGAACAATGGGGGCTGATGAGAAGCCAAGGACAATGGCCCTGGGTTTTGATCCTACTTCAAGTGTGGGCTTTGTGGGAGCCTAGACAGTATGGATGTTCACCTCCCTAGACATGGATGGAGGGGGGTGGACCTTGGACTTTCCACAGGGAAGGGAACCCTGACTACTCTTTGGACTGGAGAGGGAGGGTGAGAGGAGTGGGGGGAGGGGGAGAAGGGTGTGAGGAGGGGGAGGGAAATGGGAGGCTGGGGGGAGGCGGAAACTTTTTTCTTTTTCTCAATAAAAAAAAAAAAGAGTCATGTAGGAAAAAAAAAAAAAAAAAAAGATGGCTCACATCTAGCCCCAAGATGTTTCATGTTCTTACAGAACTACCAAAGCTTACCATCACCCCCTCAGGAAAGCCAGGGCTGCCCTCTGAGCTCCTCCTGCATTTTGTATATCCAGCCACCCTCAGGCCAAGTTGGCCTTTGCCTTATACTCTCCTTCCCTCTTCCCCTCTCTCCTCCAGTCCCTGCCCTGCTCCGTTTCCCCTCCTTTCTCCCTCCTTTTTCATCTCCCTTCATCCTTCCTTTCCTTCTCCCTCTCCCTTCTCTCCCCATCTGGATGGTCATCGTCACTAAGCCTGCACACCTCCGACAGTAAAGGCCCGCAGTACCTGTCTGTTCAGTCATAAGATACAGATATATGATGGCAGCAGCCCTCTTTCTAAGTGGGTCGCTGCTGCCAGAATGCCTCAGTGTCCTGTCACTGACACCTCCTCGGGGCAACCACAACATGTCTCTCTCCAGTCTTTTCTCTCTGCTCCAATTAGCAGCCCTCGGCCACTCATAATAGGCTGGCGTGCAAGGCTGTGTGAGTGGCCTAGGAGCTGGCCGAGATGGCATGAGGCAGAACCAAGACCAGGTTGCTGGGACCAGGGAAAGAGATAGAAGCTGGGGCTGGGAGGATCTCTGGTTCTGGAGACAACCTCACGTTCAGTTCATCTCTGTGGTATTGGTGTAAGACATAGAAAACATAGCTCCCACCCCAAAAAGGGTAAGAAATAATTTACTTTGAGCCAGCTGTAATGGATATGGTAAGGAACATGTACTTGAGTTGTCCTGGGTGTGCCTGGAAGCGGATACAAGAATTTTATAGTTACAGAACAGAAGGTCACATATTAAGACATTTACCAAATGCATTGATGGGGACTTGAGGTGGGCAGGTTTCAGCAAGCAGGGAGCTCTGCTGTGGGTTGCAGAGGCTTTCTGATGACAGTACATCCCAAAGGTTTCATCTGATAGTCAAAATTTTGTTAGTTCAAACATAAAAATGTGCAGTAAATGGTTGTTAAGGGGGCTAAAGACAGCCCAAGATAATTTTGGTTTTAGATTTGCAATATTCCAGCTCTCAATATCATGAAGTTCTAATCAGCCAACTGCCTTGCAGAATCTTCGTGCAGATGTGGGTTTGGGCTTGGCAGACCTTCTATTGATGTTTGACTTTCTGCTGTACAAAACGAGAGGCTTGAGCGGAAGAACCTGTGAGCCCTCGCCAGCTCTGTACCATTAGGAAGCATCCAGCAACTCGGGCAAGCTGACATCTTCTTGCCTTGCACATCACCTTCACTTTGTGAGGTGCAGAGGACTTCTCTGAACCAACAACACCCAAGAGCAAAGGTGGAGGCGTGTCCTTCCAAAGTCTGCTGGGTTGGGCGTGGTGAGAACGACTTCGGCACTTTCAATTCCATCCTTCCAAGCTTATGACTTATAATATTATTCCTGCCCTACAAGCAAAGAGGTTAACTCAGTTAGTTAAAGGTGTTAACCTCCTAAGAGGAGGGCAATGATTATTCTTAAATGCAAGTCACTGTGACTCAAAAATTCATGTGAGACCAGGCTGACAGATGACCCAGAAGTGTCCTGTAGAAAGACCACAGTGCGCTGCAGGTGTTCGTGTAATTAAACTTCCTGCTCATCTACCCACTTTACAATCACTTTGTTTCCATGTGGGGAAGTCAGGAAATCCTCCATTGATAAGAGGTTGACGCACCTACACCCTCTTCACTGTAGAGGACAAGGCTTGGCTGGAACTGTAGTCACCTGACTTTGGAGTTTTCAGCACTAGACACAGGAAAGAAGCAAAAGCAAGCACCCTTTCTCCCTTCTCTCTCCCTCTGCTTCCCACAGCATCTGCTCACTCGCCTTGTTTATCAGAGGCAACTCCTCTCTGGAACTCAGACGGCCCTGCCTAGTTCTCTTCCAACTCCCTATCCCCCTATTGTGCCTCAGTGTCTGATTAGTAGTCGCTGGTCAAGAAGCTTAGAGCCCTAATGCCCCCGGTTTCAGCTAGAGAGAAGCTCTGCTACCATAGCCAGAGTCCCCATGCCTCTTCTTTGCTTAGTGATATTAAAATTCTCAAATGGCAGGGGACGTGTCATTCATCTGTATTCTAGTACCTGTACAGTTCAGAGTCCCGTATTAGTTACTTCTAGGTGGCTGTGACCAGATAGCTGACAATTTAAAGATGTATGTTTTGGCTCACAGTATCAGAGGAATACGTCTACCATCATAGGGGACAAGGTGGCAGGAGCATGTAACAGTGGCTGGATCAGGAACAGAGAACTCTAAGCAAGCATTTGAGGCTGGTATAAACATTCAAGGCCCATGCTCTGGCCCACTTCTGCCAGCTGAGGCCTATCTCCTTGAGGGGCCACAACCTCCCAAAACAAGGTCTCCAGCTGAGGACCCAGTGTTCAAACACATGAGCCTATGAGGACATTTCCCATTGAAACCATAACTTGGTAGTTAATAATTCATAATCATTTTTCTGATGAAGCAGGGAAAGGCACAGGAAGGAGACATAATTCTAAGGTATGTGTATTTACTGAATAGACAGAAGGGAGTGGTGTGTCAAACAATAGCATTAGTCTCCCCACCTATAGCAATGCCATACACACAGGCAATCTTAGGCACTTAGCAAATGGACTATAAAATATGAACCTCTATCCCCAGTGGCTCTGAGGATCTGAATTATAAGCAGATCTCTGGTCCTGCTGGCTCTAGCATCTGCGTTTCAGACTCAGCCCTTGGCCTCTTGCCATGAGTAAATCCCCTTTTACTTGTAGGAACGAGGACGCTCCTCTTGAGGTGGGTAGCTGAACCTCCCCTGAGGCCCACCTCCTCTGCTGAACCCCTGTTCTCCTGCGATAACAGTCTTCAAAAACAGAAAGGGGTGGCCAAAAAACCCTCACTGTGGGTCAGCGAAGAGAACCCCCTGCCCATTGGCTGATGTCTGAACATTACCACCAAGACAGCTGCCCCTTGAGAACCATTACCCCACTCCTGCCTCCTCAGCTCCCTCCCCCAAAGACAGGCAGAGTAGATGCATAACAACAAAACAGTAGTCAGGATGAGAGAGCTGCCTGACAGTGTGGGAAGCCCACCGCTTCACTGCGTCCCCTGCTCTCCCCGAGGGAAGAACTCTCACCTCTTCTGAAGGCAAAAACTTCAGTTCGCCCAAAGGGAGAACTGAAGACCAGAATGTCCTCCCTCTAAAGTGGTGGGATGTCCTCCTAGAGATGAAGGCATGCAGTATTTACAGAAACTTTGTCAATTTTGACTTGTGAACACATTTTAATCTCCTATTATCTTTGCTTATTGGGAGACTTGTAGCTCCATATTTTTTTTTACAAAGAAAAGTGAAGCAAGATATGGGGTTTAATTGACTTCACACACACACACACACACACACACACACACACACGCCAACTTGCTTCCTGCCTTTCAACTTCATTATGGTGGCTTTCCTTGGGGATTCAGACCAGGGTCTCCAAACAGGTTCCATTTTCTCACCAGCATCCTTTGGGTCTCAGTGTCTGATATCCAGCTTCAGTGTTATCCAAAACTCCTGTGAACCAATCAGAGGCCACAAAGGTGGAACTCCATCGTTCCTGTTCCTTGTCACAGAGCTAACAGCATCTTTGATTAGGACGCCCTTTTCATCAGCAACTTCTCTAGATGAAAATCTCTGCCTGGTGCCAGCGTCATTCCCAGCCCTCCTCTGCCATCACAGCAGTTCTCCTTCGCATGGAGGTAGGAACTTCAGTGAGTGTTTTGATTAGGAATTAGGTTTTAATTTATGCAGTGCTGGGCTGGGATTCTTCCACACTAGGCATGCACTATACCATGTCATAAAGTTACAGCCCAGTAAGGTGTTTCCCATAAGCATTGTCAAGATAAGGAAGCCTGCTTCCAAAGGGTCCTCAGCCTGTTCCATTGGCAGCTTCCCCTGGAAGCAAGAGTTCAGAGCCAGGTCCAGGAGATTCCTGTCACTAAGTCCTTGGCAGACTCTTTCTGCAGTGTTTCTAGGTCAGCAATGTCAATGTGATTATGTCTATCTAAACTTTATGTTTTCTTTTTTATTATTTATTTATTAAAGATTTCTGTCTCCTCCCCGCCACCGCCTCCCATTTCTCTCCCCTCTCCCCCAATCAACTCCCCCTTCCTCATCACCCAAAGAGCAGTCAGGGTTCCCTGCCCTGTGCGGAGTCCAAGGACCTCCCACCTCCTTCCAGGTCTAGTAAGGTGAGCATCCAAACAGCCTAGGCGCCCACAAAGCCAGTACATGCAGTAGGATCAAAACTCAGTGCCATTGTTCTTGACTTCTCAGCAGTCCTCATTGTTCTCTATGTTCAGCGAGTCCGGTTTTATCCCATGCTTTTTCAGACCCAGGCCAACTGGCCTTGGTGAGTTCCCGATAGAACATCCCCATTGTCTCAGTGTGTGGGTGCACCCCTCGCGGTCCTGAGTTCCTTGCTCGTGCTCTCTCTCCTTCTGTTCCTGATTTGGACCTTGGGGTTTCAGTCCAGGGCTCCAATGTGGGACTCTGTCTCTGTCTCCTTTCATCGCCTGATGAAGGTTAATATTCAGGAGGATGCCTATATGTTTTTCTTTGGGTTCACCTTCTTATTTAGCTTCTCTAGGATCACAAATTATAGGCTCAATGTCCTTTATTTATGGCTACAAACCAATTATGAGTGAGTACATCCCATGTTCCTCTTTTTGGGTCTGGCTTACCTCACTCAGGATAGTGTTTTCTATTTCTGTCCATTTGCATGATGTTTTCAACAGTGATTTATGATCCACTCTGTGAAAGACATGCATTTCCTAGGCAACACAAAAATAACAAAGATGCTTGAGTTGTGAGGCTAAGCCTGTGGCTCATGGAGGACATGAGACTTGCATGTGTGTGCTCACAACACATGCGTGTGGTTAAAGAAACCGACTTGGGTACAAATAAACACAGGCCAGTCTCAGCAGAGAAATCACTTCAGCTATGAAGGGCTACTTACACTGCCATAGAGAAAAGCTAATGAATGCCCCGCCACTACCATGGGTTTCCCCAAGCAGCCTCCCTCCCCTTGATGACCACAAGTGGCCCAGGTGGCCTGTTGCATTTGGGAGTGCACTTACCTTTTACTTCAGCAAGAGTGATGGGAAGCCATTATTGTAGGTATTATTAGCCCTAGCTCTTTGGCGGTCCCCCTTTGTAATGAATGGCGTGCTTTCTGAAGTATAAAATGGGTCAACTTTGTCCAGTTTCATTAACAACTTCCTGAGCTGGGTGCAGGGCTCACAAGGGAAGCACACCCCACCCCAAGTTAAGAGTCCACCTATGAGGCCCACGTACAGATCACTGGCGTCACATACAAGACACCCCTGCTTATTGCCTGCCCAATTGGCACTAAAATTTAAATTCCCTAACACAGAGACCAGTCAGAAGGCACCTAGCTTACAATGGGTGGTGACAATTGCCTAGAGGAAAGGATACCCTTTGAAGAAGAAAACGGTGGAAGCTTGCACCGGAGCAATGCAGTTTCATACAATGTGCAAATCTGACTTCTGTCATCAAGAGAAGTAAAGTCTCAGGCACAAAGGTTTTGTGACTTATTTTTAAAAAAGTACTTCTTATTTTTAAATAATAAAAAAAAAACTACACTAAACAGGTCATATGATAACTGTTAATCCCCCGAGGGCTGGATTCAGCATACTCTAAGTTGCTTGTGTGAAACGTTGTGTTTGACTTCTATATTAAAAAAGGAAATTCATTCAATGATAAGAATTGTTCAAAGAGAATTAAATACGGAGGGCTTGGAGGCCATCAAACAAAGCAGAAGAGACTTCATCATAGTCCTAAGACTAGGAAGAAGATAGATTACAAATGATATAAGATGCAGATAAAACAGAGGCCAAAATGTTAAGACACTGTGATTCTGTAGAAAGACTCTGCAGATAGACCCTTTCGAGGGTCCAGGTTGAACCCTGTTCTATATACTTACTAGCTACATGGACTCCACCATTTAGTCTCAGTTTTCACATCTGTAAATGGAGCTTAAAGTCATTCAGTAAGGCTCCTGTATGACAAGAGAATGTCATCGATGCCCATCAGAGCCCATGGAAGCCATCCTTTGTGGCACAAACTATCCTGGATGCCCAGCCACTGGACTGAACAAAAACATCCAAGGTCCTCTGGAGCTCATCACCTGGCAAAGATGCCTGACTGTTCTTGAAGCAGTAATCAGGTAACAAGCATGGCATTTGGGCAAAAATAGAAGGAACTGAACTTTCTCCTGTGAAGTACCCAGCAGTCACGCCTAGTCACATCCCCATGTAAGATTGGCAGGCCACCCATTCTGGCAACTGAGCTCGTGAGTGTTTTAGAAAGAGGCCACTCCATGGGAAACTATCGCAAACTTGGACATACTGGTCTCATGGAACAAGCATCCCATTGTTTGATGAAAGAAGGATATGGATGCATTGTGTGAGATGAGCCAGCTGTCTCAGCAGAAATAGCAACAGGGCTAGTACCACAAAGTGGAAACCTCTGGTTCTGGAGAAACAGTTGAAGGAAATGTGATGTCTGTGATCATGAACAAAGTCCAAGCAGGAGAGCTGGGTTCTGGTCCTAGATTCTGTTCCTAGGTTGGCCCAAATCCAAATGTTCTGTGTCCCTGTGACTTCTTAGCTCCCTCTCTCTGGATCCATTCCCCGTCTTAAAGATTCAAGACCCCGAGGCCTTGCCAAATTTTATAAACCAAAGAGTCAATAAAAGAAAGTGGAAAGACCCTGATAGCCAATTTTCATGACACTGAGAACAGCTCACGTGTCACTGAGGCAGCCACATGAGTGTCTAATAAATAACAGACTCACTTTGGCCTCGGGAACAGCTCAGAGGGAGGATGCTCTAACTGCTGGCTGCCACCAGATTTGTGCCTCTGTGTTCTGATCATCTCAGTTCTCAGTTACCAGTTGAAAGAAGTGATTCTTGTTGTCACGTGTTTCTGGCCTTCTTCCTTCTTGGAAAGATCACTTTCTGGGTCATTCGTGGGATACAGGTGCCCATGTAGCTAGTTCTGGCTGATGAGCTAGACGCAAACATGATGTGTGCTGTTTCTTAGAAAGCATATGTGAGGTTCTTCCTTTTGTCCCCGGAGCATTGGGCCATAGG
The DNA here is from genome assembly GCA_025134845.1 of Neodon shergylaensis. NCBI lineage: Eukaryota > Metazoa > Chordata > Mammalia > Rodentia > Cricetidae > Neodon > Neodon shergylaensis. The sequence continues at coordinate 8,500,951 of JABTXL010012322.1, forward strand.
TGCTGAATTCCATCTGGACGGGTGAGTGTGTGCTATCCAGGGGCGGTCTGTCCCAGGGGAGAGCA
>JABTXL010012322.1:8501025-8525733 GCA_025134845.1 Neodon shergylaensis
CCCAGCTCCTTCTGCAGGGCCTTCTTTCTTACTCACGACCCAGCCCCTCAGCACCCTCCCCCCAACCCGGCCCTGCTGTAAGGGAGGACCAGTGCTCAAGATCAGTTTTAAGCTCCTATGCTGCCTTCATCTCAATAGCCTGCCTGCAGCTAGCAAGGCAGGCCCTTTGTTTACGAGCTACCCAAGCAGCAGGGAGACCCAATCCAGGCACCAGGAGAGACATCATTGGGGCATTAGGAGAGCCATCACTGGGGAGTGACATCACTGAGAAGGTACATCAGTGGCAAGGAGACCCGATCCTGTTAAAGAAGACCCATAGGGGAGCATTCGGAGGAAGAGATGGGCAGGCGCCAATGCAAGAATTCACCCTGCAATCTGAAGAACAACATGAAACCACCAGAACCCAGCGACCTCACAACAGGAGCACAGGAACACCTAAACCAAGCAGAAGCAGAAAAATTTGACTTTATGAAAGTGATTGACACCCTTAAACAGCATGTAAAAAATGCCCTTGTAGAAATGGATGAGAAGTATAACAGAAAGTTTGAAGAATTGAATAAATCAGTGAATGATTCCCTAGGAAACCAAGGAAAAACAATCAAACAGATAATGGAAACAGTTCAAGACTTGAAAACTGAAATAGAGGCAAAGAAGAAAACACAAACAGAGGGCCGGCTGGACATGGAAAACTTAGGTAAACGAATAGAGACTACAGAAACAAGCATAACCAGCAGAATACAAGAGATAGAAGAAAGAATCTCAGATGCTGAAGATAACATAGAGAAAATAAACACACTGATAAAAGAAAACAGCAAATCCAACAAGTTCTCATCGCAAAACATTCAGGAAATATGGGACACAATAAAAAGACCAAACCTAAGAATAATTGGAGTAGAAGAAGGTGAAGAAGTGCAACTCAACAGTCCAGAAAATATATTTAATAAAATTATAGAAGAAAACTTTCCCAACCTAAAGAAGGATGTACCTATGAAGGTTCAAGAAGCATACAGAACACCGAATAGGCTGGATCAAAAAAAAACATCCCCTTGCCATATAATAATCAAAACACAAAGCATTCAGAATAAAGAAAGAATATTAAGAGCCGCAAAGGAAAAAGGCCAAGTCACTTATAAAAGCAAACCTATCAGACTTAAACCGGACTTCTCTATGGAAACCATGAAAGCCAGAAGGTCCTGGATAGATGTACTACAAAAGCTAAGAGACCATGGATGCAAGCCCAGACTACTATACCCAGCCAAGCTTTCGTTCACTATAAATGGAGAAAACAAAACTTTCCAGGATAAAAACAAATTTAAACAATACGTAGCCACAAATCCAGCTTTACAGAAAGTAATAGAAGGAAAATCACTAACCAAGGAGTCCAACAATGACCACAATAACTCAGACATCTAGAGACCCTTCACCAGCGCAACTCAAGGAAGGGAAACACACAAACTCTACTACTAAAAAAGTGACCGGAGTTAGCAACCACTGGTCATTAATATCACTTAATGTCAATGGGCTCAACTCATCTATAAAAAGGCACAGGCTAAAAGATTGGATAAGAAAACAGGATCCAACATTCTGCTGTTTACAAGAAACACACCTCAACCACAAAGACAGGCACCTACTCAGAGTAAAGGGCTGGGAAAAGGCTTATCAAGCAAATGGACCTAAGAAACAAGCAGGTGTGGCCATACTAATTTCTAACAAAGTTGACTTCAAACTTAAATCAATCAGAAGAGATGGAGAGGGACATTTTATACTCATAACAGGAACAATTCATCAGGATGAAGTCTCAATCCTAAATATCTATGCCCCTAATTTAAAAGCACCCATGTACGTAAAAGAAACATTACTAAAACTCAAAGCAGTCATCAAACCGCACACACTAATAGTAGGAGACTTCAACACTCCTCTCTCACCATTGGACAGGTCAATCAGACAGAAACCTAACAGAGAAATTAGAGAATTAAAGGAGGTAATGAATCAATTGGACTTAACAGACATCTATAGAATATTCCACCCAAATAGGAAAGAATATACCTTCTTCTCTGCAGCCCATGGAACCTTCTCAAAAATTGACCACATACTCGGTAACAAAGCAAACTTCCACAGTTACAAAAAATATTAGTAACCACATGTGTCTTATCAGATCACCATGGATTAAAATTAGAATTCAACAACAATGCTACCCTCAGAAAGCCTACAAACTCATGGAAACTGAATAGCCAACTACTGAACCACACCTGGATCAAGGAGGAAATAAAGAGAGAAATTAAAGTCTTCCTTGAATTCAATGAAAATAAAGAAACAACATACTCAAACTTATGGGACACTATGAAAGCAGTCCTGAGAGGAAAGTTCATAGCACTAAGTGCCCACTTAAAGAAAACAGAGAAAGTACACATTGGAGACTTAACAGCCCACCTGAAAGCTCTAGAAAAAAAAGAAGCAGACTCACCTAGGAGGAGTAGAAGACTGGAAATAATCAAACTGAGGGCTGAAATCAACAAAATAGAAACACAGAAAACAATCCAAAGAATCAATGAAACAAAAAGCTGGTTCCTGGAGAAAATCAACAAGATTGATAAACCCCTATCCAAACTAATTAAACAGCAGAGAGAGAATATGCAAATTAATAAGATCAGAAATGAAAAGGGGGACATAACCACAGACACAGAAGAAATCCAGAGAATCATTAGATCTTACTACAAAAGCCTGTATGCCACAAAAATGGAAAATGTAAAAGAAATGGACACTTTTTTAGATAAATACCATATACCAAAGTTAAACCAGGACCAGGTGAACAATCTAAATAGACCTGTTAGTCGCGAAGAATTAGAATCTGTTATAAAAAACCTCCCTACCAAAAAGAGCCCAGGACCAGATGGCTTCAATGCGGAATTCTACCAGAACTTCCAGGAAGACCTAATACCTATACTCCTTAATGTATTTCACAATATAGAAACAGAAGAGTCATTACCAAATTCCTTTTATGAAGCTACAGTTACTCTGATACCAAAACCACACAAAGACTCTACCAGGAAAGAGAATTACAGGCCAATCTCACTCATGAACATTGACGCAAAAATCCACAACAAAATACTGGCAAACCGAATCCAAGAACACATTAGAAAAATTATCCATTATGATCAAGTAGGCTTTATCCCAGAGATGCAGGGCTGGTTCAACATATGAAAATCTATCAATGTAATTCATCATATAAATAAACTGAAAGAAAAAAACCATATGATCATTTCATTAGATGCTGAAAAAGCATTTGACAAAATTCAACATCCCTTTATGATAAAGGTCTTGGAGAGATTAGGGATACAAGGGTCATACCTAAATATAATAAAAGCTATTTACAGCAAGCTGACAGCTAACATCAAATTAAACGGAGAGAAACTCAAAGCCATCCCACTAAACTCAGGAACACAACAAGGCTGTCCACTCTCGCCATATCTCTTCAATATAGTGCTTGAAGTCCTAGCAATAGCAATAAGACAACATAAGGGGATCAAGGGGATTCGAATTGGAAAAGAAGAAGTTAAACTTTCGTTATTTGCAGATGATATGATAGTGTACATAAGCGACCCCCAAAACTCCACCAAAGAACTCCTACAGCTGATAAACACCTTTAGTAATGTGGCAGGATACAAGATCAACTCCAAAAAATCAGTCGCCCTCTTATACACAAAGGATATGGAAGCAGAGAGGGAAATCAGAGAAACTTCACCTTTCTCGATAGCCACAAACAGCATAAAATATCTTGGGGTAACTCTAACCAAGGAAGTAAAAGACCTATTTGACAAGAACTTTAAGGCATTGAAGAAAGAAACTGAAGAGAATACCAGAAAATGGAAGGACGTCCCTTGCTCTTGGATTGGGAGGATCAACATAGTAAAAATGGCAATTCTACCAAAGGCAATTTATAGATTCAATGCAATCCCCATCAAGATCCCAGCAAAATTCTTCACAGATCTTGAAAGGACAGTAATCAACTTTATATGGAAAAACAAAAAACCCAGGATAGCCAAAACAATCCTATACAATAAAGGATCTTCTGGAGGCATTACCATCCCTGACTTCAAACTCTATTACAGAGCTACAGTAATGAAAACAGTGTGGTACTGGCATAAAAACAGAGAAGTCGATCAATGGAATCGAATAGAAGACCCAAATTTTAACCCACAAACCTATGATCACCTCATTTTCGATAAAGGAGCTAAAAGTATACAATGGAGGAAAGAAAGCATCTTCAACAAATGGTGCTGGCACAACTGGATATCAACCTGTAGAAGAATGAAAATAGACCCATATCTATCACCTTGCACAAAACTCAAGTCCAAATGGATCAAAGACCTCAATATTAGTCCGAACGCACTGAACCTGATAGAAGAGAAAGTGGGAAGCACCCTACAACAAATGGGCACAGGAGATCGCTTTCTATGTATAACCCCAGCAGCACAGACATTAAGGGCAGCATTGAATAAATGGGACCTACTAAAACTGAGAAGCTTCTGTAAAGCAAAGGACACTGTCACTAAGACAAAAAGGCAACCTACTGACTGGGAGAAGATCTTCACCAACCCTGCAACAGACAAAGGTCTGATCTCCAAAATTTATAGAGAACTCAAGAAACTAGACTTCAAAATGCTAATTAACCCAATTAAAAAATGGGGCACTGAACTGAACAGAGAATTCTCAACAGAAGAAGTTCAAATGGCCAAAAGACACTTAAGGTCATGCTCAACCTCCTTAGCGATTAGGGAGATGCAAATCAAAACAACTTTGAGATATCATCTTACACCTGTCAGAATGGCTAAAATCAAAAACACCAATGATAGCCTTTGCTGGAGAGGCTGTGGAGGAAGGGGTACCCTCATCCATTGCTGGTGGGAATGCAATCTTGTGCAACCACTTTGGAAATCAGTGTTTCGGTTTCTCAGGAAATTCGGGATCAACCTACCCCTGGACCCAGCAATACCACTCTTGGGAATATACCCAAGAGATGCCCTATCACATGACAAAAGCATTTGTTCAACTATGTTCATAGCAGTATTATTTGTAATAGCCAGAACCTGGAAACAACCTAGATGCCCTTCAATGGAAGAATGGATGAAGAAAGTGTGCAATATATACACATTAGAGTACTACGCTGCGGTAAAAAACAATGACTTCTCGAATTTTGCATGCAAATGGATGGAAATAGAAAACACTATCCTGAGTGAGGTAACCCAGGCCCAAAAAGATGAACATGGGATGTACTCACTCATAATTGATTTCTAGCCATAAATAATGGTCACGGAGTATATAATTGGTGAACCTAAAGAAGCTAAATAAGAAGGCGAACTCAAGGAAAAACATATAATTATCCTCTTGGCTATGGGAAGTAGACAAAATTTCCGGGTAGAAAATTTGGGATCTTGGGGGTGGGGTGGGATGGGATTATCGGGGGATGGGGAGAGAAAAGTGAGAAGGGGAGGATGAGGGAAACTTGGGGAAACAGGATGATTGGGATAAAGGAAGGTTGGATAGGGGAGCACGGAAGCACAATTCTTAGTTAAGGGAGCCACCTTAGGGTTGGCAAGAGTCTTGTACCTAGAGTGGCTCCCAGGAGCCCAAGGCGAGGTCCCCAGTTAGTTCCTTGGGCAGCTGAGGATAGGGAACCTGAAATGACCCTATCCTATAGCAATGCTGACGAATATCTTGCATATCACCATAGAACCTTCATCTGGGGATGGATGGAGATAGTCACAGAGACCCACACTGGAGCACCGGACTGAGCTCCCTAGTTTCCATTGAGGAGCGGAAGGAAGGAGAACATGAGCAAGGAAGTCAGGACCACGAGGGGTGCACCCAACCACTGAGACAGTGTGGCTGATCTATTGGGAGCTCACCAAGGCCAGATGGAATGAGACGGAAGAAGCATGGGATAAAACCGGACTCTCTGTTCATGGCGAACAATGGGGGCTGATGAGAAGCCAAGGACAATGGCCCTGGGTTTTGATCCTACTTCAAGTTCTGGCTTTGAGGAAGCCTAGCCAGTTTGGATGTTCACCTTCCTAGACATGGACGGAGGGGGGAGCACCTTGGACTTTCCACAGGGCAGGAAACCCTGACTGCTCCTTGGACTGGAGAGGGAGGGGGAGAGGAGTGGGGGGAGGGGAGAAGGGTGGAAGGAGGGGGAGGGAAATGGGAGGCGGGGAGGAGGGGGAAACGTTTTTTTTTCCTCAATAAAAAATTAATAAAAAAATGTACATGAAAAAAAAAGAAATGCATCATACGTGTAAAGGAAAAAAAAAAAGAAAGCATATGTGATTATCAAGGTAAACCTCTTTCGAACTCTCTCCCTCTGACATAGTGATTCAAGATGGACACAATAGTGCTGTGTCCCAATTTGGTTACTGACCAAGCAACCTGGAGGAGGAAAGGGTTTATTTAGCGTACAGGTTATAATTCATCATTGAGAGAAACCAGAGCAGTAACTCAAGGAGAGAACTGAAAGAGAAACTTGGGCTTGCTTACAGTAAGCATACAGGCTTCTTCTCCATGGTTAACACAGACTCCTTTATTATACAGCCCAAGACTACCTGCTCTGGGGTGGTATCACCCACTGTGGGCTGGACCCTCTTTATGTCAACCATTCATCAAAAACATGTCACCCAGAATGTCCATAGGCTAGTCTGATGAAGGCAATTTTTCAGTTGATATTCCTCTTCCCAGAGGACTCTGGGTTCTGTCAACTTGTCAAGAACTAACCATCGGAGACTACTTTGTCACTGTTGATCTCCAAGTGTCTGGCATGAACTAAACAGTCTGCCATTTTCTGAGGTGCATACGAAGTGAGTAAGAACTTGAATTCTTCTGTTCCTGCAGCATCATCTAACCTAGCCTTACGGACACATTGTTTCATGTTAGTGTTTTTCTGATACAATAGCATTATGGAATATAGGTCAAAACTATAGACTGAAATGCTTCTTATCTTAATTAGTTGTGCTTTGACAACTACAAAGAGCATCGTTCACACCATGCTCCCAAAAATGCTGCGACTCAGAACCCTGTTGTGAAAGCTCAGAATGTGTAACTGTATAGAGGAGGTACACTATTTATAATTATGCTGTGTATGTAGTTTTATATATATATGTATATATAGGTGATATGTTTGATATAGATATGAATAATTTGCATTGGTATGGATATTGGTTGTATTGATACAAATTTAAGGTCAATTTTGTTATATGAATATTTATGCTTTTGATTAAGGTATTGTGTTTGTGTAGTTCATTTAAAAATGTAATGTGTAATTAAGAAATATAGGTTAATAGATAATCCTCTATAATAGTCACATTTGTAGTCATGTTAGATTTTCTATATGTATAGAGATATATTTCAGTTATGTATTTTTCAAATCTTTCAGAGACCTTCAAAATATGGCATTTAAATGTTTTAAAATTTTAGGACTTTTCATGACAGTGAGACACATCTGCTCCTGGCAGCATCAAGCTACTTTGAGAGGAAGATGGGCATCGAAGAGGCTCCTTAGCCATTTGGGTAAGAAACTGCTCTTGCCTGGACTGCTTCATTGGACAGGCAGTACCCACAGAGAGATGACTGCTGGCCTTGCCTAAAGGTGAGATGTCCTTCAGGGTTCCTGCTTCATGAAAGAGTCTCAAGACATTTTGCAGGATACAGAAGAAGGTGACTGACAAACTGCCAATATAGGTGGAACTGTCTTTGAAATTTCCTGCTTCATGGAAAAGTCTGCTGGATGTTATGGGCCTGTAGACTGAAGATGGATAACCCAACAGTACAGAAGAACTTTGGGTGACTGTTCAGTCAGCGAGATGTCTCTGTCAAGTCTAGAGTTTTGGAAGTTGCTTACAATGCACTTCCTCTTTACTTAGGTAATATTATATCCTTGTAGAGTTTTTGATGGAGTTGAAGAATAAATAGATAGTTATAGTTTTCCTTAGTTATGATAAAATATAAAGTAGATGTAAATATTGTAACTGTAATTCTTGCTAGATACCTGTTATATGTAATTTTACTATGTTAAAGCCTTCCTCTTTGTTTAAACAGAAAAGGGGAAATGATGTAGGAGGTTCTTCTGTCTTTGTGTTGCTTTCATTTGTTAATAAAGAAACTGCTTTGGGCCCTTGATAGGGCAGAACTTAGGTAGATGGGAAAACAGAACTGAATGCTGGGAGGAAGAAGGGCAGAGTCAGAGAAGCCATGGATCCTCTGCCTGAGACAGATATTGCCAGTTAGAATCTTTCCAGGTAAGCCACTACCATGTGACAATATACAGATTAATAGAAATGGGTTAAATCAAGATGTGAAAGTTAGCCAATAATAGGCTAGAGATAATCGGCCAAGCAGTGATTTGATTAATATAATTTCTGTGAGGTTATTTTGGGGCTAAGTTAACCGGGTGGCTGGGACAAACAAGTAGGCCCTCATCCTGCAACATGTGTGCATGTGTGATGCATGAGATAGTGTAGATACATAATGTGTGTGCATGGGCATGTATATATTCATGTATTGGGGTGAGAGTATGCCCACTCCATAGTGCACACATGGAAGTCAGAGGACAATCTCAAATGTCAATCTCTTTCTTGCAAGATCTCTTTCTTGCTTGCCACAGCCTACACCAGGCTATCTGATGTTCACTCAAGTTTCTAGACATTGTGATTTTCCTCTAAGTCCATGGTTGGACTGTGATTTTCTTCCTTGAGGAGCTGCAGTGAATGAAATTGGTTCATTTTCTAAGTCTCTAATTCCTGGGAAATGAGAATTGGAATAAAAGAGCCCAGAGACCTCCTCAGGAAGAGTTCAGCGATCTCCTCAGGAGAAAAAAGCCCAGAGATCTTCTCAGGAAGAGTCCAGAGACCTCTTCAGGAGGAAAGAGTCTAGAGACCTCCTCAGGAGGAAAGAGTCCAGAGACCTCCTCAGGAGGAAATAGCCCAGAGACCTACTCAGGAGAAAAGAGTCCAGAGGCCTCCTTAGGAGGAAATACCTCAGAGACCTACTCAGGGGGAGAGAGTCCACAAAACTCCTCAGGAGGAAAGAGTCCTGAGACCTCCTAAGGGGCAAAGAACTTAGAAACCTCTTTAGGAAGAAATAGCCCAGAGACCTTCTCAGGAGGAAAGCGCTCAGACACCACCCCCTTTGGAGGCTTCCACCATGGTTCTCCAGAGGTGGCAGGGAAGTTCTGTCCTTTCCATCTCTAATTAACATACTCCACCCCATGATAAAACACTTTGAACATAAGCCAGGTGATACATGTCTGCAATCTCAGAACTTAAGGAGCTTAGGCAGGAGGATTGTCAAGGGTCTGGGGCCAACCTAGGCTACATAGTGAGACCCTTTCTCACAAAATCTAAAGCAAAATAAAAAGTAGAAACCTACAGTGTAGCCCCTGAGTTTGTGACCCTCCCACAGAAATGTGTGCAGTGACATTCATCCCAGTCCATTAGGCAGTGTCACTGAAAGTGTCCCAGGTATACAGGCCTTTCCAAAAAGGTCAGTGGGGGGCCAATTCTGCACTATCTTCCACCTCCTCTGCATGCTCTAAGTTTAGCAGCCAACCAAAGGTGCTAGCTCAATATGAGAATTGTTATTGACACCCATTTATGGTTGGCTTTTTTTTTTTAAAGAACTTTCTCTGACCACAGAGAATCTGACTCTGAGTTCTGTTTTGGGGAAGAACAAGCCTCTGGGCAGTCTTCCAAGGCTCAGGCCTTTCCATCCTCCCAAGTCATCTCCTTAGGGATAGAGGAGAGCAGTCTCCCAAAGGGCTGCATAATGCATTCTCCTACCTCACTTCTCCTTCCATCCAAGGATCCTGCAGATTGATTTAGGCCAAGGGGCTTCCAATAGGAGTGGTCACAGAAGGGCTTGCAGAATAGGACCTGGTCGTGTGAGACCCATATATTTGATGTATTTGAACAGGTGATGTCCTAATACATGGCTTCATGGCACAGTGAATCCTTCAGTGCCTTTTCATCAGGTCAGTTCACAAAACTCTATAGAGCTGTATGATTTGTGTTTTTCCCCCACGTTAGACTGAGCTATTCAAAATCAGAAATGATGTGGTCCTTCCCAGCAGACAGCAGGCACTCAATAAATATTATTGAGCAGATAAACTCATCTTCATTGTAGCATGGCAAGAGAGAAGGAGCTTAGGCTGTGGATTAGCTCAGTGCCAGCTCAGGGGGTGGATTGCCTGGAATTAAATCCTAGCTTTGCAGCTTCCTTCCTATGGCACCTTAGACAAATATATCTCTCTCGCCTCCTTTTCTAGTTCTAAATGATTATTATAGTAGTGCATCATATGAGTGTCCTGAGGAGAAAAATGAATAAATAGTACATGTAAAGCTTAAAATAATCTCTGACAAACATATGTGATTAATGAAAATGTTCTAAGTATTGTTGCTTGCACATGGTGGGTGTGTTGTAATCCAATACCAGACCAGACAAGAAATAACTCAAAAAGGAAGGATTTGTTTTGGCTTACAGTTTGGGGAGGATACAGTCCATCATGATAGAGAAAGTATAGTGATGGGTGTGGCTCTTAGAGTGGTGACAGGAGCATGTGTATTTGCTTGCTCACATATGGGTAGACCAGGAAACAAAGGGAAAAAATGCCAGGGTTTGATGCTCAACACTCAGCTTAAGTGCCCCCCATCCCATTTTTGGTCTGAAACTCCAATACATGAGATGATACCTTCCACATTCAGGGTAGGTCTTACTTCTTCAGTTAGCCTTATCTGCAAATGTTGTCCTAGACATACAAGAAGGTGTGCTTCACTCATGACAGAGGGGTTCATAGTCCAGTTAAGCTGATGATCCAATGAAGATTAAGTACCCCGTGATTAATGTTTGGTTGAAAGCATCACCTCAGCTCCCTGGCAATCCTTTAAACAAAGAGTCTGGAATATTTAGCTGGGGACTTCACCCCAGCCCCCTGGCATCCATTTTTGGAATATTTGGTGGAAAACTTCATTCCAAGATCCCTCCCCTGTTGCAAAGATGAGCAGCAAGCTGCGTTTCCGCCACCCAGCTGCCCGGCTAGTTTTCACCCAAAATAATTACACCAAAACTGTGTTCATTTAAACACTGCCTGGCTCATTAGTTCTAGCCTCTTATTGGCTAATTTTCACAACTTAATTAACCCATTTCTAATAATCTGTGTAGCACCACGCAGTGGTGGCTTACTGGGAAATATCCTAACCTACGTCCATCTCAAGTCGGAGAATCCTGTGGTCTGCCTGTCTCTAAATTCTGCCCTATCAAAAAGCCAAGACAGTTTCTTTATTAACCAATGAAAGTAACACATAGACAGATGACCCTCCTATACAACTCCCCTGGGAGTTGCCTCAGTCCAAACTCCACCTCCAAGAAATCCCACCAAATAGTAACCCCTCCCCAGCGAGGGTCTAGAAAGTCTACCAAACAGTAACTCTTCCCCAGGGAAGGCCAAGACCACTCCCATAGGCTATTTAAACTGCCTCCCAGAGAATGAACACATGGTCTCCCAGTTCCCTGCTATCTCCCTTTTTCCCCTCTTCATGTTTTCCAGCGGCCACCAAGAAGTATTGCCATCCATTAAACCTTGGCATCTTTTAATTCAGTCTAATTTGGTCTGATTGGGATTATTTGCATTGTCAGAGAGGTTTGTTGGGCAGGAAATACTTAACATTTAACTGAAGCAGCTGCTCTGATTTTGTCCTTTGAATGATATAAGGAGAGAGGTTTTATGCCTTATACTTACCCATGGAAACAATGTTAAAGGTTGAGATTAAAAAAAATAATAGTAAGATTCTTCAAGTGGAATTTTCAAAGAAAATTAGTGGTTATATCTAGAGTCAGAACTAGAGACAGAATAGCCCATTGAGATTATTGAAGGAATCTGGGGATCTTTGGCTATCACAGAGAGCTTCAGGGTCAAGTTTAGGAAATTGTCACCCATGTTGTAGTCAGCTTCTGAGTGATACAGCTGCTTTTGCATCATCTCTGCTCCTTGCAAACAACCACTCATCCAGACTTCTGTTAGTAACCCCAAGAAAGCATCATTGGTTCCCCAAATTGGGCATCAGTGCAATGATTACTTTGGTCTGTCATTGTTGGGGACCCTTCCCCAACCTCCTCTGTTATAGATGACCATGGACAGTACTGTAGAAATCAGGACACAGGGGATGCAGAGTAGGAGATACAACTGTATACTTTATTGCAAAGCCAGTGCTCTTTTTATAATATTCAAATCAAGATTCAAAATAGGGTCCCATAATACATGAAAATAGTTTCATAGACTAGTCACTTGGTTGCAACTAATTTCAAGGGCTTCATGCCCTAGCTAATCTAAACAAAAAGCTTAGTGTTATGGGAATAACTTGCTGTAATATAATATGTAAAAACACCTCATCAGAAGACAAACCCCAACCTAATCAGAGCCTTTGAACTACAGTGCACATCTGTATTCTCAAGGACTGACCATTGGCAAGGCACTCTACTGATGGGAGAGGTTTGCCTTCTCCCAATTTGGTTTGCCAAGCCTATCAGCAAGAATGCTACCTCAAGTCTCCCTTGCACAGAGTTTCTATGCAGTTCAAAACCAGCCCTCTACATGCCATGGGCTTCCATTCTGGAGTAAGTTGATGTGTAAGTATGTTGCATCTCCCTAGGAAAAAAAAATGTGTCACACAACAGTAGCTTATTTAGGCTTGAGAAAAAAAAACTCCAGTTGCATTCAGGTACGAAATAAATCCCATGTGGTTCTGCTCAAAGACTCAGACAATTTCCAAAGAAAGAGAGAGCCTAGTGTGGAAGTTAGAAGATGTGTGTGCACGTGTGTGAGTGTGTGTGGCTAATATTGCCAATCTGACAAGATTTGGAATCACCTGAGAGACCAGCCTCTGAGCATACCTATGAGAGATTGTGTAGATTAGGATGACTGAGGTGATTTGGAATCTCCTAGGAGACCAGCCCCTGGGCATGCCTGTGAGGGATTATGTAGATTATGATGATTGAGGTGATCTGGAATCTCCTTGGAGACCAGCCCCTGGGCATGCCTGTGGGGGATTATGTAAATTAGGACAATCCACCCTGTATTTGGCCTGAATAAAAAGGAGAAGGTGAGTTGAGAATGAACATTCATCACTCTCTGCCTCCTGACTGTGATTGCAATGTGACCAACCACCCCAAGCTCCTGCTTTCAGGACTTCCTGTCATGGAAGACTATCCCTTTGAACCATGAGCCAAAATAAACCCCTAATTGTCTTACCTTGTTTTTGTCACAATTTTTCAACATAACAATAGAAAATTAACTAATACAAGGAAGCAAGAAAATAACTAGGTTTATATCTCATGAAATTTATCTTTTCTATCCTGCTTGGTCATGTTGCTTAATCATTGAGGGCTTAGCTTCTTCATCTATAAAATAAGAATCTCAAGCAATAAACATCTTTCCATCTTTCTCAAATGGGGTAGGGGAAATAAATGACAGTCTAAAATATCCAAGTTGCCCCTATAATTATCAGGCGCATTTAAAAATGGTGGCAGCATGTGGTCAGACTATTTTATCAGATGAGAGAAATATTCTTGCTCCCACCTGCTGTGACTAGCATGCCCGGAGAGCTAGGTTCAAGGTAGTGAGCCTTGGTCTCAAGGAGATCAGGCATAAGCCTGGTGGGAGCTGGTTACAGTACCTTACAAAAGCTACGCTGGGGACACCAGCAGCTGTGGTAAGTTGTGCAGAAAGGATGGAAAAGGGTACTTAGGGAGAGCAGCTGGTGGGTCAGCGACAGCCCCTCTGCCCGCTCCTTGCTGGACCTTTGTCCATGGCTTCTGCCTCAGCTATGCACAGGCCTCTGTTACCAGTTTTCTCACCCACTCTATCTCCAGCTACCAAGTTCAGCTCTTACAAGACAGCAGCAGAAGGATAGACACATTTCACAGGCACAAGCATGTGTGTTCCAATGCAGCTCAATCCATGTGTTGCTGTGGGGCTTAGGGTGCACATCATAGCCTTTGACTTTCCTGAGTGCGACAGCACTGCAGCATTGTCTTAGTGACTGAGGATGGTGTCCGTGACAGATCTGCAGCCACACATGGTGCACAATAGATGCTCAGCAGGTGATGCCTACAGTAGCAGTCGGTTGCAGCATCTGTGTGGAACACTAGTATCTCAAAGTGATCTTGGAGTCTTCACTGTATTGTCCCCACACCTGCCACAACACTTAGCTCCCTGCTGGTTATTTAGCGATGTTCAGAAGATGGTTTATGAGATCTCTAGATATTTGTGCTGCAAGATCTCTGGTGGGGTTTTTGTTTCCTTTTTTCTTTTTTTAGGCAAATAAACAAAGATGCTGGGAACTGAGGCCAGCTCTGCTTTCATCTGACCAGCACTTTCCCCAAGCTGAAGAACATGTCTTATCAACCTTGGGAGAGAGTCAGCGTGTACTCTCCAGGAGAAAGTCCTTGAGAATGGTGACAGCCTTGTTTCAGCAGCTGAAACTCTTCTGAACTGCCTGGGAGCCCAGACAGCTTGTTAAGGGAAGCTCTTGGTTGTCAAAGCATACCCTGGCTTTCCCTGACTGGGGGTGTCAGCCAATGTCTCTCCTTGAGCAAACAAGCTCCTGGGAGCTCAGCACTGATAGTGATAGTAAATGACACATGGGCCCAAGGGGCCAGTGGCTGCTCCAAATCACTTCTTTCTCAAAGCCATAGACTACTGTGCAGTCCCCAGCTCCCTTCTACAGATCATGGTCCTCATTTTAAAAACTTAGAAACAGTCAGAATGGCTAGGAACCTGCTTGTCTTCCAAATCCCAGTAACAGGTCCTCCAGTATACTGAAAGCTATCCCTTCCCTTCCCTTCCCTTCCCTTCCCTTCCCTTCCCTTCCCTTCCCTTTCCTTCCCCGCCCCCTTCCTTTCTTTGTCCCCACACCCTCCAACTCAGTGTCTCCTTTACTCTCCCCAGGTGTCTGGTTCCCTATTGTGACTGATCCTGGCTATTGGAACCTGAATGCGCTGGGTGGTTTTGAAGGCGGCTTCCAGGCTTCTTCCTGGAGTTTTGTGTTGTAATCACAACAACCATTCACCTTCACTGAAGGCTTCCTGCCTGACAAACATTATCTAGCTGTTTTATTTTCTGGTTTTGGGGGTGGAACCAGGACTCAATGCACTCTAGGCTGTGTTTCTAGTGCAGAGTAAGATTCCAAGTCTGGTTTGCTCTGTGACACTTCTAAAAGGGATCCTGCCATGGACCTGTTTCACACTCAGGCAAAACTGTTTCACGAGAGGCCATTTAGAAAGTGATCTCTTGCACCTGACCACAAAACCAATGACAAAATGGTGATTTGAACTCAGCTTCACTTGACGCCAAACATCCCCCATCTAACCACAGTGCTTTACTGATGGAGGTATTCTTCTGA
The DNA here is from genome assembly GCA_025134845.1 of Neodon shergylaensis. NCBI lineage: Eukaryota > Metazoa > Chordata > Mammalia > Rodentia > Cricetidae > Neodon > Neodon shergylaensis. Next base: position 8,516,469 of record JABTXL010012322.1, read on the forward strand.
GTAATGCAGGCACAAAGGCAGGAATCACGGAGGGATGCTCCTTCTTAGCTTACTCCCAAGTTCATGTTCAGCTACTTTTCTTAAATGGCCCAGGCTTATCTGTAGCACAATTAATAAATATCCAAAGACAAAATTTGGGGTTTAGCCTCAAGGTCAGAAAAGTAGAACAGCCAGCCACTGGCTCTCACCTCTACCTCAGTCCAAAATGGCCATCCTGCCTTCAGGAATCTCAGAATGAGACTGTGTGTGAGCTGTCTCCTCCTGTCTTATATTCCTCTCTAGTGCTGGGATTAAAGGCATGCACCACTACCACCAGTTTCTATGGCAAACTGGTGTGGTTACTGGGATTAAAGGTGTGTGTCACCACTGCCTGGTCTGTAAGACTGATCAGTGTGGCTGTTTTACTCTCAGGCAAGCTTTGTTTGTAGGGCCCAACAATGACAAGCTCAATAGAGACCTGAGTCTCAGTAGTTTACCCAGGTTCTATAAGACTACCCAGGGACCATCCAGGAACAGACCATCTGAAGGAAATTCCTAACATTCCAACCTTTGTAGATAATAGATAGGATCACCTGCCAGGACACAACCATCCCTTTTCACCAGGACACCCCTAGACAAACATCAGCCAATCAGGGGTCCTGAACCTTAGAAACCTGTCACCCTAGCCTACTAATGTAACTTTTCTGGTTTTTGCCTTTAAATAATGCCCTCTAGCAGGGCGGGTACCTCCTCTTGCAGCTGCTGCACCAGTAGTTGCTTTGACGAGGTCCCCGCCAGCTTGTATTGTGCATGCAATAAACCTTGCTTTTGTATTTCAGTGAGTTGGTCTCCTTGATGGTCTTTTGGTGCCCCCACAGACTGGGCACAATGTATTTATTAAAATACAAATGAAATATCATTATACCTATCTGCCACCCAGAGTTGACTGGACCCTCCTTCACCAATTAGCAATGAAGAAGATGCCCTGACAGACACACTCATAGGCCAGTCTGATGGAGGGACTTCCTCAACTGAAGTTTTCTCTTCCCAGATGTGTCAGATGGGCAGCCAATATCAGCGATCGATCACACCCAGCATCCTCTTTTGACTCCCTTCCTAGCTGCCTCCACTCTTCACCCTGACCCTAGCCCTTCCATCCTCCTCCTCCTGGAAACAGCTTGCTCTGCAGCTGCTCTCTGGAGACTCCACACTCTACCCCGCAGCACCTCATCTGCTCTGCACTGCCAAGCTTGGCCTCCCCCACACCAAATCTGAAAGTCACATTTCCTGGAGTGTTTGATTCTGTTTAGTTGTATTTGATCTAACCAATTCACACGGAAGTATGAATACCAAGTCTTAGTCCTTTACACTGCAATAGGAATTTTCCATTTGTGTCAGCTTCAAGGGCTGGTTATGAATCTGCTCCCAAAAGAGAACCCTCAACTGGGCAAAGGTAAAGTCTCCTGGTTATTTGTATAGCCCACTCCAAAATGGCCCCTTTGAACATTTATCTATCTCTTCTCCAAATATATTCATTCACGTGTTTATTTTCTTAACAAATTCTATTGCGTTCATAGCCAGTCTTCATTCGTCTCTCTTCATCACACAATTCCCATTAATGCACAGTTTCCACTGTGGTGACACTTTTCCTGCTTCTAGCCAGACTCCCTCATCTCTGAAAAACCTTGTCATGCTATTTCCCCTCTGCTGCACATGGCCCGAGCGTGGCTCAGAAGAAGCCTCAGAGGCCAGAGAGCTTAATCACTTAATTAAATAATATGTAGATGATTGTGTAGACTTAACCTTCAGCCCTGGGTCCTCCTAGAAAGCAGCTCCTTTCAAATCTGAAGAGCAAGGCCTCCATCCCATTCAAGAAGATTCCCACTCCTCTCAGGCTCTGTTCCAGCGGCCACCAGCTGCTCCCCTCTGCAATCCATTCTCCACTTGCAATGCCACCCAGATAAAGGCCCTGATGTGGCTAAGCCAGAATGGGAAGATATGGTCTGTATCTAACAAGAATCAACTCAAAGAGGAGTATGGTTGAAGAGATGGCTCAGCAGTGAAGAGTGCTTGCTGCTTGCTCTCTCAAACGGCCTGGGTTCAATATCCAGCACCCACAGGGCAGCTCACAACCATCTTTGACTCTGAAGTCCCAGGGGCTCTGAGGCTGACCTCTGACTCTTTCAGGCAAAGCAACACTCATTCACAAGCGGACTGTGAAAGGCTGTCTTCTGGAGATGGTGTAGCCGGCATGCTCTAGAGCTCACCACGTGATTACCTGCACAAAACCTATACGAGAAGGAACCGTGAACATTCCAACATGTGGAATGGGCTCATAAGGTCTCACTCCTGGCCAAAGAGCTTTTGGCAGTCAAAGGCTACAAGGGGAAGGCAAGCCATTTTATTTAACGGTATAGCTGCACATCATGGTGTGTGTGTGTGTGTGTGTGTGAATGAAACTGTCCAAGAATAAATTCTAAAAACTTTAAACATCAACCTGAGTGACCAATGCCAGCTGAACAGAAAACGTAGTGTATTTCTGAAATAACTCGACATTTGACATTTCTCAACATCAACAACAAAGCAGTAAGTGAGGCACAGGACTTTGGGAATCTCCTTAATTACGCTGCTACTACAGTTTTGTTTTCAATTTTACATTCATTCCCTGCTTCATACATCCCAAAGTCTTCAGCTGAGGACCGGGTTGTGGTTGTAGGACTGGATTAAAACCACAGAAGGTTCCCCCAATGTCTGGTTTATACTGAAATCCCAGCATCCAGCTGAACAGCTGGCGTAGGGGAACTTAGAACATCTGTGGGGGCCTGGTTGACCTTGGCTCTCCAGGCGCAGCTGCTGCTTTTACTGTCATAAACTAATCACGTGACTCGGGGCTCCCAAAATAGAGCTGATAGCAATGGAAGGAGAAAATGCCGCCACCATATTACTCTCACCTCCTCGTGAGTGGTCATTATAACACGCATGCCGCGGTTGTCCTTGGGAAACCAGACTCGGTCACTCTACCCGTCCTCAGGGTCCTGGCTTTCCTAGCTTGCCACCTCTGCCCTTCGGCTCACTCTCTCCCACAGGACTTGTTACATCCACCTGGACTGCATCCTTGGTGCACAGGGCAGAGCAGAGGGACATGACCAGTGAATGAATGCCATTCTCCCACAGCTGCCTGATTGCCAAGAACATTGTATCACTCATTCAAGTTCCAGGATAGGCTCCAAAATACTCACGCAGGAGCCTGGAAGTAATTGCATTCTAAGTCAAAAAAAAGTTGAGTTTGTACCTGCTACTAAAGCTGGATTAGAGTGATGTGGGAGTTCCCTCTGTGTGCTGTGATTAGCATTAATGAATAAAGAAAATGCCTGGCCAGTTGATAGGGCAGAACTTAGGTAGGCAGGGAAGACAGAACTGAATGCTGGGAGAAAGCAGGGCAGAGTCGGAGAGACGCCATGGTCTACTGGAGACACACGCTGGGAATTTTACCTGGTAAGCCACTGCCACTTGGTGATACACAGATAAACAGAAATGGGTTAAATTAAGATGTAAGAATTAGCCAATAAGAAACTCGAGATAATGGGCCAAGCAGTGTTTTAATTAATACAGTTTCTGTGTGGTTATTTCGGGGCTAAGCTAGACAGGTGGCTGGGACAAACAAGTGAGCTCTCTTCCTTCTCTTCCTTACAACATTAGAGGTGTTGAGATTATTAGGAGGACGGTGAGTGATATCCTGCCCTAAGGAGGAATTTGAGCTTTGGTGGAGGAGATACAGGAAAGCCACCAGTCACCCACAGGTGAGTAGAACACATTTGTGAAAGAAACAGGCAAGAAGGAGAATGACTTTGGACTGGAGAGATTGAGTTCGGCTTCATGGAGAAGATGGATTTGGCATCACACTCTGGAGGGCTTTCAGAGTCAGGTTTAGGGCACTGGGTACAGCTCGAGAGCCCTGGACTGATGTGATGGCAAGAGCTGTCCTCTGGGGAGAATAATGTGGAAATTACGGGCAAGGTAGTCTGGAGATGGGAAAGAGACGCAGGAAGACCAGGAAGAGGGTGATTCCCTAGATGACTCCACCCGAGATGATGTGGGCTTCGGAGGTGACATCACCACAGCCAAACGGGAACAGGGAAGAGCAACTGTGTGATCCAGGGAGTGGCATAGGGGAAGAGATGTGTCAGCAAATGTCAGTTGCCCAGGATGGACACGCACCTTGCATTGCAGCCTCATGTGGTGGCTCCCTGGGTGCAAATGAGACCTCTCACCTCAGTCTCCTAGGTGACTACGTCCATTTAAAAATGAAAATGGCCTCCGTGGAGGAAAGCTTGGAAGAGAAACCAAGCACAAGGACACTGTCCTGTCAGGGGCAGAGGGTTCTGACATCTCCAGGCGGGAGTGAGCTCCGTGGTTACGGTAGTCTACCAAGGTGACGGCTATGAGGAGCAAAGCTGCCAATCAGCTCTTGCGTTTCCAAAGAGCAGATGTGGAGGTTTGTAATGGGTGATCCACTTCTGTCGTGTCATGTTATTGGCTCTTGGGGAACCCTGAAGGGGGGCTTGGGTTAAAACACCGTTTATGAGTATGCAGTCTCACGCTGTATAAATCAGGCAGTAGTGGTGCACGTCCTTAATCCCAGCACCTGGGAGGCAAAGGCAGGTGGGTCTCTGTGAGTTCGAGGCCAACCTGGATTACACAGAGAGTTCCAGGATAGGCTCCAAAACTACACAGAAAAACCCTGTCTCAAAAAAGCAATACACACACACACACACACACACACATATACAAAACCAACCCCTCCCACACACACAATTTATATGCTTACTAAACAGTGGAACTGAAGAATTATCAAAGGAGCCTGTTTTAGGAGATCAATTATTGTAAGAAACAAAAAGAATTAAAGTCCAAAGAGGCCACACTTTATTTTTGGTATTGTTGCTGTTGTTGTTGTTTTTGAGTATGTGAACTCAGAGTTCAACAGCCCACTATGACCTCTCACTGTCACATGACAGGGACTTGATCTGTGTCAAAAAATCAGCACTATCTGTGGCAAATACCTTCCAGTCCAGTAGCTAAGACACAAGAAAGGGGACAGCAACCAGTTCCAAAGGCCAGTGATCAGGGGCTGCAGTGGAGTTGAGTGGAGGTGCTTAGGGCAGGAAGATGGACACTGTGTATTAGCTAACTCTAAAATAATGTGTTCTTTACTATCTTCCAGACTTATCAACCACCCACACCTTTAGACTCAAAGGTATTTCTCTGGGGTACCTGCAACTGGTTCTTTGGTTTTCATCTGGGCCTTCTAGGCCCCCAGCTCTAGGAGAGAGCTCTACTGTTGTAGGAAAACGTGGTCTCTCCTTTCCATCTCCATGGGCCCCATATTCCTGTTCTGACCTTGTGACTTGTTAAACTTTACTGTTGCCTCTTTAAAAACATGAATCCCTCCGAGCCTATAAATGCTTAAAAAGGAATAAATACAACTTGATTTGTCTTAACAAGGACTTAAAAGAGCTGTCCCAGATGCAAGAATCATACATTGTGAGGTGAGGATACGCCTCTAGAGGCTAGGCATGTAACTTGCACGTCGGCTTCCTGAGAGAAATCCAGTCTTGGAGCCAGGGGGAAACAATTCTGATCTCATACTGACAATCACCTCTTTCCGGACCTCAGCTTGTCCATCTGCAAAATGGGTGAGACAAACTAGGTAACATGTAAGAGCTCTTCCAGATGAAACAACCCATGATAAACAGTTTGACATTAAAAAATCAACACCAAAGGGGTGATGACATCTTTCTATGTTTGGAGGCCTGTGGGCTGGAGCAGACTCACTCCAGGGGAGGCCATGACACCCTCATCCTCATCTGTGCTTAATGCTGTAGCTCATCCATACCATGTGCACACAGAGGCTAAACCAACCCAAAGTCTCTCTCTCTCTCTCTCTCTCTCTCTCTCTCTCTCTCTCTCTCTCTCTTTCTCGCACACAACAAAAGGTCACTGAAGATCATCCCCTGGGCTGCCTATGCAGTGTAAAATGTCAAATATGGGAAGGAGAGTGTCCACGCTCTTGTAGGCTGCACCCTCCCACCAGCAACTTAAGGAAAACCTTGGGCAGGAGGTCCAGTGTGGCACTTCCTCCCTCCTCCCCGAGCACAGAGCAAGCTGCTCCACCAGCAGGTGGCAAAAGTCGACCTTCACAAACTGGCAGGAGAAAGCTAAGTCTTTCCCAAAGTCGTTTTCTGAGTGGGGCACTGCCCTCTCCACAGGCTCTGTTGATAAATACAAATGAAACTGAACACAGGAAATCAGGGGCACAGATCCGGGCTTGGGTGATGAAACCCCCAAGAGGCAACTCTGTGTGACAGCTAAGCCGAAGTGACAGCGTGCAGCTCTCCAGCAGGGGCAGATGTTACACTGGTAAAGGATTACGTTTTGAATGGTTATATAAATACCTACAGTAGGCTAGATTTTGCCTCCGCCTACAGCACCTAAAGCATTTTCAAACTGGTCCCTTTCAGAAATGCTGCCGACTAGTAAAAAGTCAAACCCACGCCCACACTTTAGCAAGATTGGAGCTTGCACTGTGGCTCTCAATCCTAAGTCAAGACACCACCTAGAAGGACAATGACGTAGGACAGTGGCTGCTCCTCTTTGAGCTCTCTGGGCAGTCTTCAGTGCCACAGACCAAAGTCCACGTGACCCTTGACACCATTTGAGAATCCCAAGGAGGGGACTCAATCACTCATTGTCTTGTAGAACTTGTGTGTTGTTTTACACTGACCAGCTCTTTCCTTGTGAGTCTGGAAGCCTTCGGAAGAAGGGATGGTGTCCCATCGTTTGTTCCAGTGTCCCGCACCACACTGAAGAGAGTAGGCCCACAACAGAGAAAAAAAAGAGCACTTCACCTTCACATAGAACCAAACTCCACTGCAAGCAATCTTGCTATTTCTGGAGGGCACTCAGAGCTATGTGTCTCTTCCCCAAAGAAAGTCTGCTCCACCCACCCCAAGGCAGATAGGGTTGCATCATGTAGAATAATGCAATCCAAACTCCTGGGAGAACTCCTCAAGGACCAGCAGCTTGAACTGTTTGAACCCCTCCTCCAGGGAGCAGCCCCAGCTGGATCCGCCAAGGAGCTGGAGATTCTGAAAGAGTCCAGGATTCTTCTCTTCGCCCCCACCTCAAACCCACAGCAGGTAAAGAAAAGCCTGTAAACAGTGAAACAGAAATGGAGAAGGGAGAAGGGATGCAGTGCTCCCCTCCCAGTGCAGTGCTCCCCTCCCAAAGCACAGCCCCCTGTTCTGCGTCTGCCTTATCCATGCGGAAGGCAGGTTTCCTGCTGGAGGAGCCAGGAAGAAACGTGAAGATGAACAACCATAGTTGAAGCTACTTGATTTCATCTCTTCAAGGGGAAGAATGTGGAAAAGCGAGGCTACAGAGATGAGGAGAATAGGAGACTGTGGGAGAAGCACCTCCAGCAAGGTTAGCCCAGAGACTGTCCCAACCTCAGGCAGCTTTCCTGATGCCGGGACACAAGGCAAACCACAGTGGCAGGCGGATTGACTGAAGCCGGGCCAGGGCGGGGATGTGGAAACTCTGAGCCACTTTGAATCACTCTGTGAGTGCCTTTCTAGCCTGGAACAGGTCCCCTGCTGTCACAGTGGGACCCTGGAACAGGGGACTGGGAAAGCCTAGTTAAACCATCTTGGTGTCTTTTTGTAGACCTGAACTGGGTAGGGTACCCCAGCAGCAGCCCCTCCCCACAGAGGAACAACAGTCTTGTCTCCTCATTTCCTCCACTCTGCCACTAAACATGTATGGACACTGCACCCATTCCCTGGACACCTCAGAGATGCAAGTCTTTATAAATGGCCCAATACTTCATTAAACACCTGGATAAACCTGAACCCTGAGGGCAGCTCGGCCTGCCTTCCTGCCAATCTGTGTGGCATCTGTTTTACTTTGCTGGGAGGGAAGATGGAACTGGAAGCAGCTACCTCCCAGATCCAATTCCCAGGCCGGTGCCCAATCTCAAACACTAGCTTTCAAACAAAGCACCAAGTGGTCGGAGGAGACACTGTGGAGCAGGACTCTGGCAGGTGCCCTGCTTAGGCACACCACAAATCACAAACCAACAGGCCTCTTGCTCCTCCCCCTTGAGCTTTAGTGTGAACTGAAAACCAACAGAGGCAGGCAGGCATCCAAGTCCTTCTGGCACCCCAGCCGATCAGCTGCTATCAGAACAGTTCTTGACTAGAGATGACTGGGTTTTCAGACACCGCTTTTTATATCCTGCCTTGTTGAAAACCACACCTCTTAGACTTGAACTTGGTGAATCATTAATAGGGGGGCCCAGCCACACCCTCAGAATTAGCCACTAAACCCAGTGTCATCTTGAAGGAGGGATGACTGGACCAGCCGCCTTCCCCAGGGAGGCTGTAAAACCACCGGCCTGTATTGCTAGAAAAAGCAACAGCAGGAACCCAGACAGCTCAGGAACCCAGAGAGACACCACGGCTGGAATAAAACCTGCTGTGGGGTTACGCCCCAAACCGTCCAGCTGAAGGAGGAACAACAAGACTCATTCTGAGTTTAAGGGCTATGGGGGCCAACCCACAGTTTGTCCTTTAGCGGGAACAAGGAAACCTCCCATACTCCCCACCAGGAATCCATGGCTCACACCTCTGCCAAACCAGGCTCCAGGGTGGTGAACAGGCAGGCGCTTTCCCCCAGTGACCTTGACCAGACTGTCTGTACTTCTCTGACTAGGCCTGTCTGTGAGCATTATCAGCCTTGCTTCTCAGAACACTGGGAACAGTAACAAGAAGGACTTAGGACTTAGAATAAAGGAGACAACCTTGAGAAACTCAGCTGGTGCCACAAGAGGACACTTGCAGGGCGGGCTGGCCACACCTTTTCTTTAATCCCCCTTCAACTGTCCTGACTGTAGTCATCTATGTCACGAGCAATCTGTCTATCGTCCTTCTAAGCTCAGAGACCCCCCAAAAGGAGGATGCTGGCCCCCTCAACTCATTTGCACTGACTCTGAAACCAGACAGCAAGTGGCAGACTTCACGGCTACCATGTCAAAACATACAACAGCAGTAGAAAAACCAACACTTGCCCCAACGGAGTCGCATTTTATTTCTTGGTATCAAAATGAAAAGGATGAGTTCTCAAATGTGTTCTTTCAACGTCATCAAAATGCTTCTCTGAAAAGTCACAAGAAATATTTATGGGGAAAGAAAGAAAGAAAGAAAGAAAGAAAGAAAGAAAGAAAGAAAGA
>JABTXL010012322.1:8525743-8538692 GCA_025134845.1 Neodon shergylaensis
GAAAGGAAAGGAAAGGAAAGGAAAGGAAAGGAAAGGAAAGGAAAGGAAAGGAAAAGAAAAACTATGTGCTGGTCTTCTAGAACATTCTCTACCCTAGACACAAAGCACCAATATCACAGGAACGTGAACAGCTTTTTCAGGGTCTCTGACCCCACGTGTGCTAAGAAAAGATGACCCCAACTCTTTTGCAATTTAAAGTATATCTTAAGAATATACCCAAATATTCTTCATGTGCATCGCTGTACAAAAATGCACTCATCAGCCATAAAAACAATATTTGCCCCATACACAAATATAATCACATGTAAAGTAAATTTGGAACGTAGGGATAGGGAGGGCTATGGAATCCCACGGGATCCGGGCTATTTAAAGTCATTTTTTGTTTGAGTTATTCCTCTGCTGGGTATAGAAAACTGGTTAGAAATACATCCATCTCACAGAGCCCACCACTTCAACAGCTCCTGCGTCATGGAATGTGATACTTCTTAAAAATAAGTGACCCTTGGGGTTTTGCAAAGAGGAGGGAAAAAATGGAGACCTTAGAGGTTAGGGAGGTGGGGAGGGTGAAAAGGAGAAAGGCAAACATCCATAAATCAGTGACCAGGTGGGCTTAAAATACTCTGTGGTATAAAACAGATGCCCAGGCTCAAGAGGGCCACCCATCCCTGTTCCTAGCTCCACTGTCACCCGTCTCTTTATAAATCTGTTTCCCGGCTAGTGTCCAGACAGAGGGCATATAGGGACCTTCGCAAGTCCACGTTACTCTTGGCCTTGAGGTGACACTTTTCCAGGGGGCAGCTGCCCCTTCTGATACTGTCAGAATTCTCCAGGGAACCCCCAGTCTTGCAGAAGGAGGCCTTGCTGCTGCTGACCTTCCGCTGACCCCCTGTGTCCAGCCCAGACTCACGCCTCTGGTTGCCTTGCTCCTCCTTCAGGGCAGCCTGCTCCTCGTGGTCAGTCTCCCGATGATAGAAGTAATTAAAATTGGAGACAATGACAGGTACAGGCAGAGCAATGGTGAGGACCCCAGCGATGGCGCATAGTGAACCCACAATCTTGCCTCCCACCGTGATGGGCCTCATGTCCCCGTAACCTACAGTGGTCATGGTGACTACTGCCCACCAGAAGGCATCTGGGATACTGGAGAAATGGGACCCCTGGTTGTCCGCCTCTGCGAAGTAGACGGCGCTGGAGAAGAGGATGACTCCGATGAAGAGGAAGAAGATGAGCAGCCCCAGCTCTCTCATGGACGCCTGCAAAGTCTTACCCAGGATCTGCAGCCCCTTGGAATGCCGGGAGAGCTTGAAGATGCGGAACACCCGGACCAGGCGGATCACCCTGAGGATGGCTAGGGACATGGCCTGCTGCCCGTTCTGACCACCGCTTCCTGGCTGTTGCTCTGCCAGCTCGGTGCCCAGGGTGATAAAGTAGGGGAAGATGGCCACAATATCAATGATGTTCATGATATTCCTAGAGAACTCTGCCTTGCTGGGGCAGGCAAAGAAGCGCACAAGCAACTCAAAAGTAAACCAGATCACACATGTAGTCTCCACAATGAAGAATGGGTCAGCCAAGGTCCTAGGCAGGAGTGGTGCCACTGTGGGGCCAGAGGAAGGGGCGCCTGCCCCGCTGCCATTGCCCCCTGGGGCGGAGACTGGGGGCTGGGGCGGCACTGGCGGGTGGCGGAGCAGCTCCCGTTCATCCCTGAACTCAGGCAGAGTCTCCAAGCAGAAGGTGATGATAGAGATAAGGATGACCAAGACCGACACGATGGCGATGGCTCTTGCGGACCCGGAGCTTTCTGGGTATTCGAAGATTAGCCACACCTGGCGCTGGAACTCGTTGCGGGGAAGGGGCTTCTCCTCTTCCTTGATGAAGCCCTCATCCTCCCGAAAGCGCTCCATGGCCTCGTCCCCCAGCTGGTAGAAACGGATCTCATCTGCAAACACATCCAGCGAGACGTTGACCGGCCTACGCAGGCGACCCCCAGACTGGTAGTAATAAAGGATGCCATCGAAGCTGGGCCGGTTGCGATCGAAGAAGTACTCATTTCTCAGGGGGTCGAAGTAGCGCAGGCGCTTAGCTGGGTCCCCCAGGAGGGTATTGGGAAACTGCGCCAGGGTGCCCAGCTGAGTCTCGAAGCGCAGCCCTGAGATGTTTATGAGGACACGCTGGTGATGGAGCGACCCTGCGCCCTGTGGAGCCTGGTCCTCCTCCATTGTGCCCAGGCCAGGGTCGCCTTCTTCCTCCTCATCCTCGGCAGATGGCTCTCTAGGCTGTGGCAGCTTCCGAGGCTGAGAGGGCAAAGGCCTCCCCCCTTGGTCCTCATCCTCTGGCGTGGCGCGCCCCCTCGGTGAGGGTTCTTTGGACTGATTACTGAGCCCAGCCGTCGGAGGGAACCCACACTCTCCCCTGGGGGTCTGAGCACAGCTTGCCCCTGCCTCCCCTCCTCCTCTGAGTGTCATGGCACTGCCATTCTCCAGGGGCACCAGGGAGATCTCCATGACCCAGGGGCAGGGGGCATGCTGCGCCCCAGAAACCGACTTCCACACCCCCAACTCACTCACGCTCCGCGCCTTGCTTTGGGCTTCTCTCCAGCCGAAAGCCCAGCTGTCTCTGGTCTGGCTAGGATAGCTGGCCCGATCCCCTTGCCTGGTCCTGACGTCAAAAAGCCTCTGCCCCTACTCCCAGCCTCTCTCTGTGTATTCCAGCAGCTGGTTACCAGGCAGCAGAAAAGCCTTCTTGCTGCAGATGCAGCCTTCAGCAGCCCCTCTCTGGTTGAGCTCCCCGGCCTCCGCCCTTTGTGGCTCCCTCCTCTCCTCCTCCCCCTCCCTTTTTCTCCTCTGGGGACAGAGTCAGAGAGTGTCTCTCCGGAGAGTTCAGCTGGGGCCCCACTGCAAAAACGGACGGGAAGGGGAGGAGGCAGCGGGAGCAGCGAGGAACAGGTTGTTCCGGGAGTGCTGAAACTCCCAGGGCAACAGGATGAGAATAGCTTCAGGATCTCAGATCACCTGGGAACGCACTGAAAGCCAAGAGGACACCAGAGGATGGGAACTGCTTTAGATGGAAGGGAAAGGCTTTTAGCTGAGTCTAAGAATGAGAGACTAGAGAGAGTCCTTTGTATATTGTTTCTTTTGAACCGTGGTTCTCAAACCTTCCTAATGCTGCGACCCTTTAATATAGTTCCTTATGTCGCGGTGACCCCCACCACCACAAAATTGCTTCGTTGCTAGTTCATAACTGAAATTTTGTCAGTGTTGGAAATCGTCGCCATGTAAATATTTTGAAAGATAGAGGTTTATCCAGGGGTCGCCACCCACAGATTGAGAACTACTGCTTTAGAGTATTATCAGCCTCCTTTCTTAGGAAAGAAATAGACTGAAGAGGAGTGGTGAACTGTGTGTATGTGGAGGGGGGGAAGGAGGAGAAGGGAGGAGAGAGGGAGGGAGGAAGGGAGGGAGGAAGGGAGGGAGGGACCTGTACACCCATTGAAAGGTAGGAGGCTGAGACCTCCCAGCGCCCCTTGAACCTGGTTTTCAGCCCAGACATTGGTGATCTGATCTTCAGGCTCAGGGACAGCCCCATCAAGAGAGAAACTGTCTGGTCTCATGAGCCTGCATCCTACACTATCCCTCCAAACTCTCCACCAAATCCTCAACTGTAAAAAAAAAAAAAAAAAACAGATGAGATATAAATTTATAAGTCCTGGTGGGGAAAGAGTGTGCAGGGGAAACTCTGGGCTAGTAACTAGGAGCTGCATCTAAACCAGTGTAAGGAGAGGGACGTGGAGAGTGTCTGAGGAACTTACTTGTTTTTGGCATGTCCGCCTCATCTTACTCTGTAAGTAAGTGCCATTACTACCTTCAACATACAAAGAAAGCGAGGCACAGAAAGACTGACAAAATTCCATAGGTGCACAGAAATAGAAAGCAGCAAAGCTGTAATTCAAATCCAAGCCGCTGGAGTCATGCCTGCCCGTATCTGTCCCAAGAGCATTCTCTTCCATCGCAGGAGGCAGTAGGATGGTCGAGATAATATATAGTCCTAGGCACCTATAGATGCCAGGGTCCCTTGGCCCCCTGCAGCCTCTCTACCTTTGTTTTTAGTCCATGGGGCTATTGTGCTCATCAAAAACCAAGAGGAGGATTTTTCAAGGCATGCCTGGCAACTCTAGATACAACCGCCTCCAGATGTTTCTTAGTTTTATATTGCTGTGAAGTTACTGCTGTTCTGAATGTCTACTTATATATAATTGTCTATTTCTTTTCCTGCATATTGTTGGAGATTCTACTCCAGGGATGTCATAGCCTCTTGGCTGTGAATGAGTCCATACATGCGGGTGTCTTGGAAACTTGATACAAAGTTCGTTGGAACTTGTATCAGCCCTGGAAATGCATGTGGGTCTGATTTTTTTTTAAAGGATATGTATAAGGCAGTTGCTGGGAACTGGGTTCGAGCAGATGTTTGGTTGTGAATGACTTTGTGTATGTGTTCTCTGCAAATGTGCAGGCCTGAGGATTAGGCCTGGATGTGAAAGGCGGTTTGTGGCCACATCAGTGGCTAGCCTTAGGGTCTTGTGCTCTCTACGCCTTGGTTTCCTGTTTTCTTTTTCTTTCTTTTTTTTTTTATTAAAGATTTCTTTTCTTTTTTTTTTATTTTTTTTAATTATTTATTTATTTATTAAAGATTTCTGTCTCCTCCCCGCCACCACCTCCCATTTCCCTCCCCTTCCCCCAATTAACTCCCCCTCTCTCATCAGCCCAAAGAGCAGTCAGGGTTCCCTGCTCTGTGGGGAGTCCAAGGACCTCCCACTTCCTTCCAGGTCTAGTAAGGTGAACATCCAAACAGCCTAGGCTCCCACAAAGCCAGTACATGCAGTAGGATCAAAACCCAGTGCCATTGTTCTTGACTTCTCAGCAGTCCTCATTGTTCTCTATGTTCAGCGACTCCGGTTCTTTTTTTTTTTTTTTAGATTTTTTTTTTATTGAGAAAAAGAAAAAAAAATTTCCGCCTCCTCCCAGCCTCCCATTTCCCTCCCCCTCCTCCAACCCTTCTCCCCCTCCCCCCACTCCTCTCCCCCTCCCTCTCCAGCCCAAAGAGTAGTCAGGGTTCCCTGCCCTGTGGAAAGTCCAAGGTCCTCCCCCCTCCGTCCATGTCTAGGAAGATGAACATCCAAGCTGGCTAGGCTCCCACAAAGCCCGAACTTGAAGTAGGATCAAAACCCAGGGCCATTGTCCTTGGCTTCTCATCAGCCCCCATTGTTCGCCATGTTCAGAGAGTCCTGTTTTATCCCATGCTTCTTCTGTCACAGTCCAGCTGGCCTTGGTGAGCTCCCAATAGATCAGCCACACTGTCTCAGTGGTTGGGTGCACCCCTCGTGGTCCTGACTTCCTTGCTCATGTTCTCCCTTCTTCCGCTGTCTCTTCCCCACCTCTGCCTCCCCTTTCCCTCCCCCTCCCCCAATCAAGTCCCCCTCCCTCGTAAGTAAGCCCAAAGAGCAGTCAGGGTTCCCTGCCCTGTGGGAAGTCCAAGGACCACCCACCTCCATCCAGGTCTAGTAAGGTGATCATCCAAACTGCCTAGGCTCCCACAAAGCCAATGAGGAGCTGAGGATCTAACCTAGGACCTTACACATGCTGGGACAAGCTTTGTTCTAATGTATAACACCTGCAACCTCCTCTTTATAGATACTTATGTTCCTCCCTGCTTGGATGGAGAGGGTGAGGTCAGAGACCCACAGCCCTGTCTCTAGTCACTGACTTGTGCTTCTTGTACATACAAGGATGGTTATTATTGGTTCATATGGTCAACCCTTGAGCTCCTCAGGGGGATGAGTTCTCTGGAGCTTGTCTTCCAGCGATCTTTGTGAAAACTATGTCCGAAGGAATAGGAGAACAGCACGCAAGCACATTAGCTAGGCCTCCTTTGTTCTAAATCTGCTTCTTATATACTTAGCAATTCTCCTAGACTTCTTGCTTAGTTACCTATGGGTGTCACAGGTTGCAGCCATACAAGCAGGCTGTTGCGACCACCCTTCATGACCGAAAGGAAAGTCAGCTAACAGCTCCTATTCTTGGGAACCCTTAGCCTCTACCTCTGACTTGGTTTTCCTGTAAAGATCACTTTCCTCCTGGGCAGCCCTCTGCACAGCAGGCTCACGAAGATCTGGTCTCTGCTCTTGCACCTAGAAACCCACTAACACTTATTACTCTGGATCACCAAGGAGCTAGCCAAGACTGACTCTCCCTGCTCAACTGTTCTTCTCCCCTTTTGCACACCAGCATTGTGGTCTCAAGACTGGCCTCCTGCCATTCCTGTTCGTTATCATCACTCCCAGATGCACCCCACCCCCCGCCACCGCCTCCGCCTTGACACAGTGCATGATTGCAGTAGGCTTTCCTTTCTACTCAGGTAGCTGTAGGAAACTATAACAGGAGGTGTCTCTCCAACCTACCAGTTCCCAAATAACCACTCTGAGACTTAATATTAATTACAAACTGTTTGGGCTATTAGCTCAGGCTTATTATTAACTAGCTCTTACAACTAAAATTAACCTATTTCTATTATTCTGTATTTTACCACTAGGCTTGTGACTTGTTACCTCACATCTTGCTTTTCATGTGGTTGCTGGCATCTCCCAGACTCCATCTCCTATTCCCCTGTATCTCTGCTTGGATTTTCTGCTTAGCTATCTCCTGACTAACTATTGGCCAAATCAGCTTCTTTATTAACCAAACATATGGTAAAGAAACGTATTCACAAGATGCAGAAGGACCTCCCACATCAGGAAACACACCTTTCACAGTATTCTGTGGCTCACCACCCTAGGGTCCTGTCGAAATGTAGACTCTAGGGTGGCATGGATCTTAGACTGTAGCTTTAGACAAAGCTCCTAGGCGGTGCCAATGCAGCTGTCTGGAAGTCACACCTTGAATAGCAACCTCATTCAGATAAGATTCGGATGATGACCTTAAGGAATTCTCTGCAACACCTCACCATATTCCCAGGATAAAATGTACAGAGAAAAGGAAAGGACATTGATTCCTAAGAGTGGTCCTCCTAGACCACGGGAAGCCTTGGCAAGACTGCATAACCAAAGAGAGAAGTTATAAGGAGGGTATTGAAATGAAAGAGCACTGGGGCTAGAGGAGAAGGGAGAGAGAAAATAGAAAAAAGTGTTCTAAATGTCAACGTTATTAAGCCATTATTAACAGAGCCAATAATGTTAGTGCACGTCTTTAATCCCAGTACCTGGAAGGTAGAGGCAGCACAGTTGAGGGCAACCAGGGCTACACAGCAAGATTTTATCTTATAAAAACACCCACTAAGCCAGACATAATGGCACATACCTGCAAATCCAATATTTGGGAGGTGGAGGTGGAAAGATCAAGAGTTCAAAAGGTCACTTTTAGCTACATAGACAATTCAAGGCTCACCTGGGCTACATGAGATAAAACTAAAACCTATTCATTTACTTAATTAATGTTTACTGCATCCAAGCTATGTCCCCAGTGGATAAGTAATACATTAATGACCAAGGCAGGTGATACACCCCAAGAAAGGAAAAACACACTGATGCCTAATTTTACATTGCTTTTATAATTCCGACTTTGAGAGATTCCTCGCAGAACACAGGGTGCTGTGAGGACAGTGGGGGCCTGGCTCCATTTGGAACCTAGAGAGGCTCTCCTGAGGTGGTGAGCAGAAGATGGGCTGTTTTGGTGGAAGGAAGACTATGACTTCAGAAAGGAAATCCCAGGTATGGCTTGAGGACCAGATAAAAACATTAATGGAGCTGACACAGCAGGCTGAGGAAAGGTTCTGTGAGATTGGCCAGGCAGGTGGACGGAAGCCAGTTCATGAAGGAAAAACCATGTCTTAATGATCTTCCCAGCCCTAGACCAGGAGCACCTTCACTTTACACTTAGGCACTTCTCTTGTGTCTCGATGGAAGCAGCTGTGTTGATCTGCCTGTCTTTCATTCCTTCTATGCATGATTTACGCCTCTCCCCACTTCACTCCGCTCCATCTAGAATGCATCTTTGCCTTTCTGCTTAAGGAGGTATATGTGAACTAGGCTATGCTTTACTAACTTCTGACTTCTTGCAAAATTATACATTGTGTGAACTCTATATTATACATTTTAGTGAAAATACACTGATTGCAGCTGAGCTAATAAATGCAGCTACTGGGTTAGTCAGGCAGAAAGGGGAAACTGAGAAACAGAAGCAAAGATGATTTCTAACAATAGCAAACACTCACAGAGACTGAGGAGTTGATATCTAACCAGATAAATGTAAGAGCCATTTAGATGACCAAGTAGGGCAAGGAGTAAATTAGGTTTGTTCTGACCCTTAGCTCAGAGCAAATTAAATTACTAAATTATTTATTACCAAACAAGTCACATCAACTTCGTGGGTAAAACAATATTGTGGGTAAAATTCCAATTTAGCATGTTGGATTACATAACTTAACTCCTATATAGTCATTATAGTTCTGTGTACTATATTAATATAATGTTATTACATTAATATATAATATGACCCTAAACATGGAGACCTATATATTCATCTAGATCTGGGCAGGGGAACTCCCATTACTGAACAAATTTTAAATGGACAGAAAGGAACAGAAATAACATTTGGTTCTAGTCACAGCACCAGGTATCAACTGCGCCTTTCCACAGTGGAGGGGTGATCCACAAGAGACCCTCATCAGAAATGTTTGCATATCTGCAAACAAGTTGAAGATGCATACCCAGGGAGCCAAGTCTTGGAACTCAGACCTCTTCAAGCTCTCCCATTCAAGGAGGTGGACCAGAGACTTCTGTGATGGAACAATAGCTCTGGCAGATTCCACCATCAAACTGAGAGATGCTGAATTTGGGGCTACATCTTCCTTGCTCTTTCATCACTCTTAGAAGGAGCTCTCCCACATTATCCTGCTCACATGCATGCCCCGTATCATCGAATTTCCCCTCCCTCCAAGATAGAAATTAAACAAAATCACTACCCTTTCTAGACAAAGGACACAGTCACACAGATCAGGGCAGCATCTTTTTGAGGAGTTGTCCAGAGAAGGCAAAGCAACCTTAAGACTTCCCTGTCTGCACCAGTGAGAGCCCAATAGAAGTCAGTCTTTTTGAAATCTACCAAAGTATTTTTTTCTTCTCTGATAAATAAATAAAAGTTGATCAACAATCAAAGGTAGCTTGGGTTTTACTATTTTTATAAAATATACAATTCTATGCCACACTAGAAAGATACATGATCAAGCAATCATTGACAATAGAATGGTGATATTATTCTCTTGTGTAATCTTCTGTCCCAGACACATTTCCCTCCTCCACGTGTAACATGAATGGTGATATTATTCTCTTGCATAATCTTCTTTCCAGACACATTTCCCTTCTCCACGTGTAGCATATGCATAAATGAGAGGAGAAGGTCTCCTTCCTCTCCACCTCTTCCCTCCTCATTGTCCCTCAATCCAGCACCTTGGAAGGAAGCCCTGGAAGCGACCTCGCTTTCCTGTTTGAAAAAGCACAGAAGTGGAAGGAAACAGAACACACAAGTCAGATGTGTGCAGGCTGGGGACACAGGTCTTTCCCTCGCCTGTGTAGAGATGGGAAACAAGTAGGGTGGTCATGGAAGGAGCATCCTAGGAGAGTGAGGGGGGAGGGGAAAGAGATTATACCTCCATTGACCCAGATTCCAGTTCGGAAGGATTAAGATGAGAGGCCATTCACAAATTAATGTTCACATCTGGAGTTTGGCTCCCCCTCACACCCCTTCCTTTCTGCCTCCCTACACAGTGATAATCACGGAATAAATTCATTAATGGGTCCAGTGCATTTCCAGAGGACAAACAGAGAGCGTAATGTGACCTAAATACACAGTAGCCGGGAAGTTCATGGAGCAGCTGGCCTTGGTGAGTCCTGGGTGTCTTGCTTTCTCCTGGGCTTCCCCATGGTCACCCCTCCTCCACTGGCAAACTGCAGGTTAAAGCTGAGCTGCGAGTATTTCTCTCTTTCTCTATTATCCCTCTTGTCCTCTCTCAAACTATCTAACCACAGCCCCCACTCACATAGGGCGAAAGCCTTCTACGAGATCATTAGTCAATAATTTACCTATCGTGGAAGGTTAGGGATGGTGGAATTGTATTTTCAATTTTCCAATTCTAACTATAATTCATGTGCATTTAGCATATTAGATCCACCAGCTTTTTCAGCTCATTGCAATCTGTATCGGAAGATGTGGTTTTGAATCTCGGTGAGGTTATCAAGATGCATGACAAAAGCATTTTATTGAAAAGCAGCTAAGCACAAGATCCCTTGGCTGTTGTAAATCTGGGGGAAACATGAGGATGGTACACAATTCGTGGGCAATACTCATCTCTGTATCCATTTCCTCTCAGTATGCTTATCAAAGTAAATCCTTTCTATTTTGATTTGGCAAAACCTTGCACAAATCATGGCAGAGTCCTGAGGCCCAGAAATGGTGTTGAAGCAGCTGGTCCTAGAGTGGAATGGTCATCAGCTTGCATGTTACTACAACGTCATTCATTGACCAGCAATACTGGATGAAACCGGAGCATCCTGGGAAGTGAGTTTCCCAGTGCCCTCTCCACACATACTGCATTGGAATATCTGGAGATGGGCTCAGGAACCAATGTTATGGGAAGTTCCTACATGATCCGGATATCCACTAGAGCTAGAGAGGACTTCCCAGAGAGCCTGTCCACTCAAGAGCCTGCTCTTTTTACTGGAGGTGCATAGTGGACTGGGGCTGGGTGGCGAATTCTCCTGTGTGAAGGTTGGGGATCTTGATTGAAGCAGACCTGGGCAGAGACTCAGCAATACCACATATGATATCTCATTTTCCTTGTGTGAAGACACTATGAAGACAGTAGTAAACACTACTTCCCATAGAGTTTCTAAGTATCAACTGTCTCAGAAGCCACAGTGCTCAATGTGTTTATCGACACTAGTCAATCTGCCCCATTTGACTATAACAAGCATCCGCTGACACCACGCCCATTAACTGTTCACAGTGACTGACACTGTCACTAGTGGCCTCTCCCTGTGCTGACACCATGATGCAGCTGTGATTCTCAGCGTTAGTGGAAAGTTGGGAAAAGTGAATCTTGGGATATCAGCTTCAGCATGGGAGACCCTGATGGAAGGTATGGGGTAAGAGAGAGTTTCGTTGCCTTCATTAGGGTTCCTATTACTGTGATAAAACCAGAACCAACTGGGGGATTAAAGTATTCATTTCTGCTTACAAGCCTCAGAGGATACTCCGTCACCAAGAGAAGTTGGGGCAGGAACTCAAGGCAGCAACACATAGGCAGGAACAGAAGCAGAGACCTTGGAGCAATGCTACTTACTGACTTGCTTCCTATGGATTGCTCAGTTTAGTTTCTTACACCGTCCAGGACCACCATAAAAGGTTGGGCCCTCCCACATCCATCATCAATCAAGAGAAGACCCAACAGGCTTGCCTATAGGCAGATTTTATGGAGGCATTTTCTCAGTTGAGGTTTTTGCCTCTCAGAGGACCCTAACTTGTGTCATCGGAGATGTTGGCACCTTGATGTTGACATCATCTGCGCTAGGCCTTCTGAGGTAGCATCAGCTTTCTGTTGCTGCTATAACAAACTTCCAAGAATAAACTCAGTATTTTGCAGTTCCAGAGGCTAGATGTTCAAAACTACCTTCTTTGAACTACAATCAAAATTTCAGCAGGTCTGAAGTTTTTCAGGGACTCTGGAAGCATTTATTTTCTGGTCTGCTCCAACTTCTCAGAGCCACCTGCACCCCATGGCTAATGGCCCCCATGTCATCATCCACATATAACTTCTGCTTTGTTATACCTCTTATCCTGACCCATCCTCACCCTCTTCTCTCTTATGAGAATGTAATTACATTCACTCCATCCATTTCATCCAAAACATTTCCTAATTGACGGTCCTTAAAAGGAACTCAAGTTTGCAAGGTCCCTTCTACCATCTAAAGTAGCATGTTCAGGGGTTCTGGGGATGAAGATGCGGACATCCTTAATGGATGACTTATTGGACTGTCACACTGTTCTGATCCCAGGGAGCATGTCCAGTGATTTGGAATATAACTTGGAAAGCTGCAAGGGATATAAGAGGTGAGCTTGTCAAATAGCCTATTACAGTCGTGAAACACGGGGATGTTTGCTCTGATGAGGGATCAGAGAGTCTCCGCAACCCGAGACTTCAGTTTCAAACCCAGACACATGATATCCAGCTCAGTCAGTAGTATCCCCCATACCCCTGAATGATGAACAGTGACCCCAAAGACTAACTTATCCCATGCTCACTCCTTAAAGGCTATGCGTGTGGCTAGCCTACAGATTGGGAGCCTGGTCTCCCATTACCGCCACTGCCTATGAAGCGAGAGGCAGCGTGATTTCTCACACACAGCAATCATTTCCTTTTTTCATAAAGATGCTAATCAGGAGAAGGGCAATTATCTCAGCGGCCGTACTAGCTTTTTGGCGTGACATTATTGACTGCTTGAAATTACGTGGTATCCATCTGCTGCTATTTTAATGTCTGCCTTCTCTTTCCCCTCAACGGCTCAGCCCACTGATCGATTCCACCCTCCTATCCTGCTTCTGTCTTAGTAATCTGGGGAGAAACACTGACGTATTTTCAGTTTGCTGAAGCTGCTAGCAGGACTCTGATACTAAGGGCTGTGATCATGAATTGTAGTCTGTTGGCTGGTGGCCAGCCACCATTCACTGGAGCTCTCAGAAGGCTTCACCTTTGTTTCTACCAACAAAGAGATTGCTGCCAACAGTCCCTGTGTCTGGCTGCGTGAGCTACATGGTCCTTTAGAACCCTGGGATTATTCCACTAGATTAGTGGAAGTCATTTCCCAACCTCGTGAGCTGCAAACTTACAGCTCAAGCCAGAGCTC
>JABTXL010012322.1:8544751-8556657 GCA_025134845.1 Neodon shergylaensis
GGGGGATACCTGGAATGACATCCTGACCTGTCTGATAGAGCTCCAGACAGGAGCAGGGGGAGGATTTTTTTTTTTTACCTTGCAAACAATTTTGTGCCGTGCAGGAATCAGCAGCACTAGCACACGGTCGCCATCTGCTGAGCGTGAAGGGGAAGTTCAGTGAGACGACATGCTACTGACAGGGCTAACCAGGGGAGTCCAACTGCCACTCTGCCTGTTTCTATGGACCTTCTGCTCCCATGGTGTCTACCTGTTTGCAGACAGATGGCCACTAGCTTGGAAAAGCAGGGGAGAAACTTCTGGGTGATCGCAAAAGGATTTTTGAACATGCCAAGCCTAACCTTGATCGTGGAAGGATTTTTGTTGTTGTTGTTGAAAATTTAGATTGTTAGCCAGGCCTGTAATCCCAGCTCCTAGGGAGACTGAATCAGGAAGATTACTAGTTCAAGACTGACTTGGGAGACTTAGTAAAAGACTCTGTCTAAAAAATAAAAATGAATAAAAATGGAAAGAGCTAAGACACAGCTCTGTGGCAGAGGCCGTGTGCCGTGTCCTAGGTTATTCAGTCCCCAACCATGAAAAAGGCTAATAAAAGTAAAGAGGAAAGAAAGGAAGAGAAAAGCAAAGGGGCTTCTTGGTTGCCATGCACAGGGTGGAGGCTGAGACCTGAGTTGGATCTGCTCCCCTGGGAGCTGTTTTTCTCACACTGGGGCCCTGCCCAGGTCCCATGACCCTACACTCATTTTCCATCCAGTGGCTTATGGGGCCTCAGATTGAACTTTCTAACCCTCTGCTTCCACTTGAAATAGAAGCACAAGCAATAATGATGTGATTTAGTAAGTGGGTATTGTAACTCTCCATTTATACATACAAACTGCACCCCCACTCCACTCCCAGGAAAGTTCCATGTCAAGGAACCGGCAGAGCTGACATCCAAAATGGTAAAGTCCAGGGGAGCCTTTCACGGCCCCAGTTCAGAAGGCTCTGGAGACACCAGCTCACACCGGCCGCTCACAGTGGTTCTTCAGGCACATGTTTTTCTCCGTAACTTCCTGTCGTGTGCTCAGTCCCAGCCTCAGCCCCAGCCCCCTGTCGTTAAGAGGCGAGCAGAAGGAACTGTGGTCAGCCAGGAGCCAGGCAGTCATGAACCTGAAGGAGGGGGCAAAGTTGAGGATCACGTCACAAAGTTTGATCAGGACACTGACACTCATGGCTGGGAAGACTGATACTGAGTGACACTGTGAGAGCACTCCACTATGTCCAAGATCACGTGTATGTGTGCGTGCGTGTGTGTGTACGTGTGTGTGCATGCGTGCTTGTGTGTGTGAAGCTAGAGACCACAACTACAAACCCCTCGGGATGTTGACGATGTATGACGTCCTGCTGGGCATCAAAGGATCAAGGGCTGAATTTAAGTTTGCACCTCTGTGCTTCCTATACACAAGGAGCTCAAAGTCTGGCTGAGGACGGAAGACGCACTCCAACCTCCAAGGTTGGTGCCAAGAGAACAGGAATTGGTCTATAGGTCAGAGGCAGACTGAAGATGGACAAACGCCAACAAAGGGGAGGAGACACTGCTTCAAGAATACGGCACCCAAATGCACTGAGCTCCTGGGGAGCTTTAGGTGGACGGAGATCCCTGACAGGGAACGCAGGCTTCACCAGAATCAAGGGAAAGGAGATAGTTCAGTAAGGGGCTGGAGGCTGGTTAAGGAACATGGCTTCTGCCATTTATTGATTTACTATTTATTTATGATAAATGGCAATATTGTGTTGGTTCACTCAACTGTTGTCCATATGAGCACCGTTTTGAGCACCAAGTCACACTGGCAGAACACCTGCCCCCAGGGTCATGGAAGCCAAGGGAGCTACTGAGGATTCTGTGCAAAAAGCTGGCATGGGTGAGAGGGGGCGTGGCCAAGTTTAGAGTGGCAGCAGACAGAGTGGCTGGCTCTCCCAGTAAAACGACAAGTTCTCTAGGGTACACTTGGTGTCCTGTGAGGTATCGGTGTGCTCCACCCGGTTCCAGCCACTCTACAGGGGCTGTCTTTATTTAAAGAGATTTGCTAAGTCCATGGGCCCCGCCTTTAAACTTGGCCATTTGGGAGGGAGACAGAAATAAGTCACGGAACAGGAGAAAAACCAGAGCCCTGAGGTGGCTCCTCTACAGGTTCTGGAGGTGGCAGAAGGAGGGACAACCACAGCCCTTCAGCCTCAGCCAAGTTGCCAGCCACCCACGAAGGTAGTGTAAGATCTTTTGGTGTTTGGAGTGGGTCACTCTGCCATTTTGGCAGACAGTAAACAAATAAGAAAGGAGCAGGTGGGCCTGGCACCATCTGGCCAATTCACTGGTTCCTCTATAGGCTATGGATACATAGCCAGAGCACCTGGCTCTGGATGGGGTAGGGGTACAGGCTCTACAGTCACAGCACCTCGCTTTGCATCCTGTCCCTGCTTCCTGACATCTGTAATGTGCTTGACCCCTCTGCAGCTTCAGTCCCTCCACTGGCAGTGTGACAAGGACCTCTGAGCCCAGCGCAGTTTATTTCTTGTGACTAACACAAGCTGTTACCACCTTTCATGAAAAGCCTTTTCTGACACCCCAGGCCCTTGCCCAGGGGCAGGTGTTGCCCCTCCTATGTGCCCCCAGCTTGTGCCTTTAACTGTTTCTCCTGACTCATAATTACCTAAATCAACTGACACTCCTGCCTCAGTCCCCACCGGGAGCCTCCTGGGGTAGGCGCTGTGACTATCACAGCAAAAGCTTCTTGCGAACCTGTGGAATAGTGGTTCCCAAAGATCCGAGGAGAGGCCCATTTGTGGGCTTAGAGAATTGGGCAGAGATTTATAGCAGCAGGCAGAAATGGTAGTGGCTATGTGGTCTGGAGCCATGGTGAATTCACACGTCTGTCTAGCCACCAGATCTTAAGCCTACTTCCGGTTAAGATGACTCACCAAGGTTGGTCACAGGGGTAGAATGGTCACAGATGAAAAGGAAGTCTTAGGCATTATGATGACTCCTCCAGGGCCTTCTGACTTGTCCCTTAGATGCCCCCAAAAGGACCTACATCTATCAGAATTCATGACCTGGAAAAAACAGAGGGCCCAAGCTGTAGGCAAGGGATCCTGCCAGTTCTGAGGGTCCCCCTGGGACTAAAACCACAGGGCCCACTGCTGCCTGGAGAAGCTGAGAGCAAGGAAGATTCTTTAGTTCTCTGGGAGTGGCATAGGGACCAGAAGCCAGGAGTGTCCCTGAATCCAGAGAAGCAGAGAGGAGCAATGGCTGTCTGGATGGCGGTTCCACCACCCCCAGCCCTCCCTTAGCTCGCTCCAAAGCAAGCTCAGCCCCACCTCTTAACCTCAGAATGTCAGGTAGGCCGAGTGAACAAATGAACATTCTCATTGCCCAGTACGATCTCCTACCTCTGTTGTCTGAGGCCTGGACTTGTGTATTCCACAGCTTTCCAGGGTATGCCAAGGCAGCACCTGTAAGTAGAAGCAGGGTTTGCATCTTGTCTAAACCCTTGCTGCCTGCACTTCCTGCCTCCTTCTGTGAGTCTATGACTCCCCTCCCCACCTCCCTGACAGGGCCACTGGTTTCTGGACTTGCTTTGGGATATTGGACATGCACCGTCCATACACCGCAAGGCATGTTATTGGCCACATTGGTCCTTGTGTTCACCCTCGGTTGCTCTATTTGAAATTCGCAGTCTATGGCAGTGGCTTCGAGATGACAGGATTCAAGGGACAGGGTTATGGATATGTGCATTAAGTAAGGGGTGGAGGCCAGGGCTAGGCAGGCGCAGAGGAGCCCCCTCTTCTGTTTTCCTCTCGTCTCGTACTCTAAGGCTGGCTCCAACGGAGCATCCCTGACTCCTTCCACCTCCCACGGAACCCTCTGGTCCTTCACTGTTTACTTACTCCTCCAGGGAATGCTCTTGGCTCCTCAGTGAGCGCCACCAGGATTGCTGTTCCAGCTGTGAAGGCTGACAGGAGTCTGGCTGAAGCATCCTCTGGTCCCACCTCACCTGGAAGCTCTCTGACCCTGCGCTCTGGTCTGCTGGTGAGTCCTATCCCCTCACACACTCTCAGGCATGCACACATACACATACACTCACATGCCCACATGCATTCACACATGCAGGCCCACAGATGTGAGCCTGTTCCACCTTGACTGGAGGTCAGAGAGTTTGAGCTTATGTTTGCTCTTTCAAAGCTGTTGACATCAGGTGTGGTTGCTTGGTGTTTTGGACATCAAGATGGCCTACAGAGGTGGATCTGCTCCACCCTGACCAAAGGTCAGAGAATTCAAGCCTATTCCTGTGCTCCTTCTTTTAAAATAGGAGGATTTGATATTGGGAGTGGCTGCCTACAGGATACTTGGTCTAAGGTGTGTTCACTGCATATTCCTGCCCCAAAATGCTTTACTCAGGAAATAATGGCTTGACGTCTCAAGTACTGAAGCAAGCAACTGTTCTGGTTGTCCTTTGTGTCATGGTAAAGCTGTCTTTTGCCTTCTTCCCCCACTTCTGTATAGGGGTATAAAAGTATATGAAAATTAAACACAGGCAAATTCAATATTCAATATTCACTGAGTACTATCCTATGTCTCTGTATTTCTTTCACATCTGTGTTCCTCCTACCTAACATTTCTAATCCACACACCCCTACCCTGGAACGTAAGAACTTGTCATGGCTGAACGGCGGCAAAAGTTACTCCATCTGTGGACACAAAGCCATCTGTGTCCACTCTGACCATTCACCCTGCTTTTCTTAAAGTCAAAGAGAGTAAGAGGCACCAGAGGAACAGAGGACAGGGGTCAGGAGGAACTCAGGGTAGACAGCACCACAGGAGGCGGACAGTCTTCTACCGTCCCAGTGTGGACTGTCTCAGAACATCGTCTCTTGCAAAGGTGCTCTTACCATGTAGGCATGAACTCAAGACTGACCTGGGCTACATGAAAAGATCTTGTCTCAAAATAAAATAAAATATAAATAAATAAACCATCAAAATAAAATCAGTGGCACTACCTAGAAGCTGTGTGCATGGGCCTCTCTAGCGCCCTGTGGCCTGTCTGACCCAGCGTAAATCCTGGCTTCCTGTCCCAGTGTTGAGTCTGTTTCCTCCCTGCCCCTTTGTCACAGAGATGAAGGATCAGGCCTCTATCTGTCTCAACCTGCAGAATCCTTATCTCTCCTTCAGTTCCCTGTGTAGCAATGACCTGCAGGAAAGTTGTAGTCACTGCAAACTCCGGATCTCCTCTTCCTCCCACGACTTCCCCTAACCTGAACCTACAGAGTCGAGATTTAAACGGCTGTCCATAGACCTATCCTACACACATTCACCCTCCTCATTTCAAAGACAAAGGACAGCACCCCAGTTTAGGAGCCAATGCAGTCTGTGAACACTTGCATCTGGCGTTACAGTGACCCCGGGGCATCTCCTCCTACCAGGCTCTTTACGAAATAGTGCCTCAGTTTCCTCTTTTGACAGACTGTGCCCTGTAGCCCTGTAAAGACTCCAAGGACCACGGCTAGGAACTCTCCAGTTTATAGACCTGGGGCCAGGACAATGGCACGATCTCAAGATGTGGAAAAGACAGTGACTGCCTGGAACCATGCCGAGCTGCACCTGCTGGGCTGCACACACCTGTGGGTACACACTGCGTTTGCAGTCACCCCCTGTGCCCTTGACACTGCCTGCACAGATCCTCAGCTGGTCTCCAATCAGAACACAAGTCCTTGCACCCGTCACCATCCTATCATGTGCCACTGCCTACTATGAAGAATCACATTTGAAGGCTCCAAAAGTGTTTGCAGGTGGCCCTTTGCTCCAGAGCCTCCCCGCCTGTGACCTGTGTACTGCTCTGCGCATGGGCCAGTCTCATCCTCTCGTGCCCTGACACTCACTACCTTCTTCTCCGTGTCTGACAACTCACATCCTGCTTCGTGTTAACCCAAGTCCCTTGTCCATCTGCAACAAAACCTCCCACTGCTTCTGCTCTTGTTCACACCCATGACAAGCATTGTCAGTACCGCGCAAAGTCTAATCCTAGACACAGGCTGCGAATTCCCTGTGGGGACTGGATCACTGGCTACCCTGAATATCCTGATGCAAGCGTTTTAGGACCAAATCCTGGAGATGATGCTCTTGGAAGGTAAAACTCTGCCATCTGAAGGCTGGGTGCCATCCGCTGCCAGCCCTGGGTCTTCATACTCCCAATCCTTACAATTGCCATGAGAGTCTTGGGAGACCGCCATGCAGGACCTGAAATCCTGAGAAGTCACATTACTCTAGGGATAGCAGGTCAGTGCAAGAGAATTGGGCTAGATGTCTACCAGGAAGTCCAGTGCTCACTGAGCCCCCCCCCCATTAAGTACTTCCATCGGCTTATGGGCCATCCACACTAGGGAGAGGTATGTCTACTGGCATTCCACGCTGAGGAGGAAGTGTGACTAAATGCTGCCCAAGATCTCTGTCCACCCCAAACAAAACAGTAGAAAGACCCTCATGCTTTGCCCCCAGCCCTGCTTAGGCCACCTGCTCTCAGAACAACTACTGCAGCCAGTGGGGAGATCCTTGGTCATCTGTCTTACCGCTGAGTGGGTTAAGTCATCCCTGGAGTCCCCAGGTAAGACATAGTTCTTCCCTGAGGCAGAGAATGAGAAATTGTACCTACAATAAGCTTTCACTAATGAGGGAAGCGAAGCACAAAAAGGTTAGGGAACTTGCCCAACATCACACAGTTTGTGAGGCTGAGATTTAGGTCCAGACAGTCTGGAGGTCAGAGATACACACTTGGTAAATGGGATGCTCTGTGCTCACTGGGTCAGGGACTGTCCTTCAGGGTGGAGAGTAATCAACCTTGATGCACATTCAAAATAGTCCTTTTCCTTTTGGATCTGACAATCATCCAGTGCAAGCATCCATAAAGCCCTTCCTTTTCCCCCTTCCTCTCCCTCCTCCCGCTCCTCCTTCCCCTACTCCTCTTGCTCCTCCTCCCCCTCCCTCTTCATCTTTCTCCCTCTTCTTCTCCCCTCCTTCTGCTCCTCCTCGCCCTACTCCTCCCACTTCTTTCCCTCCTCCCCTTCCTCCTCCATCCTCCTCCCTCTTCTCCCCTCCTCCCCTCCTCCATCCTCCTCCCTCCTCTTCCCTCCTCCTTTTTTTCCTCTTTCCTTCCTCCTTTTCTCCTTACCTCCCTTCACCCCCCACTACTTTGCCTCCCTCTCTCCTG
Organism: Neodon shergylaensis; assembly: GCA_025134845.1. Classification (NCBI taxonomy): domain Eukaryota; kingdom Metazoa; phylum Chordata; class Mammalia; order Rodentia; family Cricetidae; genus Neodon; species Neodon shergylaensis. The sequence goes on from JABTXL010012322.1 coordinate 8,551,987, forward strand.
CATTCACACCCTCCTTCCCTCCTCTATTCCCTCTGTTTCTCCCCCCTCTGTCTCTGTCTATTTCTCCATCCCAGTTCTCTCCTCCCTCCCTCCCTCCCTCCTTCCCTCCCTTCCTCCCTCCCTCTCTCCCTCCCTCCCTCCCTCTCTGATAAGGCCTCTTCCATTGAGATCAAAGAAAGAGTTTTCTAACCCTTGGGATACAGAATAGACAGACCTTGGCAGTCTTTTGGGGAAAAGGCACCCTAGGGAAATGGTCCTCAATCCCATGAAAATAGGAGGATGTTTCTGTTCCCACCAACAACAACAAATCCCTCATTGTCATAGAAGAGCACCCTTGGTGATTTTCATTAGATCTTAGAAATGACTGTGGTAGCAGCGAAGACAGAGTCAGTCAATGTCGTGTCCCCAGCTCTTATTGGCCACCGTGCTGGTGTTGCCTGGGGAAACTCATGACTGACCTTTCTTAGGAACACCACTATACACACACACTCAGCTCCTACCGATTTTGTGTCTTCTTCAGTCTCAAAATTAGTCAAGGCTGTACCTCTTACATTCTGTAGGCTGCCTCTCTGGTCACAGAAGAGTTTCTCAGGGGCAGACCCTGTCTTGGCAACCTCAGGGGAATCTGCACGTTCTATCCCTCTTACAGAATTTAGTTGATCCAGTTATTTCATCATCATCTTTGTAAGCTGCCTCAACATTTTTATAGAATGACTTTCTGGAGTCTGTAGAATTAAGCACAGGTGTGTATGAGCATGACTTTTTCAGACTGAAACCATGAAATGAGTGGAGCCAGGTTGGAAGGAGTGAGCCACTCATTGGTTTTGAGCTGCTCAGCCCCGAAATAATTACACAGAAACTGTATTATTTAAATGCTTGGCCCATTAGCTCTAGCTTCTTATAAGCTAACTCTTACATATTAATTTAACCCATTTCTATTAATCTGTGTATCGCCACGTGGCAGTGGCTTACTGGTGAAGTTTTAGCATGTCTGACTCTGGCGGCTCCATGGCTTCTCCCTGACTCCGCCCTTCTTTCTCCCAGCATTCAGCCTAGCTTTCCCTGCCTACCTAAGTTCTGCCTTGCTATAGGTCCAAAGCAGTTTCTTTATTCATTAACCAATAAAAGCAACACATTGACAGAAGGACTTCCCACATCAGAGCCAGGTTAGGTTCAGGAACCTTCCCTGCCCTGCAGGCCTCTGAGGTATGCTGCCTTGGGAATAGTCAATGAGCAATGGTTCTGTTCCAAAGCCAAACTGAAACTATGTGTGTGTGTGTGGGGGGGGGTGTCTCTGCTCTAGGCCGCTCTTTCCCATCCCAAAGAAGTTACTTTTGAATATAATCTTCCAGAAGACAAGAGAGCACATGGGCACGTGGCACAGCTTCCCTCTAACACCATGCATCTCTGTCTGCATCCCTGGCTTCAACTTTCCCCACACCCATGCCCACACACATCTCTTTTTTCCTTTGTTCTTCTTACCCTTGAAACTCAACAGCTATAGTCAGTAGAGAAAGACTGCGGCAGGAGCCAAGGCTGAGGCGTCTCTATGAAAAGATGAACAAGGAAAGCGTCCAGAGAGGTGGTGGGAAATGGGAAGGTGGCATAAGATGTGCCCACTTGAGCCCTGCCTTTAGCTGGCCAAGCAAGCTTCCTTCAGAACCCCGGTGGCCTCTACACTGCGCTTATCTCCACAGAGCTTTGGGTAAGCCTTCCCATGCAGGGTGAGAAAGCAGGTTCATGTTGTGTGGGTGGAAGCTGGCAGAGAGGGAGTCCTGCCCAGCCTCGTATTTCTTGCGGTGACGGACATCAAACCCAAGGCCCTGTGTTTGTCCAGCAGGCTCTGCAGCTGAACCTTAGCCCCAAGCTTGTTTATTGGTTTTTCTCTAGAAAGCTTCCTGCACTTGGCTCCTGTTGGGGGCAGGGTGGGATTGTGGTATCTGGCAGAGAAGAGAGAGCTAATTGTAAAAGCCACTCACTCGCAGGTGCCTCTGAGGGCACTCCTGCCAGCCTCGTGGCTGGCATAATGAGTTTCTGAGCATTGTGGGCTATTCCTAACAAGGATAACTAAATCATTCATTTCATTACTGACAGGGCTTGGCAGATAATTGTGCAGGAGGCAATTATCATCATGCACATTCCAGGAAGGCGTGTGACCAGCTGATCCTCAACAGCCATGCAGAAGGAAAGAGGAGACAGGGCTGAAAGCACCCTTGGCCTTATGCCTGAGATGAGCTACGCTTCCAGGCTGGTGGCTCTAGGCAAGGGAGGGAGGGAGAGAGGGAGAGAAAGAGAGAGGAGCGCAGGAGGGAGAGGAGGGAAAAGGAACTAGGCAGGGAGGGGGAGGAAAAGAGAACCAAAAAGGGGGGGAGAGAGAGAAAGAAAGGAAGGAAGAAACAGAATGAGGGGAAGTTGGGGGACTAGGAATGGAGGGAGGGAAGAAGAAACAAAATCCAGGAGGAGAAAGGGGGGAAGACAGTGAAAGGGAGAGAAAGGGAGAAAGAAGAGAGAAAAAAACTGAGAAAGGAAAGAGCTGAAAGAGGGACATGAGAGGGAGAGGGATAGAGGTAAAGGGGAGGAGGAAAAAGCGAGTGAGTGGAACTGGGGGGAGCCAAAGAGAGATGGGGTTTGCACCCAACACAGGGGTCTTCCTGCCATTTCTTTCCTGATTGGTGTAGTCTGCTTAGCTTCACTCCTATCTCCGCCTCCCTGCAAACCTGAGTGCCACAGGCCTGCCATAGTAACTTCCTAAAATATTAATTTTGTCTCCTTAGCCTCCTGACTGAGAAATCCTCCTGACTGCAACTCTCGCCAGTGCCCAGTTCCCCCCAGTGAGGCAACAGATGGCAGGACAAACAAAATACTTGTGTGTCACAGAATACTACTCAGCCGTGCAAAAGAATGAAGTACTGATACATGCCACAGCGTGGATAAACCTTGAATATTACTGTAAATAAAATAAGCCAGCCATAGGAGGCCACACATTATAGGATTCCCTGCTAGATAAACTGTCTAGAAGAAGAAGGTCTGTTTTTATCTCTCACCAGCGAGACATAAAGTCAGCCCAAGAAAGGGAAGAGAAGAAGGGAGGAGATGGGCAAGGCTATAAATAGGGATGAGGTTTCTTTGGGGGAATGATGTGGCCATTCCAGAAGGAGGGTGATGGCCACATTACTCTGTGGCTGCACTAACTGCCACTGGGTTATACTCTCATGGGATGGCAATATAAATAAAAAATCCTCCCATGATTTATGGTGTAGTGTAAGGTGGAAGTCCCCAAAGTCTGGACCTACAGAGTCAGACACTGTCCATGCAGTGCCTGGTTTATCAGTGTTGTCATAGAAGTCAAACAAAACAGATGCCATTGAGATTTAATACCATGTCCCCTCCAGGGTCCTTCCGCATCTCTAACTCTGAGCGGGCCTAAAATCCATACAAAACTGTCCACTTTTACCTTTTCTGCAAATTCAGCATGTTACATATAAGATCACAATCCATGCTTTGGAGGCATGTGTATACATAGCAAGCCTGTGAGCTTGTGTGCCTACGAGGGGCATGAAGCACAAAGGATAAACATATGCATAAGTAAAATAATACATGGACAATTTAACAGTCTGGGGAGTCTGATTAACCCAGAATTCTACCCAATAAATAAAAGCAAAATCAGTAAAACTGATGCCTTGGAATAATACGTTATCATTATTATTATTATTATTCCCATACATCATTACGTTGTGGGATATTAGTAAACTGTGTGAAGATACATCACTGTGATTGGTTTAATAAAGAAATGAATGGCCAATAGCCCATTTATACCTCCTGCCTTTTTCAGACCTCTAAAGGTACCAGGCACACATGTGGCGCATAGACTTGCAGCCAAAACCCCCATACATATAGAATAATAAAATAATTAAAAACAAAATAAATAATGATAATACCTAACTAACACTGGACATTAAATTTGTTTTGTTGCTATTATCATTGTTATTACCATCAATTTTCAGCTTGTGTTTAGAGACAAGCAACCTGACAACCATCCCCAGCACTCACCATCACGGACCCCACTGCCAGTGTTCCTGCTGTGGCCTTTCCGCCACTGCTAGCTTGGAGGACAAGAGAGGAGAAAGGTAGACGGTGATGTGTGGGGTGCAGACAGCCATCCCAGCAGGGATGAAGTAATGGATTATTGCGAGGGGATATCAGCTTGTAAGCTGGAGCAGGGACAGCCAGTTCCTAAAGCCTGCATCCCAGGACAAGAAAGACTCTGCTCATCCCTTGCTTTGTTATTCTCTGGAACATCGGGTTATGGGAGCTGGGATGGTCAGCTTTGTCAACTTGACATAGCTTGGAGTCGCCTGGGAAGACAGTCTCAGGGAGGGGTTGTCTACATTAGGCAGACCTGTGGACTGGTCTGTGGGGAGTTGTCTCACTTGTTCAGAATGCAGCGCCATTCCCTGGGCGAGGAAGATGGGCCTAAACTGTGTAAGAGTGTGCGAAGAAATCATGCTAAACCAGGCGAACAAACAAGTGAGTGCATTCGTTCATTTCTCTCTGCTCTTGTCTGCAGATATGGTGTGACTCTGCACTCGTCTGTGGATATGGTGTGACTCTGCTCTCATCTGTGGATATGGTGTGAGTCTGCTCTCGTCTGTGGATATGGTGTGACTCTGC
>JABTXL010012322.1:8556667-8593207 GCA_025134845.1 Neodon shergylaensis
GATATGGTGTGAGTCTGCTCTCGTCTGTGGATATGGTGTGACTCTGCTCTCGTCTGCAGATATGGTGTGACTCTGCTCTCGTCTGTGGATATAGTGTGACTAGCTGTTTTAAGCTCTTGTCACTGCAGCCTCCCCGTAGTTATGGGCTATAACCTGGACTTACAAAGTTACAAAAATCCCCTTTCCCCCAAAGTTTCTTTTGTCAGAGTACTCATCACAGCAACAGAAATAAAACAGGGAGAAAAGCATTAGAATTTTCTATCTGAAAATCATCTCTGGGCAGCACAGTCCAACAAAATATATCCTGAGTCTTAAATCTCCTGGGGATGTAGCCACACCTCTTTCTGAGGGGCTTCTCACATCAGTACAGGAACTGGCTATTGGCACACTTCCCAGGATTTTTGCTTTTCTGAGGCTTCCTCCAACAGTGACCCCTGGTTGAGTTAGACGTGTGACCTTCCTTGGCCAAATGTGACACAACCAGAATGCCATAAGGACATCCACACTCTGTTAACCTCATGTGGTTCGTGCAGTCTTAAGTCACCATGTGGAAGTTTCAAGGACGCAGGCGGAGTCACCATTAGAAAGAAATGCCTGACCAGTCTCTGGCTGGTTCCAGAGGACCAGACATAAAAGGGAAGATACCACTGTGGACATTCTAGCTCCAGTAACAATCAGATTAAACAAAAAATCGGCCCCATCCATCCCCTTAAAACCTCAGAATCCAAGGGAAACGTGACAATATTGTCTTCTTAAGTCTTGCAATGTGGGGTTAATCCACAGCCACAGATGATAGAGATATAGTGTACAGTTGGATCTGAGCAAGATGTGTCAAGTTCATTATTAGGATTTTATTTCCTTTCTTTGTGCAATGAAAGGAGTGTCTTTGAGTCACCTTTCCAAAAGTCAGCCCATTAGCTTGGCTGGAATAGAGCTGCACATGGCAAGAGAAAGCCCCAGGGGCTGCATGCTCCAGTTCACTTGCAACTCATGAGTTCTGGGAGCATGGCTTGAGGGATTTCCAATGACATGCCCAAGGTCACAAGACTGCTAGGTGGAAAAAGCAGGCACCAACTGTCTAACTCACTCACTGTCTTCCAGGTCTGTTTCTACAGCGGGGTCTAATTATTGACACCACTTCAAAACGGAATGTATATGAAGCCAGGAATCCAACCCTGGCTAATGGCAGGAGCTTCCTGCATCTCCAAGAGGAAAGGCAAAATTTAGGAGCCCTGCTTGTGCCCCAGAAAATACCACACTGGCCGGAATGCCAACTCCAGGCATACCCAGGCTTGTCTCTGTGACTTTAGGGGAAAACAAAAGGAAAATTTTAGTTCTCCAGATTTTGTGAGGTCCATTTTTCAAGTGTTCAATACGACGCTTTGATGTGTGTGTATATTGTGAAATGATTGGCACATTCAGCCAATTCACATCTCTGTCGCTCAGTTTGTGTGTCACGAAAACATTCAGAATGTCTTAGGAAAATTAAGGTTCACACTAGCGTCATCACCCGTGATCACCATGCTCTCTCCACCGGGGCTCTCCATCCTTCCTGGAGCTTAGAAGCTACCCACAGCCTCTCACCATCCTGCTTCCCATTCTCTATACCTGAGGACAACTTTAGGTGCTCAACGTAAACAAAAATACACAGACATACATGTGCGCACACATGCGCACAAACACATGTGCACATGCCCACACACATGCCCACACATGCACACATACAGGCACACAATGCATCTGGGAGCAACCGACTAGCTTTCCTTAACACAAAGTTTTCGAAGTCTACGTGTGGTACAGAGTACATTACTATTTCCTTTCCTTCCAGGTTAAAAATGTTCTATTGTTTGTATGTGCACATGTGCACATGCAAGAGCACGTGTGTGTGTGCGCGCGCACACACACACCTTTATCCATTTATGTGTCAATAGGCTTGCTGACTCCAGGTCTTGGCCATACTTCACAGAGCTAGAATGAACACAGAGGGCAAGTGTTTCTTTGACCTGCTGACTTCATTTCCTTCAGATAAAGACGTGAAGCCAAGGTGGGATAACGTACGTGGTAGTCGACGTGTTTTTCATTTTTTTTTAGGAAACAAAATACTCTGTGTTGCCCTTCGTGGTTATATCTACATTTCCACCAACAGTGCGTGGCAGCTGCTTCCCGCATCCTCATCAATGCTTGCTAACTGTTGACTATCGCAGGCAATTCTACCAGACATGCTGGGTAACTCACCATGATTTGGGCTATCTGTGTTCACTGATTGGTGAATGTACTCACCCTTCACATACCTCTCACTCATGTTCATGTCTTCTCGAGAAAGATCTCTTTTAGACCATTTGCCCATTTCAGTCAGGCATTTTATTACTTAAAGCTAAGTGTCCTGTGTCCCTTTCCTGTTGCAGAGGCTAGCCCCTAGCAACCTGGGGCTGGGAATCTTTTCTCTTGCTTAGCAATCTGTCTCTTCGCTCTGTTGCTTGTTTTGTGACTGTCTGGAAGTGTCTTAGTCTGATGCAATGTGTGTGTCTATTTCACTTGTTACCCGTGTTTGGGGACAACAACCATCGCCTAAATGAAGGTCAAGAAATTTCCTGTTTTCTTCTATTATCCTGGCACTTTCAAGCTTTACACCGAAATCTTTATCCATTTTGAGTTTATTTCTGCACACAGTATTGGGATCCAGTTTCCCTCCCCGGCACGTGAAGTTGCCAGCACTGTTTATTGTAAACACCTCCCTTCAACCTATGAAGCTCCTTAAGAGTGAGACCTTCACACAGTAGCCTCTTTAGTAAACTCCTGGGACCTGAGATAGGGGAGCTGCCTGGTTCTCAGCTCTTTGGGAGGGGCTTCTGTGTGTACAGTGGCTCAACTCACATTTCAGTGAAGTTCGGAGTCTCACAGCCACGAGGCTGCCAAGCCTGGTAGGAAGTAGCAGCCATTGTTCCCAACCTTGCCGCTAGGGGGCAGATACTTCCCATATTTTCAAGGCAGCACCAACCACTCTGCCAGCCGGGCTGCAAAGGCACCTTGGGCATCAGGCTGAGCCGAATGTTAAATGCTCTGCCAAAATCTATCCAACTCAGGGATTGCCACAGAGGTACCACATGGAGAAAAAAAAAACACAAAGTAGACATCTTGGGTCCTTACTCTAGGTGCACAGGGCAAGCTGAAGTGATCCTTACTTGTTCTGTTGCTGAGGAACGAGAATCCCCTAACCAAAGCATTGAGACCCTTTCTGTGTTTTGATTCCAAGCAACAGCACCAAAATGCAGAGGTAGCACTGAGTGAGCTACACCTTGCTGCTCCCTAGTGAAGGAGGCATGACAGCCAACCAGGAAGCTGCTAAGAGGCGGAGTGGGCCTACCTGCTAAGTGGAAGCAGAAGGCCCTCACTGTGTGTCCTGAAGCGTGTAGAGTCCTGGCCAGGCCCATGAGCCGACTGGGTGCCTTGGCTCATGTTCAGGCATCTCAGGGTAGGCAGTAAGCACCGTCACGGCACATTTTTAGGTGCAGGGACTGAGAATAAGAGTGGTTAGTTAAGCAGGTGACGGTCACTCAGCCGAAATATGACCAGGCAGGGATTCCAACACAGACGGTGTGGCTTCTGCCAACCATGAGAGCAGGGATTTTGGAAGGAGTGAAGCCTGGGGGTTAGAGATGCCAGTTGAACCCCGGGAGAAGTTGCCACAAACAAACACAACTGACTGCCAAACGTGTCTCATCTCCTTTTGCCTTCTCAGACAGTCTATAAATGCCGGTGGCCTGACCCTCGCTGGCTCCTGAGCACATTCAGGCCCTGAACTCATTGGCTTGTACGGAAGGAGTCACCATCAGCCATCTTCCCTGGATGTAGGGGTGAAGCGCTACACTGCCACCCAGGTCCTGGGTCTCATACTGTCACCCAAATCCCGTGTCTCATTATCTCAGTGGGGTGGGGGGGTGGTTACACCAGTTATCTCCCAGTCCTGTTCTCTGGGATCTACACACTCAGGGACTTCTAACCTCTGATACTTCTCTTTGGAAGTCACCTCCTTTCTCCCAGGTCCCAGCGATGCAATCCCAGCTGCTCCACTGTCCAGAATGACAAGGGCGGGTGTAAAGAAACTAGACCGTGGCCCTAAAGTCCTCCTTCTCAAAGGTCTGGTAGAGCTGACTCAGACCTTGTAGAGCAAGCCCCGGGCTATTCTCAGTTTCTCTGCGTTATTCTCCAGTCCCTACCTCATTGGGATTCCTAGCCGTGGAAGTAGACAGAGCTCAGCAGAGGCCAATGGCAGGGACCACAGCGAATAGCCCGGGTGAGTGCAAGCAGCCAGGCTCTCATGAAAGTAAAGGCAGCCCAGAAGTCAGATGTCCTGAGGACAGAGGGCCATGCCAGGCACGTTTCTTCCACTTAGTAGCTGAGCAGTGGTTTCATGGCTAGGCTAAGGTCATTGACACAATCTCTCACAGACCATGGGGCCCTGCCTTCTTAGTCATTGCCTCTAGTACCAGTAGCAGGTTTGTGTGCCCAGATGATACAGTGGTCACGAGTACCTTGTTATATGGCTAGGGGCCACTGCTGGGCAAGGCCATTTTCTAGCAGAACCGTTCCCTCTGCAGCAACGAGGTGACAGGTCTTTCTCCCTGAGTGACCAGCACCTCACTTCTCAGTCCACGGTGATCGTTCTGACCTCAGCATGGGCCGGCAGAGCTGTTTGCGCTGCAGCGACTGCAGGGAAGGCTTTGCAAGCTGATGCTCCTTCCTACTCTAAGGCACTGGAAGCTTCTGTGATGTTCTCTTGCTTGAAATAATGAGAAGGCCATAGAATGGTTTTTGAGATCAGACAGGAAGGGGGCAGGCAGTAAATCTGTGCCATCGCCAGGGGTCAGACGAATGGCAGGGTGCGGGTGCTTGTCCCTTCCCTTAGACATGGTCCCGGCACTTGGGGGCAAACATATTTAGAAAGAGTGTGGGGTCCAGCACAGGTGTTCAGTGCGTGCTTCCTTCTGGGGGAAGGAAACAGAGGCGTGCTTGCTTCTTTCTCAAAAGCTGCTCTCAGAAGCCTCTAGAAACGCAACCCTGTCTTGCTGCACTGTGACAATCTATGGTACTCCTCTCCCCTCTGCAAGGAGGCCCGGACAAGGGTGGCAACAGTCGTGCTTCAGGGAGAGGGGAAGAGAACACCCATGAGCAAGGTCCCCAGAGTCTACCGTGGTTCTTGGGTAGTATAGCGGTCCATTTCCTTGGAGGGTCTGGCGGTCGGCCGGGGCTGGATTGTCTCACAGAGTAGAAGGGGTGTGCTAACTCCTCAAGGGTTTTTCAGAGCGTGAATTCAGTGCCCAGTTACAAAACTGGGCTCCAAGTGACTTCTAAGGGTTAGCCGTAGGGGAAGGGGGGACACCTAGACACAAGTGACAAGAATTCTCATCCTATGTGCCTCAGCATTCCAAGACACCCTCAGGACTCCCTTTATTCCAAAGTAGAGAGGAGGGCAAAGGTCACCAGCCCCTACCAGAGAGGGGAGGATGCTGAGAAGATGTGGGATCTTCAGAGGACTCAGGTGAGTGTTCCTCCCATAATGCCCCCCCCTCAGGAAAGCTGTGTTTTGGAGAAACGATGCTGCAGAGAGGTGCTGCTTGCCACCCCAGGGATCGTGTGCTGGGAGTTTGGTCTCCAGGGCTGCAGGCTTGGGAAGTACTGAGGCACTGTTAAGAGGTGGGACTCTAGGAGCTGGAGAGATGGCTCTGTGGGAAGTGTTTGTGAGCAAGCGTAAAGATTAGAGTTCAAATCCCCAGCATCCACAGAAATGCTGGGGTGGTAATCCCAGCACACTGGAGGCAGACAGAGGATGGGAGTGGGGGGTGGGGGTGTTGGAGGTCCCTGGAGTTAAGTGTGTAGCTTGACTAATTGTACTGGTAAGCTCTGGGGTCAATGAGAAGCCCCGCCTTTACAAGTCAGGAGGAAAGCCGACAAGGAAGACACTTAGTGTCCTTCTCTGACCTTCACACACATGCAGAATATATACACATTCACCCACATATGTGCAAAGATGTATGTGCAAACGCCACACTTGCATACATGTAAAATGGGGCTCCTTCTAGCAGGTCTTCAGGTCGATGCGGTGTGCCTCCCTTAGGAACTCTGAGATGCTCCCCATGAGTCTCCAGTGGGAAGGTTGTTACGAAAGCCCCGATCTATCTCATTCTGGCTGAGGTGTGATCCTCCCTCCCACACGCACTCCTGCCATCTGCCATGCGTCCTTCACCGCAGCCGGTGTCATGCTTTTTGAATTTCGAAAGCCCTAAAACTGGGAGTCAAATTAACCCCTTTTCTTTATAAAGTTAGCCTTCCTCAGATACTTCATTATAGCCACAAAAAGCTGACAAAGGCATGCAGGATGAAGCCTATTTACCTGGCCAGGGTTGACCTGGGATGCCTGGAGGTTGGGAGAGACAGACCATCCTTCCATTGCCTCCCTCAATGCTAGAGAGGGAGAGGGCCTGGATATACCCCTGACTGTTCTTAGAGTCAGAGCCAACCTGACCTTTGGGATCTAGGAAGTAAAAAGCCTGAGAGTTCTGAGTCTCTGGCTCTCGGTGAGATCCAAGCGACCCATGTCTCCTGTGAACCCCACTGGTGGCATCAGGCAATGCCCTTGGATGGCCTCTGTGGCGATTCTATGACAGTTAGGCAGGTAGCCCTCCCACAAACACCCCACCCATGATGAGCCACTGTGGAAGGTTGTGATGACTGTAAACAAGCACACAAGGCCAGGCTTTGAAGAACGACAGGCTCCCTGAATTAGGAAAAGCGAAGTGTTCCCCACCCTCGTGACTTGTGGGCTCGCTCTAGAACCTGTCCTCTTCTTCCTGTCTCAGTTGCAGCATCTCGTTTTCCAGAAGCTGTATGCAGGAGAAGACCCACCCAGGTGCCTGCTGTCTGACCACGGGTGCCTGGACAGGGCAGCTGTCAGGTCTGCACTCACGCAGCCACCCAGTGACACAGCAGTGACCAGAAAGTAGGATTCTGACCCACGGCTCCTCTGCATTTCTCTGTCTGTATTTACCTCTTAATCTCAGTTCAAATGGTCTTGTCTCAGACTTCCCCAAACCCAAGGAAGGACAAATATAAGAGGAGGCAAGAAACAAAATCAACATTTTTACATAGAAAATTTGAGTTTTCACCCAATCAAATGCTCCCAAGTTAGAAATTGTGTCATCCTTATGCCCCGTGCGACAGCGAAAAGTGTGCCCTGGAGCCAGAGTGGACGCCTGCCAGGCCATCTGTTGGGTCTTCCCTACATCACACATAGGCCATGTACCTGTCACCTCACACTCGGGGAGGCCACCTCATGCAAATCTGTAATGGTTATAGGGAAGGAAAGTCTCTGTTTCCAGGCCATTCTGTAAGACCGCTTGACAAACAGGTTCTGTAAATGGGACCCAGAGAAGTGAATACACTTGTCTAAAGTCACAGAGGTAGTCTCTCCCTCTAGGACCAGGATGCAGCTCTCCACTGTCCACTGAAGCCATGAGCACACTCCAATGTCTGAATGATTTTCATAGGTGCAGCTTGACCTCTGCGGGGAGGTCACAGAACAAACGTGATGGCCACTGTAACTAAGAAAGTCAAATCAGAGTGAAACAAGATTAAGAAGCATAGAGTACAGTCGAATGGAATGGAGCTCAGAGAAGAGACTAAATCTGAAGGTAGTCAGGATGCGTGCTTTTCCCCCCAGATTCTGTTTTATGTGTAAGTGCATGTGGACAGACGCACATGTGCGCTGAGACCCAAGATCGCTTTCTTAGCATGGGTTGGTTCCACAGAAAACAGAAGAGTTCAAGTTTAGCCTGTAGGTGAGGTACATGGGACACACACACAGGCATATAGGCTGTAGGTCCTGGCACTGTTCTTTGGGGCAGTTGGCTTGAATCTTACAAAACTTTGGTCTCCACAGCCTTCTCAAGGGAGAATATTGAGGGCCCTTATCTCAGAAGTGTGCAAGAACATTAGCTGGGGAACTTCACGTGAACCGGTGAAAATGCCATCGGACACAAAGGCAATGGCAACTATTAAATGCATATAGGATATTACATATATGTGTTCATGTATAAAGTCAATGATACAGTGTGTGTGTGTGTGTGTGTATGTGTGTGTGTGTGAATCCATATACAAGAACCCCAAATTCAAGCTGTCATAAGAATGTGTGTAAGAAGCAGGTGTCATCCATCTTGGTCCACTGTCCCCAAACCCTGTCTTTTAATACTGCACACAGGAGTGTTTCCTGGACTCTGCCAGGCATGAGTGTGTTCAGAGAGTGACCACCTTTGCAGGAGAAGGAGCAGTTTGAGGCCACTTGACACAAAGGGGCACAAACAGACGAGGGAAGAGCCCCCAAGAAATGCCTGCCTCCTTAACTGCCCGCTAGTTCTCCGGTCAAGCCTCCCGGTCTCACTCCTTGTCCCAGAGGACCTGTATAGACCAGGGGCACTGGGCGCCTTGGCAGGACGGCTCTGAAGGGCACAGAGTGATGTTGCTGCCACTGCAGCTGCATGGTGGTGTTTACTTGTTTTCTGTGCCCCGCCCCCAGGCGGGAGAGGGGAAGGAGAAGGATGCGGAGTCTCAGGATTTTTGCAACCAGGGATGTGAGTGGGTTTTATATTTAGCGGATGACTCACCTCCAAGCACATTAGTCACCGCCTCCCAGCTCCCATCCTGCAGGCAGGGTGCTGGGGATCTCAGTGGGGTGAGATTAGATGAGAGAGCGGGAGAAAGAGCCGGAGCGCTATGGGGAGGGCGACACTGGCAGACAGGTATGAGAGAGAGAGGTGTGTGCATGGGGTGGGGGGTGGCTTCAAATCAGAAGGTGTCTTAGAAGAGGTTCTGGCCCAGCAGAAAAATTCTGGTACAAGAGACTGTCTCAGTCTCATTACAAAAATCAAGTCATGAAAGGGAGAGGCGAGAGCCCAGAACAGAAGAGACAAAAGCCATGGGACTCACCCACACCTTTGCCCTTCTTGGTTGGAGGTGTGAGCTGCCCACCAGCCTGAGTCGCAACGAGGGACTATCTAAGGCTGTGACAGGTGCCAGAGTAGATTACCGTGGTGCCTCCAGGAGAGCCCTGATGGAGGCAGAAGGCAATGGTTGATCCTGGACTCCCAACATCAGAAGAGTTGCCAAGTTTATGAGCAATGAGGACTGGAGTCCCACCTGCTCCCACTCCCATCCCCTGACTTCCTCTGCCTAAGTCAAGAACTTGCCCTTAACAGGGACCACACATTCTCTTGTGTATTCGGGCACAGAGTCCAACCGTGCAGCTGGAATAGAACTCTGCACCCCTCGACAGATGATAGAATGTGAGACCCAGGCAAACACGGACCCTTCTCTCTGCCTCAGTTTACCATTTGAAAGCTGAGGTGCCCACTTAGAAAGGACTTCTTGATGTCATAGAACAATAGGAAAGGAGCTAAAAGTTGGCATCATAATTTCTTCACACATACACACACACACACAAACACACACACACACACACACACCTGTTTTCCTGAGCAGAGCTGAGACAGGAGCATGACAAGAAAGCCTATTCAGACCTCACAGCTGCAGAGGGTGAATCTCATTATTGCAGTCTCTGTTCTGTTCTTGCCTTAACCCTCATGAGAGATGCTGTGGCCTAGTTCCAAGGATGAAAAACCAAGGTTGAGAGTCCAATGACTCACAAATGAGTGACCAGTTTCTGCTCTTGGGACATAGACCCAGGCCTGTAGCCCCTAGTTTGGTTTGGATTTTACTTCTGCAAGATACCACCAGCACCCTTTAGGTTACTTCTACACTTGCCAGGGTCTGGTATGATCTATTCCCCTCATTTCTATGGATATGGCCTATGTGCTTAAAACTCTTTTGGTTTTAAGTGTGGTGTCTCCCCACCCTAAGTCCTCACTCTCCTGTCTCTTCCTTCCTGGTCTGGTGACTATGTCATCTAAGGCATTGCACAGTATTTCTTGAAAGAGCCCAAGCCTGCTTTTCACGGCCCTGTCTCTAGCAGTGTTCTGCCCGTGTCACTCGGCATCCAGGTACTTCCAGATGGTTCTCTGCAGCAGGGCCAGGGCTCTTGCTGACTTTGGGCACCTTGGGGACCAGGAATGTACCACTGGCTATTGCTCTGCCTCTGTCAGAGCTCAGTCATATTCTTGCATCTGGAGAAAGAGCACTCTTAGCATATGGATTTGACATGGAAAGACACCTTCTGGAAGTTTCTCAGCATAAGCCACTCTTCCTCAACTCACCACCTGTCCTGTAGGACCTTGGCCTGAGGGCAAGAAGTTTCCATAGAAACAGAGCATCCAAGCAGGCACATCTGGTTCTCCCTACCCTGTCTCTCACTGTGCTCCACCAGCCAGTAGCATCCTGGATAGCGGGTCCATGGGCCCCTTTCCCAGCCCAGACACACCGTGCTACTGCCAAGGACATCCTTTTGATGGACCAGGTGTAATGAGATAAGCAAATGACCAGAGATCAGTGCCAGATGTGAGAGCAAAGGTGCCAGAGGCATCCTCGCCAAATCCTGGTTCACCCTCCTCATCACTGCCTTGGTTGTTCACCTAGAGACCAGCAACAGCGGGTGCAGCACAGACAGAGTCGGGATCGTATCCAGTGATACAGGACTTATTGAAAGTGGCTAGCCAGGTGTAGAACGGCAGATATGGAGATCGATTAACTTTATATTAGTATAAACTGTGCATGTGCAAAGCAATGAAGATGGCACACTAGAGTTCCGGGGGGCAGCTAGGTTCTAGTCACCGTGAGACACACTGGCCATGTCTCCCTCTAATGGCAACCGAAAGTCTGATTATACAGAAGAGTCAAGAAGATGTCAAATCATTCACCCGAATAGACACAACTACAAGCTACACCGTCAAGCTCTGCTTCAAATGAATGTTTGTTTATCCCCAAAGTTGGTACTGATTCCTTTGTAACAACAGTGTTTCAGGCCCCCAGAGAGACAAGGAAGGGGAGAATTGCTCTCAAGGAGGGTGTTACAGGAAGAGCAGGGAAAGGAAAGGTAAGCTACAGAACAAGCTTGGAGCATGGGGATCTTTAGTTCAGGTGCTGAAACTGGACACGGTGAACACTCCTGCGATTCTAGAAAATGGAGGGTGGAAAGCTCAGAGCTGGCCTGGGAAGCACTGTCTTTAAAAGTAAGTGACTTCTATCAAAAAAGGATGCTGATGTGATGAAGTGTCGACAGATGTCACAGGAGGAAAACAAAGACCATGTCAAGGCTGAACAGAGTGGCAGGTTGTTAGGGAGGGACACACCAGGAAAGCCATTGGCTGGAGATTCAGCCTAAGAAGGAAGCAGGGGTTGTCAGTGACCCCTTTTCTACCAGATGCAGATGGAAGTAGTGGCTGAGCATTCGCAGCTCAAGTGTCGATTTAATGCCACACACTTGAAATTCTTGGTAAAAAAGTATTGTGGCCCTTCCCTGTGGCAAAAGCAGTCCTTGTGGTTCATGATTTAGGACAGAATGCCCCCTCCTTCTTTTAACATGTCTGACTTCTTTAAACTCTCCTTCTGGGGCAGGTGTCTGGAGAAGTTGCATGCCCAGCCAGGATCTCTCTTAAGGAAGAAGGAGGAAGAGATTCCAGGCTAGCTGGCTTCCCAGGCTAGCATCCTGCTGAGACTTGGCTACACTACAGCCATTGATGAAGGTGACTGTGACTTTCTTGAGCTGCCCCTGTTTCCTCAACAGACTCTGAGTCTCCCAACAGGTTCCTTCGAGACTCTGCCATACCCCATTGAAGTTCTACTTTGGATGGCTTGCTATTTAACATGTCTAGAAACACTAGAAGACACAACCTTGCATCCCTATTGTTTTTTGCTTGTTTACTAAATAGTGATTAATTTATCATTTAAAAAGGCTGACTGGGTACCAGGGGCTTCTTGGTTCTCTCTTTTCTATGCCTGGTCCTGAGTATTCCTTAGAGCTGCATCTGTGGTATTCTGAATAAGAGAAAGAGAAGGAAGGGATTAAGTGGCCCTGGTCACTGAGGTTTAGGTTGTGTGCTGTGGCTTGGCCAATCCAAAGCTGCCTGGACACGAGCCTGTTCTTGGAAAATGAGCACAGTTATAGCCCCAGGAGCTGCAGAACCTTCCACAGTGTGGCTCTTGATGCCTTTGCCTGTCTCAGCCCTTGCCTGGCCCCGCCCTTGCCTGGCTCTGTCCTTGAAGCTTTCTACCTCTGGTTGACCTAGCCTACTGGCTCCTCTCTTTCCATTGACTCTGGAGATCTTGGAGGCCCTGCACTGGCTTGTGTGGTTACTGTCTGACAATTCATCAAGATCTTCTTTGTCTTGAATGCCACTGGGAGCCCAACATGCTCAGGCCTAGGTTTTTGTTTCCGTCTTGAAGTTTCTCTCCACTCAACAATAGGGAATTCTGCCATAGATAACCCACCCTAAATAAACCACCCCAGGAGACCAAGATCATAACACATTCTGGAAAATTTCCTAGAGCACCCCACTCCTGAGCCCCCAGAGCTCAACCCATATGAACCCCATCTCTTAAAGGCATCTTACAATATAAATATGGTTGCCTGCATTTCTAAAGATCAGTAAATTATACCAAGATCATTGAGGCTCTAAACCTTCATGGCTTATAAACAGCATTCAAACCTGAATACCAATACCAAATGTGTGTCATCTCAAAGCCCATGTCTTTCTAGCATTAGGAAACTCTGTCCTCAATCCTAAGGAAACCTGTATTGTTCAAAGTCAGGTTCAGCTCATCAAAAAATTCAAGAAGACAGGGAAACAGTTACTGTGTTGCAGAGGTTCATCAGCTATCGGTAACATAACAGCTACCAAACAAAACAAAGGTGTGTGGGGGGGGGGGTAGTCTCCCGAGCTTTCAGACAACCAGGAAAATGCATGCTCCAGAAGGGCATAGCTGCTATGTTGTTCAAACATAGTCCTTCTGTACTATCACCAGGGGAAGCTGAAAACTCCAGAAGATGCTGGAACTTTTTCAAAGCTGCTTTCTAAAGTTTTGGTCAGTCAAAGGTATGTGTGCATATAGACATCCATTGATTGTGTGTGTGTGTGTGAACGCATATGAACAAGAATGTGTACCTGTGCAGTGTGAGCATGTGTGTGTTCAGGAATGAATGTGCGTGTGTGAATGGGTTTACTGAACAGGTGAGTTATCTATGTAAAGGTGTTTGTGCTGTACCCATGCTGAGTGCACCTGAGTGCACATGTGCGTGTCTGTGTGTCTGAGGGCAGATAAGTGTGGTGATGAGAAAATGTCATGATCCAGCCAAGCTGACCCAACCGAGGCCGAGGAAAGAGACGGTTTGTAGAGAGTGAACAGGGTGGATCTGGAGAGACGCTGAGCAACTGGTGCTAAGAACGCCCACAGAGCCAGGCACAACTACGAGTCTGTGCCTAAGAATAGACAGAGCAGGGCTGGGCTGACAGGCTTAGGGTGGCTGGCTGGGGGCTTGCACTGCCTTGAGAGGCAGCGTGGCTCTATCAGTGTATCCACTGAGCTGTTTGGACCCCCCTCCCTTCTGATGTTTCCCACAGCCCATATATCCTTGGACACAAACATGTTCCTTCTGCATGGCAAGGACTGTTCACCTCAGCTCCACCCCCAGGCCTCACCCTGGCATGGGAGGACTCAGCCACTTACAGAAGGCAGAGGGCGAAAGTCTTGCCGTCCGAGCTTACTTAAACGAGTGATGTGCCAACCACAAGCCCTTGTATTCCCCCTTCCCCAAATTCAGAAAGAACTGGAAGGATAGGTGGGTGGATGAATGGATGGATGGAAAAAAATTGAATAAACAATAGTCTTTTTTTTTCTTTTTTTGTTTTTTTGAGACAGGGTTTCTCTGTAGCTTTGGAGCCTGCCCTAGAACTAGCTCTTGTAGACCAGGCTGGCCTCGATCTCTTCATAGTGATTTTTGATAGATATACAGAGACGGGCTGTACACCACCAGGAACAAGGGTGACTATGTCTGCATAGGTGATCTATCTGCCTACAGCACTGAAAACAAGCATGCCGGCCCTCAGAAGGAAGGAGGCCCATGAATTATCTGTAAGTACTAGGTAAGTGGATATTTGGAGATAAGACTAAAAGCAACAGTGGCATGTTTTTTCCTTTGGGTATAGTTCATGGCAGGCCGATATGGAGGCTGGAAGCGCTGGGCCCTCAGGATCTTCTCATCTCTGTATCAGGACTGAAATTTAAATCAGTGCTTACGAGGGAGGGGGACTTGATTGGGGGAGGGGGAGGGAAAGGGGAGGCGGAGGTGGGGAAGAGACAGAAATCTTTAATAAAAAAAATTAATTACAAAAAAAATATGTTCTCTGAGATCCTCAGAGATTAAATAAAGGCATATTTAAAAAAAATAAAAAATAAATAAATCAGTGCTATAAACCAGTCTATTCACCATGATATTGCATGTGCCTCTAACTTTCTCACCAGAGAAGCACAGACTCTTTATGTGTGATCTTGAGTGGCCAATCGTCAAAGACCCATTACACAAATGTTCTTTTCTGCCTCAAGCAGCTTCTCATGCCTCTGTCCACACCTACAGCTGTCACTATGTCAACCCTGTCATTAGGTCTAGCTGCCTCCAATCATTTAATGGGAAAAAGGCAAGAGACAAAGAAAAATAAAACATAATATTTGTATATTTCCAGGAAATTTCCCATCTTAGGAATGCTAAGAACATTTAAAGAGGCGTAAAACAAGAGCCCACAAAGCACTAAAGTTCAGCCTGGGAATCATTTGCATTTGCATCTGATTATATAGTATTGCATGCTCAGATAAAAACAAGCTCATCTGCACAGCAGATGCATGCCCTGTCCTCCCTCACCTCAGCACCACTGCCTCAGGCCTCACAGTTACCAAAACCCAAGAGCTACATGCAGAGAGGAGAGGATGATCCATCAGCAACCAGCCAAGCTTCGGCTTGCCCTGGCCGAATTACCCTTTGGAAAGACTGCATGTCCCATTTGCTCAGCTCCTAAACCTTGTCTGAGGACCATTTGAGGTAGAGGAACCAAGCACTCACTCGAAAGTGTTTATGTCAGTAGTCATGCGCTGAAGGTCCACCCTGTTCTCATCTTTGTGTGGCTAGTGAGCCTGGTTCCATGCCCCCTGCAAAGCAAGGGAACTGAGAAGCCAGAGGGGAACCCTCTTCCTGAGGTGACACAGCCGCTACCCAGAGCGGCTGATGTCATAGTCTGTGTTGAAGGCTGAAGTCCACTAATATGGGTTGTGGAAGGTAACATGAGGAAGACCTGTGTCTCCCTGCTTCCTCTGTATAGGTCGCAAGCCCCTGTGAAAGCCGCCTGGACATCAGGGACAAAGCCCAACCACAGCCTGAAAAGCAAACTGCAGTACCAGAGGGAAGAGAGAGCAGTCACGTTGACTGTCACTGAAAGGGAGGCTTTAAGCCCTGGTGTCTCACTCCGAAGCAAATTCTCTGCAAAGTCTTGGCCTGGCCTCCTGTACAACAGCTCCCCAGGCTAGCCCTGAGCCCCAGGAACACTTACATAGAGCAAGGCTTTTCCCCACTTTGGACTGAGTCATTCTGCTCCGTCCCATGTAGAAATTTATCAGCATCCCTGGCCGCGTACACACTAGATTCACATAGCAGCCCCCAAACACCTGCAGACCCTTTCAGATGTCCCCTGGGGGTAGAAGAACAAAAGCAGCCGAACTTGAGATATTCTGGCCTAGGGCCCAAGGGTCACTGTGGAGCAGGACCCTCTCTGGGCACTAAGGTGTAAAGGGGCTGGCATCAGGTATTTGGATAACTATGGCAAGGCACATAACCTGGTCTGGGAGAAGCCTTAGAAGGCAAGCTGTTCAAGGAGTCACGCCACTGCCCACCACTCAGTCCCTAAGCCTGAGCACAATTTTCTCTGGGACAATTTCCTGGTCCCCTGCCCTAAGGCTGGAGAAACGGTTTAGGCATCAACAGCCTGGACCATCTAGATTCTCTGGGGCTTTTGCGGAATGGGCCCTGGTGATTCGGCATCTGCGGCAAATAGGTCAAACTGGGTGAAGTCTCCCCTTTTCTTCAGCTAAACAGAGGACTCCTTTTGCAGATATGAGTGGGGAAGAAGCCGGAGGGCCTGTGGTGGGCCCCGGCCCCAGGGTCCACTCTGCTAGCCCGTGACATCTCCCTCCCCATATGCCTGTCCCATTACTCCAGCTTCATCTCACTGTGAGTACTGACCTTAAAAACCTCTGAGGGTACACTTTCCAGCCATCACCAAAGGATACCTCAAGATAGGATTAGACACTGGGTCCCATGAATTCAGAATACCTGTCTCCCCGGATGATGCTGGCTGACAGCTATGCTTCAGTGGAGGATGGAGCAAAACCAGAATCCTTTGTCACCCCCGCCCCCTCAAGGAGGCCATCCATGGATCCTCTGGGAGTGACGTCACCTGACTGTATGATCCAAGCAGTGATTGGCCAGTGCTGAACAGGCTCTGTGGAGCATCAGGTCCTGGACTACCTGGATCTTTCTGCTGGTCATGTCCTTCAGCGGTCCTTAGCTGTCCTCAGCAGAAGCCCTGTATCCTAGGTTCTTCCCCTCCCCCATCGGAGGAACTTCAGGATGTTTCCACTGAGACATTTAAATGTGGAAAGCCACACTTGAGTCAAGTCTTTTTGTTTCTGGGAGAATCCTCCTGTCTTCTTGGCCACCCGTTCCCAACGTGTTTTTGGCCAGAAGCGGCCACAGCTAGTCCTGAAAGCTTGCGATAAACACACAAACCCCACCCGGACCACTGGACCCACAGTCCACCTTCTAAGAAGGTCCCTGTGAAGTGGACTGCACAGTAAAACCCAAACGCAAAGTGTTTCCTTGGAAGTAGGGACATCCCCAGAGCTCCTGACCGGTGAACCTACCCTTTGTGATTTACCCCCATATCTCCTACAATTCTACAAGTCTATCTTAGTCATGGACACCCCTGGAGAAGATGTCTTGCTGCCATTGGCTTGCCCCAACAGTCTCAGGGTGTCAACGGGGGCCGGCTCTCCCTTTAGCCATCTCTCCATCTTGCCTGCCATAACTGCGACTGGATTCTGCTCGCTGCAGCCTCACCACGCGGCTATTCAATAAGACGTTGTCTGCTTAATGACAGTGAGTCACTAGCTGTTTTGTGGCTCATTTATGGTTATTTTCAGAGGAAAAGCCCGAGGCCACAACAGTGGGGACTGATCATACCGCCAGATGAGGAGCCCAGTGCAGAAGGGGCAGAGAACACCAGTCACTCAGCTGGCGGAAATGGAAGTACCCTCAGGATTCCAGACCCTCTCTTCCCCATTTTATTGCCCGTGTTTGCCAAGAAGAGATCTGGGAATCTAGAAACAAGACTCAAGCTGGGGCTGAGATCACAATACACCGACTCTGCTTTGTGGTATGGTCAGGGAAGAATTCGGGGGGTCTCATATGAGACCTCAGCAGCAGCTTGTCATTCCTGGGGCTATGTTGCTGGCCTGCTGCAGGCAGAGTGAGTGCCCTAAAGATCTGTGACCACCCCGCCCCCCAGGCCTCGGAACTCTCTGTGGGTTTTAGCAATTCCAAGAAAACCTTAACAACCCACAGCTGCAAACTGAGAGGGATAACAATGTAAGTGTTTTTGGAGTTCTCCAACCTAAGCACCCCGAAGGTTAAGTGCAGAAACACGTAAGTAGCTCCTCCCACCTCTCAAGGGCACCCATCCCCTGGCCCACCTCACTCTCTGAAGCCTTGCTTTCTCTGAACTGCTGCAGAAGAGGACCCTGCCAGAGTCGTGCTGAGTTGTTTGACTGCTGTAGGATTTGGGAACAGGGTCTTGTGCCACATAGCTCTGCCTGTCCTAAAACTTGCACTTGTCCTCCGCTGGCCTTCCAAACACTGGGATTCCAGAGATACGGAGGTTTTAAGGACCCGCTCAACTTTAGTCTTATCTAGGTCAGGCTCCCCGACTCCCTTGTGAGAATTAATTAAGTGTTCCTTTTCCTGGGCAATGCGTTAGTGTCCTGACACCGTCCTCAGCGTTAGCCCGGCCTCCTCTGCGGCAGTAATTCGTGATGGAGTCAGTGGCACAACTCCTTAACTCTATTCCACACTCACCTGGTGCCTTAGCAAGGTGATTTAACCTTTAACCTCAGATAAAATGGGGGTAACAATGCTTATCTCTTAGAAGTGAAGGAGAAATAAATAAGGTGATTGACATATGCCAAGTACCTTTTATACCACCCAGCACAACCACGAGCTCATGCAGTCACTGGAGCCATGCTTCCAAATTGCCACTAATGACATGACCACAATGGCAAGATACCCCAGTCACCATGAGCCTGCACTCCTGAATGGATAGAGACATATTCAAGTCCCCTTTGACCTTTGCCATGTGTGATGGGACACGGGCCTCTGGGCTGTTGGATTATTCTGACTACATAAGCTTATGTGGGGAAAGCCCATACTAATTGTGAGTGGGACCATTCCTCAGACTGGGGAGCCAGTGCTGTACAAAATGTAGACAGGGGGTTGGGCACTGGCAGGCAGCCATGACATTCTCTGCCTCTTGGCTATGGATTCAATGTGGGCAGCCTGTTTCAAGCCCCTGCTCCGCGCCCGCCCCCCACCTGCCGTAATGAACTGGACTTCAAACTACGAGCCAAATGATACTTTCTCCCTATAGATGCTTTTGCAGGAGTATTTCACCACAGCCACAGAAAAAGCAACTGGCCTCACAACGCTCCGAGGATGAGGAAGGGACGTGAACAGGGGCCACAATGCAGGGCTCCCACGACTAGTGTAGCTAGCTTCCACCAAGGAGCTCCGGAAACCTAAATGTTCGTGTTATTTAAGAAAAGAAAAATAACTTCAACTTTCTGAGGCTTCCATCCTGGAATCACGACTACTGGTTAAAAAAGGCTTACAGGTTAGGTGGTGGGAGCCTGGGGCTGAAACAAGAGTTTTGTAAAAACGAGACTTTGTCGCCGCAAAGTGGGAGTAGGTCAGCGGGGACAGTACCAGTTGTACATCCGCGCGTTTGGGATGGGTACAAATTGGGTCTCACTCCTGAGATCCCCACTGGAAGGCCTACAGGATGTGTGCAGGGCAGGTTGGGTGGGACGTGTCGTGGGACTGAATCCAAACTCTGGAAGTCTATAACAAAGGAAAAAGGAGACCAGACCATCCAACCTCCCCCAGGGAGAGGGGCTCGCAAGGCCTGGAGGAACCAGGTGATCTCCAGACCTCAGGAAAGAGATTCTCAGCAGGTCTGCACTACCATCGCTGTCCAAATCAATGCTTTCTCCAGGCCCCCAAACCGACATGCCTTGAACTCAGAAAGAAAATACACACTAGTTTCTGTTCTTTTATCTCGAGGGAAACAAGGCAGAAGCCAAACAGCAGATGAATACACACACACGTGCAAGCATGCAGCTCCTCGTTCACAGACAGATCCAAGCCATGGCCCTCTGTTGATAACAATAAACGGTTTCCTGGGAAGTGCACAGCCAGCGAGACTGACAGACAGAAACTACACAGACAGGACAGCTGGGTCTCTCTACCCTGCCCTCTATGGTCCCAGGGCGCTCAGCATCTGCCACCGAGAACATTAGTTCCGAGGCTGCCGTCAGGAGCACCGGCCAATGAGAGGCATGTCTTCAGCCTGAAGATCCTTTCCCCGTACACCTGCAGCGAGAAAGTGCTCCCCGAGAGCTCACCTCACACAGTGTCTACCTTTCAGACGTGTGTATTTGGAAGGACCTGGAGAGTGTGATGCCTTCTCATGGTTCCTCTGGGTGGGAAGGACCATGAGGAGGGGCACTGGAGGACTCATGCAGAGAACAGATAGTCAACAGGCTGTCACCGTGTGGTCGATGTTAGCAGATAGCTGCACAGTTTTGACTGTGGCTGGGTCTGTGGGATGCTTTAAGTTCATCCCAGGTTCCTGATCTGTCGCTAGACTACATCTCCCCCCCCCCACACACACACCCTTGCTCCTATATAGACTCAGGGATTCTTCTCACCACTAAGATGTATGACATTCCTCAGCCATGGATACTAAGAGGGGACAACTTTTCCCCATCATCTCAACCACAACACAGAACCCCCTGGCACCCCTGTACTGCAGCCAGGAGACTTCCCTTACCTGCACGGGGATGGGATAAGAATGAACTTCCAATCTACTATTTCAAAGGTCACCCATCCCTGGAACTAGGAGAACACACCCCTGGTTCTTCCTGGGAGCTCATGGCTCTCTGGTGATAATGGTGCAGCGAGTCAAGACAGGAGACCAATCTGCTAGTCAAGGCTCGGAAACTGCCAAGCTCTTGGCTTTGAGGGGGCATCTTCCCCTCCAGGTAATTCAGCTCCTGATTTACAGAGTGCTTAACTGGATGTTTAGCACTGTGTCTTCCCACCCTGAGATGTCTACGATGATGAGTGGGGACGCTGACCACCTGCCACCGAAACGTGAACCATTGCTGTAAAGAGCATTGTCCCGGACAACACAGCGGGAATTGCTAGCCCAGGTCTTCGGGAGCCCTGACTTGCAGAGTCAGCAAGCATAACTGAAGGATGGTCGAACCCCAGGGCCTCAAGGGCTGCTCAGCCAATGTTTGCTGTTGCTCAGCTGCACGCTGACAGTTAAGGCAACAGATGAAAACAAAAGCGGAATTTCTCAGTATGCTTCCTAACGGGTCCGCCTTAGGACAGGCCCTTGGTCCTAAGGTCCAACCTGTTGGTCTGTAGGTGGCTGTTGATACCTATGCTGCTCCCATCTCACTCTGAGATGCTGGCCTCCCCTGGAGTTGTGTAGCGCACAGCTGGCGCAGCAGTGGGGGGTGGCCTTGGCTCTGCTGTGTCTTCTGTGAGTGCCATGCGTCTTCACACCTCCCTGGTTTTTGTCTGTGCGTCTGCCATCGCCTGGAATAACTCTCCTTTTTCTCCAGCTGCACAGCTCTTGTGTTCTTTCAAAGGCTGCTTGAGACAGCTCCCTCTCTGGGACCCCTCTCTGATCCCCACTCCTAGCCACGAATCAATTCTTTCTCTCTCCTTTCTGGCCCCCACCCCAGCAGCAGTCTCTTGCTGAATTATTTACACGCCTGTCTCTTCTTCTGAATTGTATTTCTAGGTACTGTGACCTTGCCTATGTGGCTCTGAATACCCAGCTCCCTGCTGCACCAGGCTTATGGTAATTTTTCAGTGAATTCTTGCAAACTATGTGAGCCAAGTTTTCTTTTTCTTGAAGCTCTGAGTCGAACACAGTTACACCATAGTGTATTTTAAAAAGCAAATCGCAGGCTCAGTACAGTGGTGAGTACTTGTAATTCCAGCTCATGTAAGGCAGAGGCAGGAGGGCCAGGAATCCAGTCATCTTGGGCTACATGACAGATGCAGGGCCAGCCTAAGCTTCATGAGTTCTCATTACAAACCAACAGAGGACGGGATCACCAAGCGTAAGAACCTAAAACTGTTCGGAATTCCCCCAAAGTCACTGGTCATCATGAAGAAGGGGCTGCTGCTATTGCTCCTCATGCCGTCAGTGAGCTACTGTTAGGGTCAAATACAGGGATGAAGCATGGGCTGTGCTGCTCAGTTCCCCCTCAGAGAACCTTGGACAATATGGTTGTCAGTCAGATCATGAAAATTCACAGGGCACAAACCCATGGCCACCACTGCAGGGGGACCTGCTGAAATGCGGTATCTAGGGTCTTCGCTGCCACTCAGCAAACCTGCCAGAAGCACAACCCTGAAGGCTGTCAGCCGCCACCATGGCTCCAAATTAGTTTTCTCATCCCCAAGGGCCCAGAGAGTGGAGAAGAGAGCCAGCCACAGAACACAAAATGCCGGCACGGTAGGACGGTCAGAGGTTAAAGGGTCATTCACTGGGGCTCTGTCAAGGTTTAGAGGAGGATAGAGGGGCTCCCGCCTGTGACGTGGGAGACTGCAATGGGTGGCGACCATGCAGACAAACAGTTTGGGCACAAAAGGCATCCAAGGACACACCTCCCTCTCTCTGCGGATGCAGCCCGAGCCAAGGAAGAATGCCTGCTCCTCTGATCTCAGGGACACTGCGATGCAGCCACCGTCAATAGAGAAAGCAGTTTCCAAGTGAGGGCCAGAAGCAATAGGTGTCTTAAGGTCAGGTCTTCGGTGGTTTACATAACCACGTCCACAAACTGCTGTCCCTACTCAGTCGCTCTCACTCAACCGCACTGTTACATCAGTCTCTCTTGAGACAGGAACATCTCAATTTTCCAGGATGCTCAGCTGTCCTCCCTATCCACACATACTTCGATGCCCAAAGTCAGTGAGGGTGTCGCCTGGAGAAGTCCTCAGGGCCACTGGAACTAGCGAGCATGCCAGGAACAGCTGAGAGCTTCCTTCCTGGAAATAGCTAGAGTCAGCACAAACTCTGCCTTTCAGACTGCCTCGTTCCCTATAGAGCCATGGCCGACCCTCAGTGAAGCGCCCCCTGGTGGTCATGGGCAATTGTATAACCCCTCCCCCTACACACACACACACACACACACACAGAGGCATAGGTGCTGAAGACCTGGTGGTCTCTCCCCATAGATTGTGTGCTCCCTAAATAACTGTGTCCCCATAGCCTGTGTGTTCAGTAAAGACTTTGACCTTTCCCTAAAGAGCCCTGGCTTTGCCTGTGATTTCTAGGAGGAAATCGATAAGTCCTCAGAATATCACACTCACAGGTGTCTTTGCTTGGGGACCTGGGCTGTGATTGGCGATGTGGGTTTTGAGCCTTAACCACAGTGTGATGCCAAGACGAAGCTTTGGGTGACATCGCGGGAGCTTACAAGCGGGTGGCGGTGGATCGAGAGTCTGATATGAGTGGCACAGGAGGTCACCTATGCTAACATGGCAGGAGTGTTGACGAAATGCCTGGACGGCGAAGGTGGTTGTCCTGTCGGGCAGTAGTAGGCGTGTGTCATCACACACTGACCTCAGGAAAGCCATGCCATCCTGAGTGCAAGGAGAAAACATCTGGAAGTTCCATCCATAGTCAAGACTCTTACCACGACACCTTCTGTCCTTGCTGCTGATCGGTCCTGACCTGTTTTCTGTAGCAAACCAGCACTAGGAATGCGACAGCTGTCACTGGGCCCCGAGAATCACATTAGTGGGGAGGTCCTGACGACTGCTGAGCTAGTAGTTCAGAAATGGGCTTCGATGTACTAAGCCCCACACTGCCTCAGAGGGACTCACCTGAAGAGGTAGGGAGACACTGTTCACAGGTCTCCCTTTCTTGGACAATCTGTTGGAGAGCCTCCCCCAGTCCTGGATCCGGGTAATGAGAGCCTGGGAGGTCAAGGCTAGTCCTACTGCTTCTCACCCCGTATGTTTATGAGTCTTTCGCTCAGAAGACAGAACTCTTCTCTGAGCATAATTCTTCTAGGCTTTTCTAACGCTGCACCCCAACCATGAAATTATTTTCATTGGTACATCATAACTGTAATTTTGCTAGTGTTAGGACTCACAATGTAAGCGTCTGCTAAGCAGGGTACCTGACATGTGGCCCCTGAGAAAGGACCACAGGTTGAGAACCGCTGTTCTAGAAGCTTCTAACTTATGGCATGGCAGTGAAGGGTTTGAAGGTAGGTGCCTCTCCTGCTATGCGGCACTTGGAGAACATGCATGACATTTTCCTAGCTGCCCCCTGACCCCAAGGCCTAGACCACAGAAACTTCTACGCTGTGTCAAGAGCACGCTCCTGCCCTTCTCATCTGAGATGTGGGGATCTTCGGAGTATTTATAATAGCAGCGGAGGGAGTGATAGCGCACTCCACAACCAGCATTATTCTAAAGATTTTGCCTTCATTAACTTACATAATCCCCACAACTCCTGAGAGGCGAGGATGTTAATACTCCTGTTCCCAGGATGAGATCTGCGTGGCAGGGAGATTAGTGACTCACCCAAGGTCACAGAGCAGGCAGAGAGCAAAACCGAGGCTTCCAGCTAGAGCTCCTTAACCCAAGGCCATGCCCTTAGCACAGGCATTGATCCCAGGCACCTCCTAGAAGGGTCTGTAACCCTTCGGGCGATGCAAGGAGGTGCAGGACAGCCTCACTCACAGGCTACCAACCAGATCAGCTCTGTTACAGTGACATCTAACTAACACAGTGACACTGCGATGTCGCAGTCACAGCACAGCCCGAGGGAGGCCTGTCTATTTTGAAACTATGAACCTCAAGTCCCTAGACCCTCTCCAGGCACATGTCATATTATTTAGAATCTTTGCTGTAGGCAGTTAACCTTTAAAGTATTACCACGAAGTGGCCATTCTTGACCATCAGAAAATGCTGATTTTATGTGGTTCAATCTAAATTAATACACTAGGCTCAGAGGCTCAGCATAGATCACATCTCGAGGGCAGAATAAATAGGAAATGCCACTCAGTGACTAGCCAATCTCTCGGCCTTGGGGCCTCCCCACTGCCCAGTTACCTGTATGCTTCCCCTTTGAAAGCATGGGTCGTTGCTGAAGCGCCCAAAGTCATCCTGTGAGGTTGCAAGAACAGGTTATATAAGACGAGTGCTAATAGCTGAGAATGCACGAACACTCTTGCAAGCCCAGGATCTGCTAAAACTCATGACTCGAAGACTGGGTTTGTATAGCTTAGTGGAAGAGCATTTACCTACCATGCACAGGCTCCGGGTTCCATCCCTACCTAGCACCGAAAATGAAATACACCGAAGAAGACTCTGGTTTGGGTTTTCAGCTCTGCCCTTCAACTTCTATGTGACCTTCTACATTTAACTTAACATCTCTGAGCTCAAAATACCATAAAGGAGGGGGAAGATGGAGGGAGGAGAGGAGGAAGGGTAAGAGAGACTGCTCCCTGGAGAGTATAAGGAACCATGGCCACTGAAGCTGAGCAAAGAGAGTCTCGTGAACATTTTGTCCAAACCCTTTCTGCACCCAATGACCTTTGGTAGTGTTTTACACCCAGATAGTCACCGTCAATGTCTCCTCAGCAATTGTCCACCTGGCCCAATTTGTATTGGTAACTTTTCAGGAAAGTCTTCCATTCGAGTGATACCTGACCTGGTCACTTCTCCTGAGTGCCTGCTGTCCTGCTGGGCATGCTCTGAGCAAGGCTGGACCCGGCTAGGCAGTTTGAAACAGAGTAAATTGAAGCTCAGCAATGCCTGCAATGAGGCTCTCACTCCTTCCTCTCCCACCCCTGTGCCTGGAGAGGGAGAGGGGAGAGGGTCGGCACACGAACACCCCTCTTCCCTGGCCTCCATCCTGGAGAGAGAAGTACCGGCTCGGCTCCGTAGATACAAGCCAAGGGAACAGCTTGTGCTGCCTGAGCAGGCAAGCGCCAGGATGGGGATCTGAGTCACTCTGACAGCAAGGAGGGCACCATGCCAGCCACGCACAAGGCACTCCTCTAGGGCAGGACAGCTGCCATCAGGGCAGGGAGATGTCGCTCCCAAGCAGAGGGCTCCAAGTTGGATTTGAGGCCACCTGGCCCTTGGAGCACATGGGAGCAAAGATACCCTTTCCCCCTCTGTCTCTTTTTTCTTTTGTGTCCCCTTGGGACACAAGGACCACTGGCTTCCCTTCTAGCCTGGATCAGCTACATACCCTGCTAAGGGACCACAAGCCTTCCCTCCTCACTGGACTGTGGTGGATGCCATTGTCATACAGCGAAGAGACCACACATTCTCAGAAGGCAGGCTTCCCACCCACACTTCCCAGGAGGCATATCCTTACACACACACACACACACACATCCTATGATAATTTCACACAGACTGTTTTGCTCATGTTTTCTCCTTTCCTTTATGAGGCTTACACAATTGTTTGAACACTAGGTTCCCAGGTGGCCATGCTATTTGTAAAGGTTTTAGAATCTTTGAGACATGAGGCTTAGCTGTCATAGGACCTTAGGGGTGGGGCTTCAGGGTTTTACCCTGGTCCTCTTTCTGACTCTTATACCTGCTTCCTGCTTGAATAAGTGGCTTCCACCCACTGCATGATTGCCTGGCCGTGAATCCCCCGCCTCCCCTGACATGGTGGACTGAATCTAAGCTCAGCCCGCATCAAATGCTGTGTGTTTTCACAGTAATCTCTAGGTTACTCTAGTGTCAGTCACAGCCCTGATACTTGTTTGAGACTTGATGGCACCAGCCACATGTGGCCCGCCAGCTTCTGGAAGATGCCTAAGTGGGAAGCCTGCTTTCCTGTTCAACGTTCTCCTCGTTAGGTTGGGGCTTGTTGTCAGAAGAGACTATTTCACAAGGACTGGCATCTTCAGGCTGGCCATCAGAAGCAGTACTGGGGCACCTTTCCTGATGCGCCCTGGTGTCCTGGAGGCGTGATCATGCCCAGAGGCAGGGAGAGAGATGACTCTCTCATACCCAGGTATGTAGATGCTAGTGATGTCCCCACAAGATACCTGCATGCCATCTTTGAGGTTACACATCTTTGAAAGAGAAGCTGTGTCTGTGACCAGGAATGTGAGCTTGGGCAGCAGGATGCTGCCACCACACCAAAATGCCTGCAAGCCCAGATGGTATTTATTAGAGGCAGAGCCAAGCCAGCACATGACAGCAGCCCTGTCCCTTCCCCCAGCCTCAAGGACAGCCTGGGAAAAACCGGGTCCTCTCTTCTGGGAATGGGAGGCTGGTGCTCTCTGCAGAGGAGAGGCTGGCCTTCGCTGTGACCACTCAGCAGGAAATGACCATCTCTATTAACTGTCACAACGCAGACTCTAGATACTTCCATGACTTTCGCCTCTTGGGTGACCTTGTACACACCCCTGAGTCGTGCTCAGTGCATTGGTGTGAATGGTAGCATGGGTGTACCCTTTGTAACGTGGTTGAATGTTCCGCACTCTGTTTACATTTCCAAAAACATAAAGGATGTCATTTTACAGGTAAATGTCAAGGGTTGCTGTTTGCCATCTGTAGAGCACTACACTCCAAGGGCCACACCAAAGCAGGCTGGGAAAGATAATGAGTGAATTCAAGCTGCCACAGCTCTCGTCCCAGAACGCAGAAGGTGGAGGCAAAAGGATAAGTTCAAGGCCAGCCCAAGCTACATAGTAAGTTCCAAGTCAGCTTGGGCTACTAAGAGAGAGAGAGAGAGAGAGAGAGAGAGAATATGAGAATATGAGAATTTAACTCAGAAGTAGAACACTTGCTTAGCACATAAAATAAATATTCTAGGTTCAATCTCGAGCACTGCCATTAAAATGGGCGAATGAACCAAAGAACAAATGAATGAATGGCAGCCAAGCAAAAACCTGAGGAGGAGCATGACTCGGAACTCCTGGTTCCCTAGAGGCTTGTATACAGTAAAGCTGAAAAGAGCAGCCAGGCATTAGGTTCCGGCTTTCTCCTCTGCCCTTTCCCGGGGCGACTGTCTAGGCTACAGCCTTGGTGTTAGTGTGGCGCTGATGTTACTGCTCACAGCTGAATAACTTTCCAAGTTAGTTATCCATTTTATGGCCCATCTAAAAGCAATTCCATCCACGGCTTCCCATGTACCTAGAGACTTTGTTTCTCTGAGCATGTGCCTATGCCTGCACCTGCGCTGTCTGCCTTCCAAGCTCTGAGAAGGAGTTTGCAATCTCAGCACAGCAGGATAGAGGATCTGCTCTAGCCCCCCAAAGAAGGTAGGGGCCAGTTAGAGATCTAACGTTTCCTGGCTCTGCCAGGGCTGAACCGCAGAGAAACTATGCTAAGGAGGACTGCTGGCAGCTGTCTCCTCCAGGAAAAGGAAGAAGAGTGGGCAGCCCCGTGGCTCTGAAGCTCCTCCCCAGCCTGGCACTGCCACCTCAGCCTGCCTGCCAGACCACAGCACCGCCCTTCCTTCATATCCCAGAGAGGCAACACAAGGCCGTTATGAAAGCAAATGCTTCTAAATTTCAAGGTCTCCGTTTTAAATCCACGACCTTCGATGCGCTTAAAATGCGCCTCTCCGTTTCAGAGGAGCCTTTACGTAAGTGTGGAGAGGAGAGGAGAGCTGTCCCAGACAAGCTGTGCCTGCCTCCTAAAGCCTGCTGGGAAAGGGTACCTGACTGCAAAGGCCTTCAGGGGGGGACCCTCCCACGGGCTAGGGGTTCTGACATTTAAAAAGAATTTCTTCATCTGATTCAAAAGCCCACGGCTTTACAAATACGTCCATCCTCTAAGCTTAGCGTCAACACGCTTGATACACAGACCGAGTAAAAACAATAGCAGGGCGACCCGGGCTCAGAGGGAGGAGATGAAAGGACCAGAGAAAGATAAGCCAAGAAGTCCGAATGAGGAGCAGACTTTTCACCCAAATCACCAACCAGCAGCCCAGCACGACCCAGCACAGGGCAGTCACTGTTGCGGAACTTGTTTGCAATGGTGTGCTCGGCCAGCACTTCCTATAGAGCACAACGACGCTAAAGTCATTTGCGATGTCTGACTGTCCCATTGGAACTGACACAACTAAAGTTTAATTGCTTTGAGATGAGGACTTGCCATGTGGCTATGTAGTCCAGGATAGCCTCAGACTCACTATGTAGCCCCAGACTGCTCTCCAGATAATTCCCCTGAGTACTGTGACAAAAGCCATGTCTCACCATGCCTGGTAATTTTAATACTATATTTTAGCTTACCCAGTATATTCAGTATATAGTCTTTTTAACATTACGTGAAATAACTAGCTAACAAGATCATTTCACTTTTTAATGCCCAGTATTTAAAATCCATGTTTACGTTAGACCCATATACATCTCAGCCCCTCAGGGCCACATATCAAATGTTCAGCTGCCCCCTCTGATGAACAACTGCCACAGTGCACTGCCCAAGGTACTGGGTATTCCAGAGAAACTGGAGAAATAAAATGAGCACAGTAAGGCCCTGGTTTTGGAGGTGCAAGGGGACGCCAAACGAACAATCCCCAAATGGAACAGGGACAGTGAGACTGAGGTGCCCGTCGGGGCCTCGGAACATAACTAATTTTGCCCAACCTAGAGACTCGGGCTAGCTCCTGGATGCCTGGGGAGAGGATGCCAGGAATAGACCATGCTGCAAAATCAGGAGAGGCTGGGTCCTGCTGGGGGATGATGCTGGAGTCGGTGAGGGTAAGCATCAGTCATGGGGAGAAAGGATAAGCAAAGCCTGGGACGTGGCTCAGGAGGTTAAGCACTTGCTGGGTAAGAGTAGGAACTGGGTTCCGATCCCCAGTATCCACACAAGACCCACGTGGTGTCATCCACCTGTACCAACAGTGCCGGGGCCACCAAGACAGGTGAATCAGGGATTTTCTGGACACCCAGCCTATGGGAAATAGCAAACAAGGTTGAGTGAGAAAGCTTGTCTCTGAAGGTACAGAGAACAATAAAGGAAGACAGCTGACCTTGACCTAAGTGCCTCTGCATGCCAGCTACAAACAAATACTTTCCGAAGACTGTAACCCGCTTGGGTTTCCCACATCATCTGCTCCTCATCCAAAGATGTGTGAAAGTTCATGGTACCCAGTAAATTCAACCTCAGTGGCAGCCTTGACAGAATCCCCCCCCCAAAAGAAACCTATTGTCTGCATTTAAATACTTGCTGAGGTTCAAGAGCTGACTCTGGATGTCAATGTATGAAACAAACATTTGGAGAGTTCCAGATAACTACAATCTTACTGCCTGACAAAAATCCTGAGGAACCAGGTTAAGAATCTTTCCATCCTCCATTCCCAGATGACACCTGCCCTGGATCTCCAACCTAGCCATGACCTTGATATGAACAAAATGGTTCACATCCATATGTTCCCTCCTGCTCCCCAGGACACTGGAATTGGTCTAGCTTCTGAGATTCCCTTGAGGGAACTGCCCAATGTCCACACCAATGGCCTCTGAGAGATGTCGACATACAGCAAACCAGATGTAGACTGATGGTTTCTATGCGGTTTTCACTAAAGATTCCTAATTACGTCTAGCAGAAAATGTTCTATCTGCCACAGGGTCTTGAGACCCCAAGACTAGTTAAGCCCAATGGGAGGTAGGCAACTGCTTAGCAACAGAGAGAGTCATTTTTAAGGGGGCTCAGGTCTTTGGGGTCAGTGTTATAACAGCATTCCTTAGAGCAGGCAGCCAGGGGAAGTGTCCAGTACTGCTCAAAGTAGTCTCTGGAGGAATGAGCTATGACAAGCTGGGACACCTATTGTATGATGTTTGCCAACCATCTTTAACTACTATGGGACGTACTAGCTTCTGCAGAAGGTAGAGTGATAAAGGCACCATCATTCCCTCACTGTGAAAGCTTACCATGTAGTAAAGAAAAGGGGACATGTGGGCACATATCTTTTAATTCACGGCACCATCTGTTATGAAAACTACAAACTGAATCCAGAGAGGACCTAAGAACTGCTTCTAAGTTTCTCCTGTACGGTTGGAATGATGGCCATATGGAATGACATCACCTTTTCCCAGAAGATTAGGACAACGGGAGTGAGGGGCAAGCTTTGGGGATGATCAGTCAGGCTGGAAAATGGCCGCACATAGAGTCGGCACACTGAGATATTTAAAGTTTCCCCTTTAGGAATCAAAGAAGGGAAATGCATGTGTCCAGCAAATAATTTCAAACTGAGACGTGCACTGATTCAGGGCAGATTACAGACCATGCCAAGGTGTGCAGATAAATGCATGGGTGTGAAGGAAAATCCCTAGGGACTGTAGAATGGGCTAGGTGGTTGGTAGAGTCTTCATACTGTTTCTTTGGACTTAAATGTGAGTGGTAAGACCATTAGCTGAATTCCACAGAATGAGCCAATAATTGATCCTCCTATTCTATTATTAGCCCTGTAATCATGGAGCACAAGGTATTCTATAGTTTCCTCTTCAGTCTTTGTCATCTAATTAGTGCTAGGAGTAGTAAGTACTCAATATGTGTTAAATGGGTGGATAAACAGGAGAATGAACTATCCAGAAAAGGGGTGACCATGTCAGAGTGTGCACAGTGGGTCCAGTTCTGCCAACACGTGCTAACACTCATGTCCATTCTGGGCAAGACAGTGGCTGTCTCCAAGCCCTGCTTTCCTCATCTGTGACACAGGCATGATTGTAGAGAGTGCTCCAGGTGCCCGTGAGGACTAAATCACAAGGGAAACACTAGATGAACTGGCAAACACTAGAAACACAATCTACATTGGTGTCTCACTGATACATTAAAGGAACATGTGCTGTGGGGGAAGCCGAGAGTCATCCTCAGGCCACCATGCTTGCGCTAAACTCTCCTGTGAAAGCCAGGCTGTGCACTCATCTTCTTACCCTGGGCAGCAGACCAGCCACAAATGACGAGGTCAAAATCCATAGCCAAAGATGCCCACCTGGCCTTGTTTGCTAAGTCATGAGGCCAAGGAGAGTCTTAGCCTGCTACTTGCAAGTACGAAACTTGTGCCTGCCCTGGGTTTCCTTGAATTAAGACCTCAGCTGGAGATGCAGGCTTGGTTCACTGCAAGACTGCTGAGTTAGCAACAGTTTTTACCCACATGCACACACACGCACACACGCGCGCACACACACACACACACACACACGCGCGCGCGCGCGCGCGCATGCGCGCGCATACATACCAAGCATGCCCAGCTGACATTTGCCTGCTCCTGACAAGACAACCGGGCCAGGTCGTGATCCTAGTAATTAGACAGCTGCTACAGGCATCTGTACATCTTTCCACCTGCTTTTCCAGATGTGCTCATAACAAGTAGCCCGCAAGTTCTGGCAGGTCAGAATGCTGGCGTTGGAGGGGTGAGAGACAGCTGGACAGACTTTGGGAGAGGATCTGGCTTCTCCTCCTTTCCTGCCACTGAGCTGACCACTCAGGACTCGGCTGTGGTTTGCCCAAGGAAGTGAGTGGCAGGGTGAGCATCCCGCTCTGGGGCTCCACAACCACACAAACTAGGTCTGAGCTCATCTGCCTTGTGCCAGCTATGAAGTCTTGACTGCTTACCCTCCGCCCCTGGCCCCCAATCTCGAGTGCCATTTACACCAATCAGCTCAGCATCCCTTACCGTCATGTTACTCTGATGGACACCATCACCAGGGTGCTCTAATATTTGGAATGAGTTGTGCACTTGCTTTATTTATTTTTTTGATGGTGTCACATGTTGCTCCTTACAAGACAACATGCATTACAGAACTCAAGTTCTATCTAGAGAGGATCTGTGAGGAAATCCCTCTGGCCACTGTCTTTTAGGGACATGTGTCATCGGTGTTGGTAGGGATAGGAAAATGACTTCAAAAAATTACCTCTCAGAGTCAGTCCGCTCTCACCTGAAGAAAACAGGCCCTGAGCTGCCAAGCAGTTATCAGTCCTTCTACTGGGATGATTTCATGCCTCCCTTCACCATCATGAGCTTGTTTCTAAGCAACCCCTGCACTGGAAAGCCTGGGAGAGCTGATCCGAGGAGCATCCCTCCGGTCTCCACTTTGCAGCTCCCAATACAGAGCCCGGAAGCCTATGGCCTGTCATGTAGGTCTTCACTAACCCCCCCTCGCACACAAGTCTCAAGTACATGCCAGTTCATGACCTCCAGCTCCAGATGACAGAGCCAGACTCAGGGCCATGTGCCTCTCGGATGGCACTTCCTGCAGCACACAGCTAAGGACGTTATTCACTGAAGAAAGTGAGCTAGAGACAGGGAAGTGATTTCCGGGTCTGCAACCCAGGAATCACAGGGGCAATGAGACAGGCACAGCGCCCCCCTCTGATAAGGGCTATTCAGGGACATACCAGGATAATGTGCTGCACTCTCAGACCGCTGGTGTAGCGGAGGGATCTGCCGGCCACCCAGAGGCTTCTACATGAAAGCCACAGAAGGTCAAACCTCAGGTAAACGTAGCGATGGGCTCTTCGAGGCCCCCTTTGTCTCTGAGGTTTAGGAAATACATATTTAATCTTGGATTGAGTGTAAAGAGTAACTGACCTCTCAAAGCCACTGACACCTCTATTACACTATTATCCGCACTACCGTGGCCACTAATTAGTCGCAGGTTGAAAATCCTGGGAAAAAAAATACCTCCTCTCTACTGAACACCCGAAGATTGACTTCTCTGACATGACCCCATGCTAATTTAGTGACTCTTTTCATGGTATTTCCACTGCATTGGGTTTTATCAGTAATTTAGAGATGGCTTCAGGTCCATGGATAGCTGTGCAAAGCATTCAAACCAAACTCCATGTCATTTTATGTAAAGGACTCGGGCATCAAGAGATTGGGGTCTTTAAAGAGGACCCCTGGATCCAATCCCATGCAGACAGAGGGATGACTGCATATCTCCTTTTCTTGTACAGTGGGGAATTAAGAGGAAGTCCTCCCCAGGCTTGTTGAAGGCTGTTAGAGAGAGCACTGTGCCTTGTCCCTGGCACTTCCGCAGCGGATGCTTTAGATCTGGCACTTGGAAGAGAGTCCACTGTCATCCAGTCCAGGGAGTATGCAAACTAATCACATCGAGGGCTGCTTTGATCCGCATTATTATGTTCTATGGCATACCCCTAAAAACCAGGATTCTTTGAGATGTTTCACTCCAAAAGCAAGCCAGTGGTCTGTCACACGTGTGAAAACCAAGACTGCACAGTTAGAATTTGCTGTCAGTGAGGGATTTGATTCCTTTAGCCTTGCACCCCACTGGTGGTTAAATAGGAAGTCAAAACAGGT
This sequence comes from Neodon shergylaensis, assembly GCA_025134845.1. NCBI lineage: Eukaryota > Metazoa > Chordata > Mammalia > Rodentia > Cricetidae > Neodon > Neodon shergylaensis. The sequence goes on from JABTXL010012322.1 coordinate 8,590,324, forward strand.
GACAAAACCTGATCAGATCTTACTGGGAAACTGCCAAAGCCCCAAATTGCTGCCATAATTCATTTTTTCTTCTCCATTTCTCTTACAATGATCCCAGAGCTTCCTACACCTCACTCCCTGGACCCTCACAATGTCACTGGCTGTCCTTCACCCTGACACAGGGTCTGCTCCCCAGAGAGAGGTCTTGGGGATGGAGCAAAGGTTTCGAGCAAGGTACTGAAATGGGATCCAAAGTCTGCTCTTCCTCGTCCCTTTGTGTGCCCCAGGAGAGTTATATAAACACCATGAGCATAGCTTTCTCGGCTCACAGATGGGTGCTGTGTAGGACAGAAGGGAGAGTAAAAAGATCAGCCATGCGCAGTGTGAATGGGCCAGGGAGACAATACAGAGCCCAAGGCTATAAACTGGGACTAGACTAGGCTATTGCTACTAGCTATACAATTGTGGAAAACATAGCCGATCCCAGACTGTTTTCTCGTCTGTAGGTTGGGACCAAGAGAGGGCTAGGGATGTAGCTCAGTTGGTAGTGTGCTTGCTTAGCGTTCTGGAAGCAATAGATTCAACTCCAGGACCACAAAAATTAGGTATGCTGGTATGTGCTTGTTATCCCAGCACTCAGAAGGTGGAGATAGGAAGGTCAGAAGTTCAAGGCCATCCTCATCTGGATAGACCATTTCAGTAGCAATCCTGACTAATCAAAACATCCCTCTGGAAGGGGCTGAGCAAATTCCTCCCGCCTTCTAACCACCAGGATGAAGGGGCTGAGTCAACTTAGAGTCTGGAGGAAGGAACTACACAAGTGCAAAGCAACCTGGCTCCTGGACTGACGCCTTAGTGCGTATCTACCAAGTGACTGCTCTGCCGGGCCCTCTACTGAGCACTGCAGAAACAGTAAGCCACATACACAAATTTCTAAGCAAATAAGCATTCGAGGCGGGTACCAAACTTAGTGTAGACGAGCAAGATGCAATGCTCAAATAGTTAGACAAGGGAGATGTGATGAGCGGGCGTCTCCTTGGAGGATGGTTCAAGAGGTTTCTGCAGAGAGGCAGCATCTGTCCTGAGACCCGAACACAATGAGGGATGGATGCAGGGGGAGGGTTGCATGTGCAAAGTCCCTGAGGCCAGGGTGAGCACGAGGGCTCCATTGTCTCCAGGGAGGGCATGAGGGATGAATCAGTGTGAACATGGGCAATGGGATGGGGCATGGCTCTGTCGGGGCTGTTACCAAGAGTCGTGGAGGGAAAGGCAAAAGGTTTCACGTTTGTAAACGGAAAATTGCAGGGACTTGGGACAGAGAGTGAAATGACCTCATCCGTACTTGCGAGCTGTCACTCTCTCTGCCTTGCAGGGATGCTATGGTAGGTAGTCTGAGGGACACGGAGCAGTGTGAAAGGACCAAGGCTGCCTTGTATTGGTTGGAAGTAATGGAAGAGCTGAGGTGTAACCGGAAGTGAGGCAGATGCCTTTGAAACATATTCGAATGAGGTCATGTCTCAGTGAATGGAAGGTAAGAGGCTCAGGAAGGCCTGGGCGCCTGTGTGAGCAGATGATTCTCTACTCTGCCACCTACCATGAGGGACTCTGGGAAAAGCAGACTTGGTCCTGTCGATGATGGAGGACACTGAGGGGGCAGTTGACCAGTCTTCTCCACCACCTCATCTAGGTAACAATAGTGTAAGGAGTTACACTGAGGGACAGGGGCTTCTGGCTCTGCTGTGACCTCGCAGGCACATTAAAGTCCCAGTCCACTTATATTGTCACTGTAAAGTGCTACTAGCTTGACCCCTACCACAGCACTGTGAGCTCCAAGGTTTTGATTGGTCCACACTGAAAAGGAAAGGACAATTGCAAGTTGCCTAGCTTTACAACACTATGATCTAACATGTGTGTGCATGGTGCATGTGCATACATGTGAACAGGTGTGTTTATGCATGTTTGCACATGTATACTGGATTCCAGAGTTGTGGATTTAGAGAACTATAAATAATCATAGTCCATATTCCAATGGGTGCACCAGTTGGTCTGAATAACCAAAATTCGATAGAGAGGTCATTTATTTCCATTGCCTGCTTGGCCATGAGAAGCCATACATTAAAAAAGTTCATCTCCAGGCTGGAAAGATGGTTCAGCAGCAAAGAGTTCATCAAACACAGAAGAGGACCAGAATTCAGATTCTAAGAACCCAAGTAAAATTCCCAGTGAGTGTGGCAACCCATAGTGATCCCATCTCACAGTGGGAGACAGGAGATTCCCCAACCAAACTGTCAAGCAAGACTGTCTGTATCATCAAGCTCCAGCTTTGGCAGAGAGACCCTCTGAAGTGAGATTTCCCTCTGTATGCTGTGATTACCATTGATAAATAAAGGAACCGCTTTGGGCCTATATAGAGCCAGGCAGGAAAAACTAAACAGAATGCTGGGAGAAAGGAGGAGGAGTCACAGAGAAGCCATGGAGCCCCGCAGAAGCCAGACAGAACTTTAGCCAGTAAGCCACAGCCACATGACGATACACAGACTAATAGAAATGGGTTAAATTACTATGTAAGAGTCAGCCAATAAGAAGCTAGAGCTAATAGGCTAAGCAGTAATTTAATTAATATGGTTTCTGTGTGATTATTTTTGGGGCTAAGTGGCCAGGAACTAACTAGCGGCCTGCTGCTATAACCCTCAAAGAATAAGATGGAGAAGTAAAGGAGGGGAATTGCCCACATCAACATTGCTCACACATACACACACACATGTGCCCACTCACAAACACACACACATGTACATACTCACATGAACAATCATGCAGTCACCACACACACATACCCAAGAAAGAAGAAGAAGAAGAAGAAGAAGAAGAAGAAGAAGAAGAAGAAGAAGAAGAAGAAGAAGAAGAA
>JABTXL010012322.1:8601477-8625861 GCA_025134845.1 Neodon shergylaensis
AGGATGGCTGTGTCATGGATAAGATGCCGAGGATGGCTGTGTCATGGATAGGATGCTGAGGATGGCTGTATCATGGACAGGGTGCTGAGGATAGCTGTATCACGGCCAGATGCTGAGTATGGCTGTTCATGGATACACTCATGAGGAGGGTTGTATCGTGGACAGGCATGGAATGCCTCTATGAGCACAATCACCCAGATTAAGGTCATACTTGAGTCTGCTAGGATGGAGGAATGGTTGAAAGTCTGAGTTTTCAACATAAAGGCTTAGTGATTCCAGAAGGTTCTTGGCATCTCAATGACTAACACAACTATGCCTATCTAATATTTATCAAATGATAGTTTATGTGGCACCGTGCTAAATAACATCCTTTATCTCATTTGACCCTCATGAGAGCCCCACACCACCTGTATTTTTTACATCATTCCTCAGATAAGGTGAATGGTGCATAGAAAGGTCATGTGACCTACTCAAGGTCACATAGTGAATGTAGGAGCAAGAACACAGCTCCCAAACCTGAACTCAGTTAAAAAATAGCCTGGTATAAAAGTCAATTCTATGCTTTACAGATGTTTCTCAGTTTCAGGAGGTCCCATTTATTTACTGTTGCTCTCAGTGTCTGTGCTAGTGAGGTTATATTTAGCAAGTGGTCTTCTGTGCCCATGCATTGAAGGGTACTTCCCACTTTCTCTTCTATCAGGTTCAGTGAGGTCAGATTTATACTGATGTCTTTAATCCATTTGGACTTGAGTTTTGTGCATGGAGATAGGCATGGATCTATTTGCATCCTTCTACTTGCTAACATTCAGTTATGCCAGCACCATTTGATGAAGATACTTCCTTTTTTCCATTGTATAATTTTAATTTCTTTGTCAATAATCATATGTTCATAGGTGTGTGGATTAATATTCGGTCTTCCATTCAATTCCATTGGTCAATTTGTCTGTTTTTATGCCAATACCAAGCTGTTTTCATTACTCTAGCTTTGTAATAGAGCTTGATGTTAGGGATGGTGATGCCTCTGGAAGTTCCTTTATTGTACACGATTGTTTTGTTTATCCTGAGTTTTTTGTTTTTCCATATGAAATTGAGTATTGTTCTTTTGAGGCCTGTGAAGAATTGTGTTGGAATTTTGATGAGGATTGCAGTGAATATGTAGATTGCTTTTGGTAGGAGTACCATTTTTATTATGTTGATCCTACTTATCCAAGAGCATGGGAGATCTTTCCATTTTCTGATATCTTCTTCAATTTCTTTCTTCAAAGACTTAAAGTTCCTTTGAACAGGTCTTTCATTTCTTTGGTTAGTGCTACCTCAAGATATTTTATGTTATTTGTGGCTATTGTGAATGGTGATGTTTCTCTGATTTTCTTCTCAACTTTTTAATCATGTGAATATAGGAGGACTACTGATTTTTTTGAGTTGATCTTGTATCCTGCCATATTAACGAAGGTGTTTATTAGCTGTAGGAGTTCCCTGATAGAATTCTTGGGGTCACTTCTGTATACTATCATATAATCTGCAAATAGCAAAAGTTTGACTTTTTCTTTTCCAATTTTTATCCCCTTAATCTCCTTCTGTTGTCTTATTGCTCTAGCCAGAACTTCAAGAACTATGCTGAGTAGATATGGAGAAAGTGAACAGCCTTGTCTTGTTCCTGGTTTTAGTGGAATTTCTCTGAGTTTCTCTACGTTTAATTTGATGTTGGCTGTCAGCTTGCTGTATATTGCTTTTATTATGTTTAGATATGTTCCTTGTGTCCCTGATCTCTCTAAGGCCTTTAACATGAAGGGGTGTTGTATTTTGTCAAATACTTTTTCAAGACAAAAAGGAAGCCTACTGAATGGGAAAAGATCTTCACCAATCCCACATCAGACAGAGGGCTGATCTCCAAAATTTATAAAGAACTCAAGAAAGTAGGCATCAGAATATCAAATAATTCAACTAAAATGGGGTACAGATCTAATCAGAGACTTCTCAACAAAAGAATTTCAAATGGCTGAAAGACAATTAAGGAAATATTCAACATGCTTAGCCATCAGGGAAATGAAAATCAAATCAACTCTGAGATACCATCTTACACCTGTCAGAATGGCTAAGATCAAAAACACCAATGATAGCCTATGCTGGAGAGGATGTGGAGTAAGGGGAACACTCCTCCATTGCTGGTGGGAATGCAAACTTGTACAGCCACTTTGGAAATCAATATGGAGAGTTCTCAGAAAATTGGGAATCAATCTACCTCAAGAGCCATCAATACCACTTTTAGGCATATACCCAAAAACGACACACTCATACGACAAGAACATTTGCTCAACTATGTTCATAGCAGCATTATTCATAATAGCCAGAACCTGGAAACAACCTAGTTGCCTCTCAGCTGAAGATGGATAAAGAAAATGTAGTACATTTACACAATGAAGTACTACTCAGTGGTAAGAAACAATGACATCTTGAAATTTGCATGCAAATGGATGGAACTAGAAAAAAACCATCCTGACTGAGGTAACTCAGACCTAGAAAGATGAGCATGGTATATACCCACTGATAGGTGAATACTAGCTATAAAGCAAGGGATAAGGAGCCTATAGTTCATGACCCAAGAGAAGCTAAGTAACAAGGAGAACCCTAAGAGACATATACATAGATCCCCCTGGGAAAGGGAAATAGATAAGATCTCCTGACAAAATTTGGAGCATGGGAGTGGGGGGGGGGGCAGAAGAGGAGGGGAGAAGGGGAGGGGGAGGGGAACTTGAGGGAATGGGATGGTCAAGATGGAGAAAGAGGCAAGAGATATCTTGACTGATGGAGCTAGATATCTTGATTGATTATGGGACTAGCAAGAAACCTAGCACTAGAGAAATTCCCAGGAATCCACAAGGATGATACCAGTTAAGACCCTAAAGCAATAGTGGAGAGGGTGCTTGAACTGGGCTTGCTCTGTCGTCAGGTTAATGACTATCTTAAATGTCATCATAGAACTTCCATCCAGCAACTGATCAAAGCAGATGCAGAGAACCACAGTGGAGCATTGGGCTGAGCTCCCAAAGTCCAGTCAAAGAGAGGGAGGAGTGAGAATATGAGCAAAGAGGTCAAAACCATGATGGGGACATCCACTGAAACAGTTTACCTGAACTAATGGAAGCCTTCCAACTCTGGCCTGACAGTGAGGGAACCAGCACAGGACCAAATTAGGCCCTCTGAATGTGGGTGACAGTTGTATGGCTGGGGCAGACTGTGGGGCTACTGGCAGTGAGATGAGGATTTATCCCTACTGCTTGTTCTGGCTTTTTGGAACCCATTCTCTCTGGAAAGATACCTTGCTCAGCCTAGATATAATGGGGAGGGCCTTAGTCCTGCCTCAAAGCAATGTGCTAGACTTTGTTGACTCCCCATGAGGTGCTTTACACTCTCTGAGAAGTGGATGGGGGATAGAATGGAGAGTGGAAGGGGGAGGTGGAGAGAACAGGAGGAGAAAAGGGAGTGGGAAATGGATTTGGCATATAAAATAAGAAAAAAACCGTGTTTTAAAATAAAATAATAAAAAATGACAATTCTAGAACTCCACGAAGATAAGGCATGTGCTCTGTGGGCTGGTTTATTAGAACCACACAGGCTCTAACTTTGGCCAGCCCAAACCTGGTTGGCCTTGGGAAGGTCACAGTCTATGGTCAGGATATAGAATTTCTCTCTAAATGAAGGTAACTGTCCCCACAAAAGCTCAAGTACTGTGCCCAGTATTCATATTTCGAAATAAATCATTGTCTAGAAGTGGAAGGCTAGGAAAGGAAAAGGAGAGAAGGGATCAATATTCTTTTTCATTCAAATTTTGCAGAGAAATCATAGCAAATTATATCCTCCCTCTTCTACTCACAAACATGGGGCAGAGACCACGCATGGAAAAAATCAAATCCCTCCAGGAAATCCTTTCCAAGGGAAATAATAATCTCAATCCCAGAACTTTGGCTGGCAGGAGGGATTTGGAGGGACATCAAGAAAGACCTAAGATAATGATATTGGTCAGAAAGTTAGACACAACACTGCAGTCCAGTAAAACAGTGAGATTCCAGCTGATTCATCTGCACTTTCCTGAGCCAGCTGGGGTCAGAAGTGGAATGGGCTCCGGGCAGAACCCCTGTGGATCTCAGTTACAGCACAGCATTTGGGATGAGTCTCTGTTCTGCAGTTTTTCAGCTCACAGCCAGTGGTCCTAGGAAGGAATGGAACCATGGGAGTGGCAGGTCAGCAACCATGCAAATGGCTGTCAGCCGCTCCAGACAAGCAGTGGGCAAGGTGGGGAGAGAAAATAAAACACTGAGCAAAACCAAAAAACAACAGCGGAGGTTTTGTTTATTCTCTGAAATCCATAGGGAAGTCAAGGGGACTACAAGGTACATTGAGACGCCATCTATCCCGTGTCCTGATCTGGGTTCTCTCGGCTGTACCCATGTTGGCTCCAATTTAGGAGTATGCCACACTCCGCTTCCTTAAAGACTTGCCATCAAAGTGGCTTTATGTATCCATTGGGAACTTAGGAAAAGTTTTTATCTTTCTTATGCACATAGATATGACTTCTTGGGTCAGACCCAAATCCTTCCCCAACTTTAACCATTTGTTCTCCATCAGCATTTGAAAGAGAGTGCTTCAGTGTCCTCCTGTAAACAACAGCTCCATTCTTGAAGGCTAATAGCAACGTGGGCTGTGTGTTCTCAAAACAATACCTCAGTCTCCTTCACGCCTCTCGCTTTCCAGTTCTGCCCTTTTGGAGTTTTGGAGGAAAAAAATAAAAAGACTTGGAAAGACCATAAGGATCTTAATTTTGCTAATAAGGGTCAAAATATATGTCCCCCCAAAATGGCCCACCCTTCTTAGACCAGGCTTTCTTAACCTCTGCACAATTGTTAGTTTAGATACTTTTTAATTTTAATTTTATTTTATTTTATTGATATTTTTGAGGCAGGATTTCTCTATAGCTTTGGAGCCTGTCCTGGAACTAGCTAGAACCAGGCTGGCCTTGAACTCACAGAGATCTGCCTGCCTCTGCCTCTGCTGGGATTAAAGGTGGTGCGCGCCCACTGCCCAGATAGATACTTTTTTAAAGGGGTAAAGAGGTCTTACATGGTAGCTCAGGCTAGCCTAGAGTTCATTATACAGCCCAGGCTGGTTTCAAATTCTACCTCACTCTCTCATATGCTTGGATTGCATTTGTGAGCACAGATTAATGTTTGGGGGGCGTGGAGCTGGAAATCAGAATATTTAGTATCATCCCCAGTCTACACAGTAGATGCCAAGAGTACTCCCATCCCAGCTGTTCCAACCCAGCATTTCTCTAGAAGGTACTATATATTCACTAGGGTAGAGGATAAAGCAAGCTCAGTAAGGCTGCTTCTCTGGTGCAACCCATCTTTTCTTTCTGACTGTTTCCCTTCTCAGCACAAACCCCAGCCACTCAGGTCACCACCTGACCCCAGCATGGGACTCTTACACATGGGAGAGTTCACAGAAGGAGCTGGATTGCTTCCTCCCACTTGCTGGACTCCCGCCTGAGCGGCCTGGCCAGTGTTGTGTCAAGTACAACTGAGAACCCAGGAGAGCTGAGCTACTGTTGCCCAGAAACACAGGAGAGGGAACCCAAGCTCACCTGGGCACTGTAGAGGTCAAACCTTTCCACCCCAGCCTACAGAGGTCCACAGAGCATCAGGCCGTAAGACTGCCAATCTAATGTGGCTCTTAGCTCCGAAGGTGCTGTGTGTCCAGCGCTTTTTGCAATGTAATTATTTAAGGTAGCCTTTTCACGCCTACAGAACGTTCCTTCCTGGCTGTCTCCCCAGGTTGCCAGACTCTCTGCCGAGTGCCGACTCTGGTGGCTCTGCAGAACAGTCACCGGACCAGCGCCCAACCCTGGAGAGGTGTTCAGTCTCACTAGAATGCCTGCCAGGAGAAACAACAAACAAATCACTCTGGGCACTGCGCAAAACCACAGCAGGGCTGGCACCACCACATTCTGCCGGTGGCTGGAGTGGAAAAGAGAATTCCTGCCTCCGCATCTCCGCAGAAGCCTGGAACTTGAAATTCTAGTGCTGCCAAGTCCCACCCACCTGCATCTAATGCTAAACAATCCACCTTATTGTTCCTATTAATAATTATGAATTTTGATGAGTAAGATCCTTTGCCCTCTAAATAACCTTTGCCGTTTCCCACCAGGTCATTCATCCATAGTGGGGTTAGAGCTGGGCTAAAATAATAGTTAACGTTTTTCAGCTTTAGCTTGTCAGGAAGGACAATGGTTACTTCCTCAGTGACAGGGAATCAATGGTCTAACTGGGTCACATTTTGTTTTCTAGTTGGCAGACCGCTGCCCTAGTGAGGGTAGACCATTTAGTGCGCAGGTCTGTGCACTGAAAAGTAGCACACCTTTGTGATTTCTGGGCAGAAGAAACACCAAGTTCAAGTGCAACTCTCAGTCTTAGGGGGATTCCTTTCTAGCCCTGGGCTTTCAGCAATGCTTTGAAAAGGCTTTTGGAAAAATAGATGTTGTTGTTATTTGCAAGAAAATGGATACAATCAGAGGTCATCATATTAGACAAATCAAGTCTACTTCAGAAGGACATGTATCTCATTTCCTCTCATTTACAGAGCCTCGATTATGGACAGATATATAAATCATGTATGTAGATGAGACATGACAGTGGAAACTATCCAGGAGACATAGGGACTGACAGAGTGGGGAAAGGGGTTGAACAGTATGGGGGGTGGATGATGGCCAAGACACATTTTATACCTGTAGGAACATGTTCCTATGAAGGCCAGTACTATACACAATGAATACAAACCAATAAAATATATATGTAAGATAGCGTGATAAATACACCTTCTCAACAAAACGCAAGCTAAAAAAATCAGCAATCTCTTACCCAATGGGAAAAATTAATTCACGTTCTTTGGCCCCATTTACAAGCTAATCACTACAGAGTGGTTTGTTTGCTTGTTTGTTGTTTGTTCATTTGTGTAACACATTCATTAGTGATAATGAGCCTGCTTAAGCATTAATGGACTTTGGGGAAACCTGGGTTGGGCCTCTTCACTTTTCCATAGTCATTTCTATTTTAAAGTAACATACAGCTCTTAGAGTTTAAAAAGAAGAGAAAAATATCTACAATCCCGCACTTTGACACACAGTTGGGGCTTTCCTCTCCCCAGGGCAGATGGACATTTTTGGGTGAGAAAGTGTTGGATGCAGGTTGCTAACCCCATCAGATCAGCAGAGTTGGTGTTTAAGGGAAGCAAAGTACACAGCATCCCAGCTGGATGATGCATGGTAGGAAAACCTCCCTGCCATCCCCTCTGCAGCCCACTGGACAGGAAAGAAGGTGCCCCCTGCCTGCTACACACCACAGACACACACCCTCTTGTCCTCCTCTCTGTCTCAATCCACCTTCTCCTCCACCAGCCCCATTCATAATAAACAGTGCCCCAGTATCCATTGTACGCATCCACCCACCCATGGGTCAGCCTTCATCTCGACGGCTGACAAATGCACTGGAGGTACAGGCATTCCAGGCCACAGAGCAGAGCAGCCCTACTGAGGCTTAGCCATCTTACAGCCACATAAAACTTTGCAGAAGTTTCCTCTACACCATGTTATTAAGATGTGGCTACTGTGTGGCTCTGGAACTCAGGACAAATGACTGTTTAGAATAACTGAGTCTAGAATTAAAATACAAAACACAGGCGAGAAGTTGGGGGGGGTGGTCTCTCATTCATTCAGTCCACCCAAACAGCTAAAAAAAAATGTGTTTTAACTCCAATCTGCCCCTTCCCCTGAGAGCAGAACTGATGTCTTTTCCCCCTTTGTCTGCAGATATCACAGAGCTGGCTAAGCAGGACCTTGGGTTCCTGAAGGAAGGAAGAACTGCCAGACTCCATCCTGAGTTGGCAAAGACCCTTTGCGGCATGTGAATTGGCTCTCTCCTTCCCGCTTCATCCCAGTTTTCTGCTCACCACTCTTTGTGCCACAAATCCAAGAGGACAGTGCATAAGAGGCAGAAAATGCAAGGACCAAACCCACTTAGAATGTGCTTCAGATCCCATGCAGCTGGTGGCCAGCACTCAGGTGAACAAAGGCAGAGGCCCAATACACTTGGGCTGAATGGTTCAGGCTGGAAGCTTGCATAGATCTCTCTCTCTCTCTCTGACTCTCTGTCTCTCTGTGTGTCTGTCTGTCTGTCTGTCTCTATGTGTGTCTCACTGTGTCTGTCTCTCTCTGTCTCTCTATGTGTCTCTATGCATCATTCTTTCTGTCTGTCTCTGTGTGTTTATCTTCCTGTCTCTCTCTCTATTTCTCTCTCTTTCTTTGCCTTTGTCTGTCTCTGTCTCCCTGTGTATCTGCCTGTTTCTGTGTGTGTGTCTTCCTGTGTCTGTCTGTCTTTCTCTCTCTTTGTGTCTTCCTGTGTCTGCCTGCCTTTCTCTGTGTGTGTGTCCTTCCGAACCTCTGTATGTCTTTCTGCTTATCTGTGTCTGTCTGTCTGTCTGTGGCTCCCTATTTCTCTCTCTCTCTCTCTCTCTCTCTCTCTCTCTCTCTCTCTCTTTCTGTTGTTCTCCAAATTACCAGCTTACTTTTAACCCCAGTGCATAAGCGCAATAAACACGTAAATTGCTTCTGCACTTCATTTTTAAGGACAACGATGTAACCTGATATTTATATAAATGAAATAGTATAATTTGGCTCTCTAAGGGTGAGCAAATCACATTTGAGTGATGTTTTCAGATTTTAGCTCATCCTTCTCTGAAAATAAGACTTACTGTTCTTAAAACCCCTCAAACTGTCTCTGCAGTTCCCAGCTAACCACACAGTCACAGTATTTTTCTCAATGCCAAGCAAGGAAGGAAGGAAAAGGAAGTCCCTGCCCCTTTAGCTCCCACCCACAGCTGACAACTTTCTGCAGTTCTCTATTGCTCTTTATTAAAAGCTACTCTTTTATAAAGCCGTCCTTTATTCTTGTGCTCCACAGAAATGAGCAGATCTGGAATGTCTGAGGACACCTATGGAATGTCTCACTTCTCGGATGAGGGGACATCCCAGGAGCCATGCCTCCATCACCAGTGTCACTATCCCATGGAGTGTCTCACTTCTCAGAGGAGGGGACACCCCGGGAGCCATGCCTCCATTACCAGTGTCACTATCCTGTGGAATATCTTAATTCTCAGATGAGGGGACATCCCAGGAGCCATGCTTCCATCACTCAGTGTCACTATCCGTGTACCTTGCCCTCTACTGCACTGTTCTTCATGTTTCATGTTCCTAACCCTCCTTTCAGCTGGGTGGTGGCCCACACCTTTAATCCCAGCACTCAGAAGGCAGAGGCAGATGGATCTCTGAGTTTGAGGGTAACCTGGTCTACAAAACCAGTTCCAGGACAACCAGGGCTACACAGAGAAACCTTGTCTTAAAAAACAAGCAAGCAAACAAACAACAACAACAAAAATAATCACCACAAACAAAAGGATGACAAAGCACCTGTACTCCTAAGCCCCTTGTCCCACACAGCCTCAGCATATACTCATCTGTGTAAACATTCTGGTTTTTTTTTAAAGATAAAGTCTTACCACATAGTTCTGCTGTCCTGGAACTCTCACTCTGTAGACCAGGCTGGCCTCGAACTCACAGAGATCCTCCTGCCTCTGCCTCTTAAGTGCTGGGATTAAAGATGTGCACCTCTACACCAGGCAGTGATTTTTTTAAGTCAAATTCCATAACTTGTGGTAGCAAGAATGAACCTGGAGGCCCTTCTGTGAAGTGAAGCCAGCCCAGATTCAAAAAGTTAGACACCACAGGACCTTCCTGATGTGCAATCTAAAAGCTAGACGCCACAGGACCTTCCTGATGTGCAATCTAAAAGCTAGACGCCACAGGACCTTCCTGATGTGCAATCTAAAAGCTAGACGCCACAGGACCTTCCTCAAGGATTCTGAGTCGATGGCATAGAAGCATAGAGCAGTCTGGGCTGAGAGGGTGAGCAGGAAGCTGGAGGCCAGCAGATGAAACTACAGTTCCACAGGGTAAGACCCAGGAGCCTCTGTTAGAAAGGGACAGCAGTTGGCCACAAAACACTCTTCATTCAAGACAGCTAAGAGAAATGGTTTTGGATGTTCTAACCACAAAGAAATGGTGACCGTTTTAGGCAATGGATGTGCTAAATGCCCTAATTAATTGTTACACAATGCTACATCATGTTTACCCTCAGCAATGTAGTCCCTTGCTATGGCACCAGATGTAAACGCGCTTAGAAGTGAATCTCAGGCTAGCCCACTGGAGAAAAAAGCGGGGAGATTGTACTTGCAGGAATTACAAGGAGGGCAAGGCAGGACATGTCTGTTGTTGGTCTGGGGGGGTCCCCCTGAAAGGGGTACACAAAGGATCAACCAAGGCAGGCAGGTTTACCAAACTTCTCACAGCATAGGGCGCCCAGGAAGCAAGAAGTGGCCCATCTGGTTAAAAAGGCTTCTAGTAGCACACTGAGGACCAGTGTCAGGAAGCTGACCCAGCAGGCTGCTGAGAACCCTGTGAAGACTAGGGATGCCCAGGATCCTGGACTTACGGGCTAACTCTGGATGCCCAACCTCGGTTTCAGAGGCTGTTATTGATCCTTAATTTAAAGAGGAAGAAGAGGCCACTCCACCATCCAAAGCTGGGGCAGCCAGGCTGCGCCAAGATTCCCCGCTGTCTCCTTCCTGCCATCTCTACACTGAGCCCGGAGAAGCTGTCCCAAAAGACTCAGGTGGAATCAGGACAGGGGGATGTTCTGATTATGGAGGATGAAAAACTCTCTGGCTAAAGAGCTTAGGATGCAGAAATACTAAAAAGAATCGATGGCTGGTGAAAAATCTACACGTAAATCAATGATCACCTGTGTGGGGGCTGGGTATGGGGAAGCATAGCTATGGAGCTTGGCTCCCCGTGATTCCCAGAATGTTCTGGAGACCCTAGTTCCTATTTTCTGGTCCAACCCTATCTGTACTTTTTTTTTTTTTTTTTACATATACAGTGATGGCTGAGTGGCAGTTACTCTATGGGCATGACTTCGAGTTCCTGAGGACTCCAGGACACTCCTCACCTGTGAGCCCTGAACAGATGAGTGGGGGAGGGGTACAGAAGCCTCAGCCTTCTCCTGCTACTTCTAGTGCCCAGCCCCACCCTTCCCAGCCCTCTCAGGTCAGAGAAAATGGCAGATGCCCATTGAGAGACTGCCACACAAACAGCCTAGACTGCACAGATATTCGCCTCTTCCTATGGAGCCCCAGGTATGTAGGGAAAGTTCATCAGAAGGTACAAGACAGCAGGTCACATTTCCCCAAGGATGACCAGGCAACTAAGGTCTAGCGCCTTTTGTCCCTCCACTCATTCCAGCCACACCAAGGCCACCGTGTAGAAGTTATCAGCGGAGCAAGTAAAGAACACACATCTGCCAATCAAACAAACAGGCAAAGGCCAACTAGAAGAAACACGGTTTTCCTTCTCCATAAAAGGGAATATTATTAGTAAGGAAAGAAGGTCTAGCCTAGTGGTTCTCAACCTTCCTAATGCTGTGACCCTTTAATGCAGCTCTTCATGTTGTGCTGACTCCAACCATAAAATTATTTTCATTGCAACTTCGTAACTGTGGTTTTGTTACTGTTATGAATTGTAATGTAAACATCTGTGTTTTCTGATGGTCCTAGGCAACCTCTGTGAAAGGAGCTTTTGATCCTCCCAGTGGGGGTCATGACCCAAAAATTGAGAACGGCTGGGCTAGATGCTCTAGGATACATTGTTATTGTTGTTATTGTTGTCCTTATTTTAATTAAGAGTTGCCTTGGTCATGATGTCGCCTCACAGCAATAGAACAATGGCTAAGACTGCCTCTGTGTGTATGTGTGGGCCTGGTGCTTGGGGAAATCCCAGACCCCCTGAAAATGGAGTTACAGAACGTTGTCAGCTACCATATATGTTTTGGGAATCAAATCTGGATCTTCTGAAAGAGCAGCCAGTGCTCTTAACCTCTGAGCTATCTCTCCAGCCTTGTGTCTTTTTAATTAAAAAAAAAGAAAGAAAGAAGAGGAAACAGGACTGGAGAGATGGCTCAGAGGTTAAGAACATGTATTGCTCTCGTAGAGGACCTGGGTTCAATCCCCAACACCCACATGGTGGCTCACCAACAGGTTTTAGGTGTATCTTAAGAGATCCAGAGTTTCCAATTTCCTTTGTTTTCTAAAACATTTTTGTTTTAGCTGTCTTACAGATACCTACAGGTTCCTAGAGAAGTTCTGCTGCTTTATCAAGAAATCTGGTCTGGTACAAACTAAGTCTCCAGAGCATATTTTAACCCTACCCATTTTTAAGCTTATTATACACCTCACTCCTGCTGTCTGGGCCAAGACCAACTTACAAAGGGCCCTCCATACAATGCCAACACCTGCACCAGCTCCTGGGCCCTCACCATTGGTACCAACTCTCCTGGATTAAGGGCACCTACCAACTAAAATCTGGTTTTATCTGCTCTCGTGTCTCACTTATACACCCGAGCCTCTCCTGTACAACCAGGGCTCTTCTCTGTCCCATTCTTTCTGACAGTTAATGACTTCCCATGGCTAGCCCCATTCACAGGGCCAATGATAACAGTACATTTTTTCTCCTAGCCACCAGCCTTCTCATCTCCCTCAAGGAACAGCTGCCTGAGGTCTCGAGGATGACAGGAAACCAGATACTGCTCCAGCCACACCTCTCGCTGAGTGTGAGCCCACCAACTCCTAACTCTCCCTTCTCCCATGTCACCCCATGCCCACAGGAAGTAGCCAGACTTGAGCTTTATCCAAAGAGTCTACAATGCTTGGCTGGGAGCTTTACCCCAGCCCCCTGGCATCCATATAAACAAGGAGTCTAAAAAGTGTTTAGCTAAAAACATCACCTCAGCCCCTAACATCCTTATTCAAAAAAACCTAGAATGTTTAGCTCGGGGCTTCACCCCAGCTCCTGGCATAAGCTTTCTCCCCTGGGAGTTACCTCAGTCCAAACTCCATCTCCAAGAAAGTCCACCAAAGGGTGACGCCTTCCCAGGGAGGGTCAAGAAAGCCTGCCAAATGGTAACCCCTCCCCAGAGAAGGTCAAAACCACTCCCACTATTTAAACTGCCCCCCCCCCCCGCAGAGAATGAACACGTGGGATGCTGGGAGTCTTTAGACAGTTTAGACTCTGCATTTCTGGTGGGAGTTTCTCAATGCTTGGGTGAAAAGTGAGGAACAAAAGCCTCTTGGGAAAGCTCTTGGGGCAATCTCAGGCCAGCTGAGCAATGGCAGCACAGCAAAGCAGGCCTGATGGGAGAGTAGGCAGGCCTCTCGCTGGAGGGGAATCCAGGCTATGGCACCGAAGTGTCTGGCTGCAGGCAGCCATGTCACCTCCCAGGAACCCAGGAAAGGCCGCACCACCTTACTCTCCCTGGACTGAAGGAATGTGGAGCTCACAAGGCTGCTGTCCTGGTATCCAGCTGAGGACAGCCTGTGTCTTTCAAAAGTAGCCCTGAGTATCAGCAAGCAGAGCCCCCTGAGGGCAGTGACACCAGAGTGGCCTCTGGGGAGGCATATGGGCCTAAAGGAAGCCAAGCTTTGGAGGGAGCACATCGGGATGGGACGGAGAAAACTGCCTGTCCCTGTGTGTGGTGTACACTGTTGGCAAAGTTCATCGGGTGATGCCAACCCCCTTCCATCTGAGGTGTTATGGTCCTCGTTCACAGGAGACGAAGATAAGACTTAAAAAGCAGTCCTGGATGAAGTGTTAGGGACCAGAAACAAATGGGAAGCATCTGGTCTTGATTTTGTACCTTGCCTCTCTATGTCTCTTCAGCTCTCAGCCCCCTTCATCTCCTTCCCTCTTCACCTCTAACCAAACCTCCCCTACCCCTCCCAATTTCCTTCTTTCGAGTCCCCTTCTAGAAGTCAATCTAACATGATGGACCAACTTGCTTAAATAAATGTAGCATTGAGGGATGGATGGTGACCAGATTACTGTGCATGTGTTTACTTTAATTAATAGTGTGTAATAAGGAATGCACACGTTATTACTCACTGGAAATGACTGTTGCTTCATGCACTTGTGCATATGTGACTTGGCCATCCCTTAGTGATATGGCTCAGATTATGTCCCGCTACCAGCTGCTTATCTCCAGGTAGCCCTATACCAGCTCTTCTGCCCAGTACACAGCGGGGGACCGCTGGGCCACAGCATGTCTTGTGTTTACATGACCGCTCACATGGCTTGCACCAATATTCCCCTCGCTAAATAAAATGGGGGTTTCCACTTCCCTGGGTAGTCATAGGCACTACATATTCTCACATTCTTAAACTCTCCAAACATGGTAGAATAGGCCTAAAGCAATCTCTCTCTCTCCCCATGTTTGCCTGTGAGCAAGTTGTTTGCATGTGTGTGGGCAAAGAACTAGGCAAGTTTGAGGCTAAAGAGCCAAGTTCAAAGACCCAGGGTGGAGAGCAGTAGATGTGAATCAACGCTACTCCTTCCGATTTTTGATTTCAAAGACACACTATTCTCCTGGCTTCCTGTGGACAACTCTAAAGCCATGACATGCGCGGTCCCTCTCATCCCCACATTCAAGGATGCTAGAGTTTTCCATGAGCAAAGGAGAGAAAGCATGTTTCTGGTATGCGATCCCTCACATCATGTCTGCACCATCTAGTCAGCTGCGGGTTCCACGTCTCGCCTTGTTATTCCCAACCTCTAACAGTCAACCTCCTGCCTCTCCTCACAAAACCTGCTCATCCTCCTTTCCTTTCTTGTCAGAATTCAGCCCCCAGGTAAAAAACTGGGAGTTATTGGTGTGCATGCATGCGTGCACGCACACACACCCCACCCTAGACAAATTCAATCAGTCCACAAATTTGGTTCATTGCTCCTCCCAGTATGTACCTGATCTGCCTGCTTCTCTTCCCTTACATCCACACAGCCTCCACCCCGTCTTACCAGGAAGGACCCATTAGTCACGGCATCTGTCTCCCCCTGACATCTCTCCATCACTCTGCAGCCAGAATCAATGATCTTTCCAAAACCAATACCAGGATCATTGTATTGCCCCAGAATGAAGTTCTAGAGAGGCCCTCCTCATCTCGCCCCCACCTACCCCTCCAGCTCGCCCTCATGCCGCTGCCCTCACCCGCTCCCATGCCCTGTGCTCTCTTCACACTGCCGACGTTGGTTCTTTACTCTACGTCTAGGGCCAAGAAGTACAATACCGCCCCTGCGTCAGAGCCTTCCGACTCACTGCTCGGTCGGCCTCAAAGGCTCCGCTGCTTCTCTCCGATGCACGGCCTCCTCTCAGTCATCAGATTCAGCTTTGCTTTTCTGTCCTCTGGAGGAGAAGCTTGCCATCAAGGGGTCAACTGGTCATGGATGCAATTCTCCCAAACTGTGAGCCAAAGCAACCCTTCTCTCTTCGTAAAGGACATCAGATGAGGTAGGGGCCACCCGTCATCCACTCATGCCTCGTTCTACCCGTCCTCACAACAGAGGATGGCATTCCTGGGAGTCTGTCTGTCCTGCCGACTGTGTAGAAGTAAAGGCTTTCACACTCCTGGCTTGCCATGTATTCTCTGTGGCGGCCACAAGGCTTTGGGTGATGAGTGACAAGGGAGAGGGAAGCAATGCGAACTCCAAGCATCAGTCTTCCTCTGTGTTGACTTCACCTAGGAAGCCCAGCTCATCTACTCGGTTGCCAGGCCCAGCCGATCCACTTGCCTTTGTTGAAGGCACATGGGATTTCTGGCCTTCTAACCTCCAGCTATTTTCTCATCTTACTCCATGTAGATGTGAAAATATTAAAAGGACTTATATGCCCACTATAGTCTGGCTTGTTCCTTTAAGACTGACCTTGCTGTTGCCCCAGCATGCTAGACACCCACCAGCACAGGCCTTTTGCTCTGGAAGACCCTCTGTTGGGAATGCGAGCCCCACAGGCACCTCACGGTTCTGTCTCCACCATCTCTGCACTGTTTTTCCTATCTTTTCAATTGAAAACAAGACAACCCCCCCCCCGCGAGAAGGGAGTCCTCTTCCTCCCCTCCTTTCCTATTCTCTTTAACACTTGGCACCATCATAAATTCTAGACCAGGACTTCCCAACCTTCCTAATGCTGTGTCCCCTTAATACAGTTCCTCCTGTTGTGGTGACCCCCAACTATAAAATTATTTTAATTGCTACTTTATAACTGTAATTTTGCCACTGTTATGACTCATAACGTATCGTGTAGATTCCAATACAGGATATCTGATACGTGACTCCCAAAGGAGCTGCGGCCCACAGTTTGAGAACCCTGTTCTAGATCATTCACTTACTTACTGATATTGTTGTCCTCTTCTAAGAGAGGAGAAAGAGAATTTTGCCTGTTTTGTGCCCTCCAGCATGTCTCCAAAAGAGAGCCTCAGCCAGTGGATAAACACTTGTGGAATGAGTGTGTCTCCTTCGTCTGTCTCTGACCAAGGCGTGCCGCATTCGGCTATGGGACGAGTGTGTCTCCCTCGCCTGTCTCTGACCACCGTATGCAGCGTTGCTGTGTTTTGCCTTCTCGGCAGAGCTCCTTTCTATGAGCCTTTTTAGAGTCAGTCACCATCTGCCATGTCTGTAACAGATCTCACGAGTGATTGAAAGTTGGAGCTGAATATAATCTATCAGTCTTATTGCCTGCCCCCACACAAGTGCTAGCTGTTCTTGATTTAGCATACCCCATTATATAGAGAGTCTAATTATAGAGAGTGTAACAAAAGCAGCTTCATGTTGCAATAGCAGTTGAGTGTGTGCTTAGGGAAGTACTCAGATGCACATGGCACAGCGGTACGACAGGCCGTGCAAGCGCTAGAGTATCAGGACCCTGCTAAGATGAACTGAGGAGGTGATCACATGACTCTGCTAGAGGAGGGGGGGTACACAGATGCATTCCTAAAGCAGAGCGATTTCCCAGGACCCACCAGGAAGTGCCTTCCTAGTTCGTTTATTCATTCTATCCTTGGTATTTAACATTTTTGGTGTGCCAGCCGCTCGTTGGCAACCCCAAAAGGGACTCCATGACTTAGAAGTAAATCTGGCACGTAAACAGATTACTGACCTGACAATGTATTCAGGGCTATTTCAGACAAGGGTTAATCCACAAGGTCCGGCCAGATCAGTGGAAAGGATCTTCTCAGAAGAAAGGAATTTTTGAGTAGGGTCATCAAAGAGAGCTAAGAACTAGCCAGGAAGAAGGTCAACCAAGAACGCATAGTGTGGGTGGCAAGGGGGTTCTAAGCACAAGCTATCAGGGAGGTGTGGAGAGCACAGCATGCTGAGGGCTCCACTTGCAGCTGAAGGTGGAGGCTTGGGAGACACGCTGAGGGTCACCGTGAAGGGTTAGTTTAGGTGTCACTTTAGACTTGGAGGCAGGCATGGTGTGATTGTGTGTGAACACTGCATGCCTCCATTTAGAAACAGAGACAGGAGAAGAGGGATTAGACTGGGAAGGGTGGGGAGAGAGGCTGGGTGGTCAAGAGTGCATAGAAAGAGGGTTGCCTCGGCTTGCCAAGCAGCTTCGTTTCCTTAATTCTCCAGTGAGACACTTGTTTTTCAAATGCCCTTGTAGAAAAAAACGACAACAACACAGCCTGTCTCTGAGCTCCAAGTCTGAGAGTTATTCTTATCTAATTGTGACAGAGTATGGCATCAATCAGTCCTGCCACAAAAGCTGTGTGTCTACTGTGAACCAGGCTGGGGGGATCCACCTGTGAGCAGCACATGGACTGTACTCTGGAATGTCTTCCAAAGGTTCAGAAGCTTGGTGTCCAGGCAGCCCTCCTGGAAGGTGGTGGTAGCTCAAGAGACATGGCCTGCTGGCATGTGGGGAGGCATCAAGCCCTTGAACAAGGCTGTGAGACCCCAGGCTCCTCTCTCTCCCGGGCCATTAGGCATGGGGTTTTGCTTCTTTGTGAGCTCCCTCAATGATTCACTGGCTTGCCATCAAGGAGTCAGCTGGTCATGGATGCAATTCTCCCAAACTGTGAGCCAAAGCAACCCTTCTCTCTTCGTAAAGGACATCAAGTAACACATTACTGGAAACTAACAAGAGCGGACCAAGCCTTCAGAGGGTCAACAATGAGAGAGCTAAGGAAATCAACATTTGCCAAAGAAGGCAACACTGGCCAGAACACTCTGAAATTCACATCTAGTTTTAGGAGGGCACTGTGATTAGCTGATGGAGGTAACTTATGTCTCAGCATGGGATCGGACGCTGACTAATCATCAGAAGGACACGAGGGCCATCATAAGCAGGAAAGCAAAATCCAAATGCTTTTCCCAGGGCTGGTAAAGGTAAGTGCCTCCTCCCAGCCTCATATAATGTATAATCACATACGTTCTCTGTCTGCCTGGCCCCACCTTGGGTCTTCTTCTATCTTAGCTTACATTGATGTATTGTGTGAACCCACATGTGTGTCATGCCACTCATAATATAAAGGCTAGGGAACAACTCGTGACAGTTTTCTCCTTCCTTCGAGCAGTCCTGGGAATGGATCTCAGGTAGTCAGGCTGGGCTGCAAACGCCTTTATCCATGAGGCCATCTTGCTGGCCCCATCCTGCTCTTCTGTGCTCTTCACTCTGCAGCAGTGGCCCTGGAGAAACAGTCCATGGCTGGGATGTCCTGCTCCAGCCTCCTGGGTGGCGGCTCCACCTTTAGCCCCACTCCCCTGCTTGTCTCTCAAAGAGTAATCAGATGAACTCTCAATGGGAAAGTGACCCTTCCAGCATACCTGCCGTCTTGGCTCCTGTGCTGGTCTTCATGCTCCATGTACATTTGACCCTCCCAGTGCTGAGAGTTCTTATTACCCATCTCTCCACCACACCTCAGGGCGTGCTATTGTCATGTTGGCTTGGCTTAAGGCTTACTTAACCCTCCCACCTAGGGTTAGAAGCCACTTCTTCCAGGTTGACTTCCTGGGTCTTCAGTCTTGGGTGTCTCCATTCTGTACCTTGTGTTTTTCTGATTGAAGCACTTACCTTGAAATAATGGCACCCAGTTGATTTGTCTGGGTCTCCTCCCATCTGTGATCTTAGGGCTAAAGTTCAAGTCTAACACAGCGGGGACATCAGTGCTTATAAGGCAAATATTTTGGTGCCTCCAATAGACAGTTAACATCATCTACTACAGCCTACCATACCATGTGCACATGAACCCTGTGTCCTCAGTGGGGATGTACTTTCATCACAGAAAGGGACAATATAGAAAGTATCATAAGATCTAAGTCAATTGCCTAATTAGCTATCGTGGACTTAGGCTAATTGCTTAAGTTTTGTCACCTCGGTTTTTCCTTTTCAAGAAATGACACCAAAAATGCCATGGTGGAGGGCGGGCACAGTAGTGTTGGGAAATGTCTCACAATGGGCTCTTCCATAAATAGAGAAAATCTGTAGCATTATCCAATTTCCATGGTGTGTCCAGTGCCAAGCTACTAACTTCATGCCACTGGTCACTTTAGTGGAATAAAAGACAGGCTCTACACTGGACTGAGCTCCTAAGGTCCAAATGAGGAGCAGAAGGAGAGAGAACATGAGCAAGGAAGTCAGGACCACAAGGGGTGCGTCCACCCACTGAGACAGTGGGACTGATCTAATGGGAGCTCACCAAGGCCAGCTGGACTGGGACTGATGGAGCATGTGATCAAACTGGACTCTCTGAATGTGGCTGACAATGAGGGCTGACTGAGAAGCCAAGGACAATGGCACTGAGTTTTGATCCTACTGCATGGACTGGCCTTGTGGGAGACTAGTCTGTTTGGATGTTCACCTTCCTAGACCTGGATGGAGGGGGGAAGACCTTGGATTTCCCACAGAGCAGGAAACACTGACTGCTCTTAGGACTGGAGAGGGAGGGGGAGAGGGAGTGGGGGGGAGTGGGAGGGAAATGGGAGGAGGGGAGGAGGTGAAAATTTTTAATAAATACATAAAAAAGACAGGCTCTACAGGAGCAAAAGATATAAATAACCTTTGCTGGTTATTTATAACCAACATGTGCAAGGTCTTGGGCTCACTTCTCAGCCCTGCAGAATTAAATAAATAAGTGACCAAAAGGACATATATAGTAGGGAAATGGAACAATTGAGAGACGGAATGGCAAGCATTGCTTTGTTTATGACTTCTTAATTCAAAGTTTATTTAAAAAATTGAGACTATCCCCTAAGCTGGCCATGTAGCCTAGGCTAGCCTCAAACTCCTGCTATTTATGCCTCAGCATATCATATAATGGGACTATAAAATTATCAAAGAATTGACCTTGGCTTGCAACATTTCAGAAAAGATAATTGGTTCTCTCTATGGGAGACTTCAGTGTGGTTCTGGGCATGTGATGAAAGTAAGGGGTCACTCACAGGCTGGGTGGGCTCTGTTTATAGAGAAGAAAAGAAAACATTCTTTCTAAATATCAAGTCCGTGAGTGTCCTGAAACTCACTTTGGCAGAGCCTGGGTAATAAACAGTTTTGTGGGTTCCTATTTATTGTAGGGCTTTGTTCTGATTCTTCACTATGATGGCTGATTTGAATGGTCAACTTGGTATGGCTGGGAAGATGGAACCTCAGCTGAGGAACTGCTTCCATCGGATTGGCCTGTGGCCGTGTCTGTGGGGAATGTTCTTGATTTGTGATTGATGGGAGGGGGCCCAGACTATCACAAGCAGTGCTATTCAGAGGCAGTTGGTCCTGGGCTTTAGAAGAAGGCAAGCTGAGCAAGTCAGAGGAAGAAAGTCAGTAAGCAGTGTTCCTCCAGGGCATCTGTTTGAGTTCCTGCTTCTGAGTTCCTGCCTAGCTTCATGGTGGACTATAGTTGGTAACAAAAAAAAAAAGCCTCCTTCAAATTGTTTTTGATCAATGTTTTACTGGAACAACAGAAAGCAAACTAGAACAGCTACCTTCTAAAAATATTCTATAAAATAAAGGGGCTCAGATCTCAAACTTGGCTCTAACAATAGAAAACAGCACCAAATAGTGTTTTATCTCTTCCAAGACTGCTAGTATAAGTTACAAACCATCTTATCATTTCAACAAATCCTTATGACATTAGTCACTATCTATTGTATATTAAACATATGAATCAAATTTTGATCATTTCTTACAATGACGAGTTCATCTGCGATACCACATGTTCAGCTTGCCTGACATTCTATTAGCAACTCCTGAAAGTCTATCGATAATGCCATAAGCAAAGCAGAGAGCTCCCTTGTTCTGTGGGTCTGTGAAATGCTGCCTCATCATTCTCTCCAGGAGCTTTGAGAATGAACTTTCCAGACTAGAAAGATGGCTCAGTGTTTTAAAGTGCTGACTGCTCTTCCAGAGGGTTCAGGCTCAATTCCCAGCACCCACATGGCAACTCACAATTGCCTGTAACTCCATTTCAAGGCGGTTCAATGCCCTCTTCTGGTCTTTGTGGGTACTGCACACATGGGGCACATACCTACATGCAGGCAGACACTCATAGGTACAAAATAAAAGTATATGAAAGAACCAACTTACGTCCTCAAGACAATCTCACCAAATGTCATAGGCCTGCTATGTGGAAAATTCTTCCTTCATAACTGGTCTTAACTTTAAAATAAAAAGCAAACGTGACCTGAAATGCTCAGCAGCTTGCTCCCTCTTTCACAGAATGGATTTTTTATAGGGCAAGAATATAATAGAAAAATGATTGCATGACACAACGTTGACTTTGCCAGAAGCCTGCCCTATAGCTTAAGCATATGGTGCCTTTTTCCATGGACAGGTGGACTTCTGTATGTCTGGCAACCATCAAAAGCCTGCAGGTGACCATTAATCTTCAAAGCAGATATTATAAGAAACATGATCACAATTTGATCTTCTGGTTTCCTCAGCCCTATCGCTGCAGTCAGTCAAATTATCAAAATCACCGCATGAAAACAAACGCCTGTGTCCTTGGACTACTTAATGCAACCCAAGTCCAACACTTCCAGTCTGGCAGGCCTGCAGCTGTGCTTTTAAGGGCAATGTAAAATATGGTTTTATGAAGTAAAAATCATATGTGCATTTTAAAAGTACTATCAAAGGACTAAAACAATGTCAAGTAACATGAAAATGAGATATTAAATTTCTCCTAAGGTTTGATATAAGGGACTATGTGAGATTGTTTCCTCTGAAGTTACAGCAAGCTTGTGCCACTAGCTGGTAAAGGCCGTGTGAGCTGTGATCCCTTCTTCTCCATGTATGTCAGGCATCTTAAAGATAAAATATGTACTCAACCAAAAGGAAGACCTCTCTTGTCCAGCTACCTCTTCAGCCGTCATTCCACAGATCCTTTATCTTGAGTTGTAAAGTCCTTTGGAAATAGAGATTTTTTTATTATATATCTCTCCATATTACCTCTTGGAGAATTCCAAGCATGAATAATTAATAAGCGAATAAATGTAGCTCCCTGGGTTCAGCTTAGTCAGCCTGTCACTGCATCATCCCCTTCTTTACAAATGCCAGCAGAAGTCATTCTGCTAGGAATCACTAAACGTCCAGATCATCACTGCTAAAAGAAATTGTTGATTTCTAC
Source organism: Neodon shergylaensis (assembly GCA_025134845.1). Taxonomy (NCBI): domain Eukaryota; kingdom Metazoa; phylum Chordata; class Mammalia; order Rodentia; family Cricetidae; genus Neodon; species Neodon shergylaensis. The sequence continues at coordinate 8,624,083 of JABTXL010012322.1, forward strand.
TTCTTTGGACTCATGGGACAGTGTGTTAAAAAAAAAACCCAATCCACAAAGAACTGGAAAGATTTGGTTAAAAACCCTACTCCAATCTCCCCCCTGCACACAATTAAAAAAAAATGTATAGAAGTAATATTTGATTCCATTTCCTGCCTTCCTTCCTCTCACCCAATCAGAAGGAAGCATGGAAAGTTTTGGGAAGCAAGAATCATGAGGTGAAGAACTGTCTCATGATGATATATAGCCAGCTGTGCTTGAAGATAACAATTCTGTGCTGAAAAATTAAAATGATGACTCCTCACAAGAAGTATCTTGCTGTCTGGCACACTTACAGTGACATGGATACCTAGAGACCAGAGACACTGAGGCCCAGGATTACACTGCCTATGAGCGACGTAGCTGGACTAGAACCTGGATGCTCCCACAGAGCTGTCCCATAGAAGCAGCTCTTTCCGCGTATGCCCTGTCTATGTATGTAATAGTCTACTTCTCTCCTGATATTTTCATTCTCAAGTGAAAAGGAGAAAGAATTATATTTCACTTTGCCCGTGCCAACTATTCTCTTAAATTAATAACATGGAAATACAATTTTAAGCAACATGGTGTGTGCATGCGTGTGTGTGTGTGTGTGCGTGTGTATATATGCTTGTGTGTGTTTGCTACTTTTCTCACCACTGTGACCAAATATCTTACACATACAACTGAAGGGATGAACTTTGTCTAGGCTAACAGTTTCCTAGGGCTCCAGCCATGGCCACTGCCTGTGCTATTGCGAGAAAGAACATCATGGCAGTAGGACCATGTGGCAGAAGAGGATGCTCAAGTCGGCAGGAAGTAGAGGATGAAGCAAGAGGTGTCCACGGGCCAGATACCCCTAAGGACATACCTTCAATGACCTACATCCTCTGGCTAGCCCCTTAAAGTTTCCAGAACTCCCCAGCTAGCGCCAGCAGCTGAGACCAAACTCCTAAGACAAGAGCCTTTGAATGGAACTATTTTGTATGCAAACTCCAACAACATGTAAGTGATACCAACAAGCTAAGACATAAGAATGATTGAGAGGGGAGGGAGACGGAGTAAACACAGAAGTCTGCAGAAAGATTAAGAAGTGGTAGATGTAAACGTGCAGGCCTTAGCTGGGGTGTTAAGTGCTGCACACCAAGGCAGGTAGAACTCGGGGTTCTGAGCATATTAGGCCAGCCACGTGTCACTCCATCCAGCCCTCTCACCAAAAGAGAGGGGAGAGCAGCCCCTCAACTGCCAACCATGATGGGGGAAAAAAGAGCAAAAAAGTCAGACAATGGAGTCTATTCAAGATGATGACTATCAAAATATACTATTTCATAATTAAAACTGATATTCTCTACCCTCCTCTTCTTCTATTTATCTGTTGCGGTTTTAAAGCAGAAGTGCGAAAGGACAGTTTCAGAAAGGAAAAAAGCTATAATGCTTTCCTTGTTGCCGAGTTCAGAAACTATTAGGCCGGCCACCTACACATTGGTTCAGCAGTTCCTTTGTCCCTGTAGCCTTCCATCTCCTCATGCATTCGGTCGTAAGCACGCGTGCTCTGTAGAAGGTCACACGTGTATAGGAAATGTGACGACTGCCAGTAAGAATCATACAGTGTGTGAGAGATGAATACGGAGACAGTTAGGAAGCGCTAAGCAGCATGAAAGAGGCCCACCTAGCATCTGGGGAGTTTAGCGGACAAAGACACGTGGCTGCAATCAGTCTTGAAATTGGGGGAGAAAGAAGCTGAGTCAGAGAGTCGCCATGATGCTCCCA
>JABTXL010012322.1:8625871-8705064 GCA_025134845.1 Neodon shergylaensis
ATTGGGGGAGAAAGAAGCTGAGTCAGAGAGTCGCCATGATGCTCCCACTCCAGCCAGACGCAGGTTAAGATCCTCCCTGGTAAGCGCACCTCATGGTGCTGCATAGATTATTAGAAATGGGTTAAGAGGCTAAAACTAATGGGCCAGGCAGTCTTTAAATGAATACAGTTTCTGTGTAATTATTTCGGGTACAAAGCTAGCCATGTGGGCGGCCGGGTGCTGGGGACGCAGCCCAGCCGCCCCTGATTACTACAAACAGGGAAGACACAAGAGGGGTAAGCGAAAGGCCTCGCTGGCCTGTAGGGTCTATCTGTGCCTGAACAGCAATGTGCAGTTTGGACAGCTGTAGCGGAAGGGAGGAAATGGATGGACACACTCAAACAGTCACTGGCAGTAGCGAGGGACGAGCTGTCATAATGAGCTGCAGGAGGCTTCCTGAGTTACAGGGGCTGAGTCCAGTGACCCACAAGCTTTCACCAGGAAGGGTGACCCTGTGATGAACACTGGGGGTGGAGACTGAAGCAAAGCAGGCACATGCCAAGGGTCACCATCGACCTCCAGAAACAGAGGTGACCAGAAGATCCTTCTCCAGGGCCTTTAGGGAGATCACGGTTTTCTGGGCGTCTTGATTTCAGACACCTCACCCCGAGAATTGTGAGGAAATGATTTCTGGTTTTAAGTCAAGATCAGGCAAATAAGGATGCTTTAAGGCCCAAGCTCAATGTCCCCCTCACTCAGAGGCTCTCAAGACCCTCCTTTTGGAATGAGCTAGCTCTCCATCAGCTGACCCCTGCCTTCCCATGCCTCGGGTCACTGGCCCTGTGGTGCTTACAGTACACAACAGGCTAACCGTGGACACAGGCATATCTGATTTGTTTTTCCATTCCTAGAGTCTAGAGATAGAATATCAAAATTCAATACAATTAAATATCACCCAGTTTGAAGACGAGACCAGGGGAATGTGGTTTCCGATTGAACATTTTGGAGTCAAAGTGATGATTAATCTTTAGTGAAAACTTGACTGAGTTTGGAATCACATAGGAGACGCAGCTCTGGGCCTCTCTCTCTCTCTCTCTCTCTCTCTCTCTCTCTCTCTCTCTCTCTCCAGTCTGTGTGTGTTTCCACCCACCCTGAATACAGGAGGCACCATCCATTGTCTGGCATCCCAGACAGAATAGAAAGGAGACAGAGAGCTGAGCATCAGCATTTACTGCTGCTTCCCGCCTGTGGATCCAATGTGACCAGAAATCTCACTCCTGCCGCCATGTCTTCTGTGCCATGATGGACTGCCCCATCAGACTGGGAGCCCAAACAAACCGTTCTCTTCTTACCTTGTTTCTGTCAGGTATCAAGTCACAATGACAATAAAAGTAATTAAGACAGAGGGGCTAGCTCTGAGTCTCTTCTTAAAACATGAGAAAATGTGTGTGCACACGCGTGTGTGTATGCGTGTGTGTGTGTGGTGTATGTGTGCGCACGCGTGCACACGTGCATGCACAGGCATCTATCAGCGTTTCTTCATACATTCTGAGATGACGAAAGTGGTTAGCATCTCCTTGGCAGATGAAAGGGATGTCCCTTCTGGGCATCTGGCTTCTGCGTGAACTTTGGTACTGCTTCCCTAGAAACCATCACCAAATAGCAAAGCCAACCTCGAACATCTGTATTCTTTCCTCACCAAACCCCTTACTTCTCACCAAACTGCTGCTCCCTTCCTCTCCCTCTCTCCCTCTCTCTCTAAACCAAGGCTCTCCCACTGAATACAAGATAGCTGCAGAGTGTGTGCAGGATTCTATTTCCCTCCTAGAACAAGGCTGAGCGTTGGCTGGGATGTAAGCACCACACATGGGTTAGAAGCAGTCGAGAGGATTGTAAACAAAGGGGAATGAGAAATGCGTATGCAGCTAGAGGTGGGAGGTGTTTGCTGGGGTGCTTGGTGGATTGGTGATGGGCCCAGCTCAGCATCTTCATTAATGACGAGGTGGGAGAAGGAAAACACCAACAGAACATTCATTAGAGGATGCTAAATCGGGAACTGCAGTGAGCATCATCAAGGACCAAAGGATCATACAGGACTGATATGACGGAGCCCATCTTGGCTACAGGAAGCAGGGCAGGGCTCAACCCATGTACCACCCACTCCACAGAACATTCTGTCTTCACTGGAAGCCATTTCTTTGGAGGAAAACATGATAAAATAAAAAGTTATGATATAATCTTTTGTGCTTGCCTTTCTTTCTTTCTCTCTCTCTTTGGTACAGGCTGGTTACACAATGGATGTATTAACAGATAATTAATCTGCTTTTATGAACCACAAAAAAAAAAAACCCAGGAATGCCTAAATGGAAATCTTTTCATCACTCCTGAACTCTAACAAGAAGAGGAGGATAAAAAACAGTCCCCAGTGCACCAAGGATAGTAACCTAGACACGGGGCTTCTGGCTACCAGCCTTAACTGCCATCGACGTAGTGTTGATTCTGTAGTCTTCTCCCTTCTCTGAGACTACTTCATCTTTCCCAGGAAGCTCTCCCGCTCCCCTTTCTCATTTCATGTGGCCATCCTTTCCACCGTGTGATTTTTAATTTACTGTATCAAAGCTAAAAATTCCCAGGAAGACACCGGGAGCCGTGTGAAGGAGAGGAGTCTGTTTCCTGCCCGCAGGAATAACAGATGGAGAACTATTTACCCTATTTTCAAAAGTCAAATGGTTAATCTGGAGGGAGGAGATATAGCTGAAGACTTTAGAACACTAAGCTCCTTGAAGAAAGCTGTCGTATAAATAATATATTATAAGCACTTAAAAATCTTACCTGCTTGCAGAATTTCCCTGAGTCCTCGCCACAGCATCCAACTTAGCAAAATGTTATTTTCTTTCCTCATTAATTCAGTGCTTATCAAACATTGTGTGCTAAGCACAACCCCCCTTCTCCAGGGGAACTCAGACTAATGAAGGTGACAGGTATAAAGAATTACTCTAAATACATTTTTTTAAAAAGTGTTGAGATGTACTGGTAGTGATGTCTAAGCTGGTCCTTACAGACCGAATACATGTTTAGTGAAAATAAAATGAGAGGGCCAGGCAACAGCAAAGGGTTGTGCACCTACAGGCATCACGCCTTAGGAACAGGTACGCCACTGACAGAACTTCACGGTCGCTCTGTGAGGTTAGGGTGGATGCAGACTGAACAGAGAGGAGTCACTGGGAAGTGTTGCTGGCCGGCCAGTGGAAAGGGATGTTCAGTGTGGCCGCTTTGCCGAGGCTGGTTTTCTATCATCTCTCTTTAGCACGCTAAGGGTTTGAACTCAACTCTGCCTAACTCAGAAGCATCATTATGACATTCAAAGCAGAGAATGCTGGTTCCAAAATCATCCTTTTTTCTACCACAATTGTTTAGCTAGCCAAAGCCTTAGTTTACTTACTTCATGCCCAAATGCTGCTTATGCTAATAAGATGGCATTTTATATGCTAGAGAAAACTTTCGGCATTTTATATCATAATACACAGACCTGGCATATATATAATATATAGTGTATAGTCTTTATTATATTAATATATTATTTATATATTATATTATTTATATATTATATTAATATTATTATATATTATATAATCTTTATATATATATACCATAATGTATAATATTGTTGAAAGAAAATTTCACACATTCATTAAAAACATGGCTTTCAACAATTTATAAGCATTCTGTTTGTACAAGCAAACGCACTTTGGAAGTCTGTGAATTTTACTAACATCCCCTACACAAACACTGAGTCAGGAGAGGCTGACTCAACCAGAACTTAAGAATAAAATATGTTAATCATGGCTTTCATTGTCATTCTCGGCAGTGCATCACATGAGATCTTGCCAACTAAATTCTAGTTCGGAATCAGTTCTCCTAGTTCCCTGGACTTGTATCAGTGAGTTGCATGAGCAGTTAGACACTCCCAAAGGCTCTACCCTTTGACAGTAGCATGAACAAGTTTGTAATATATTGGTATGATGATAAAGAACTGGATTTGAAATTCTCCCTCAAGGCAATACATCTGAGCAAGTTGGGGCATGGCAGGGATGCTGCTGAGGTAAGCCAATACAAAAAGAAGAGGACTTTTAAGGTTCAGGTGAATTCTGAGAGTTGATAGTTCCATGACACACAGCCAAGACTTTATTAGCACCTTATCTGCCGTCAGTGGCTTGCAGATGCCATCAAAAAGCACAGTTAGCTTCTTTTGATATGAAGAGTTCAATGATGCGATAACAATGAAGTCATCTCAACATTTACCAGAAGAACCAATTATGAAGGCTAAGGATACCCTCTAAGCAACCCAATGAATGGTTTGGGAGCTCAGACTCTTTGTAACTGAAGGGCAAAATATTACTATGGGCCACAGCGGCGCTCCTGTGAACATTTCCCCTGAACTGTCCCCTGAACTGAGAGCCTGGAATTACCCTTGCCAGGGGCTACAGAAACTCAAAGCAAAAATGTAACAACTATGTCCCTCCTGACCTTCCCTCTTAGTGAGCTGGTACCCAGGAAATGTTGGTTGCCTGGAAACAGATGATATTCCCAGTCTTGGTATTGTCTGTTACAACTCTAGACTGGAAGGATGCTTCCCAAACTGACCCAGCCTGGACAGCACAATGAGTTGGTTTTTACCATTGATAACAACTGAATCTTGTGCTATCATATTGAAGATTTGTTTCTGTGTGACCCGAGAGAGAAAACTGTATATATTTCTCTAGTAAATATGAATGAAGCAAAATTCTGCCTAAATTGAAGCCAAGCTGCTTGATATGAAAAATTGGAAGAGCAAGGCTCTGTGGTGTTGAAGTCCAGAACGGAGCCCGTCCAGACAGTAACCTGTGCACTTTTCATAAGGAAAAATGATGATAAATCACACTCCCATACACACACACAGAGCCAACATTAATCACAATGGGATCCAGAACAGGTCACTCAGAGCCTCGCCTCTGCACTGAGCCTTAGACAGGCATCCAGGTCCCAATTTGCTAAGCCTGCAGTCCCTCCAGCTTGCGTTTCCTTGTGTCTGTTCAGTTTGCTCCTTCACCAGAAGATGCACACATCAATGGTAATGGTGTTGTTTGGTAAGAGTCCTTTGGGTTTTGAGCCTGGAGAGAATCAATCAGTTTGGGCAACTTTCTCATGTTTCTAGGAAGACTGAGATGAAGTTTCTAGAAAGAAATACACTCTTCTGTTCCGACTCAGTCTTTCCCAGCAGTCACTTTTCTAGAAGAGCCTGAGGCAGAAATAAAATCCCAAGAAACTACTCTTTTCACTGATGACTAGTAATTTTTTTAATTAAAAGTCAGGTGGCTGTTCCACCTCTTCTCCCCTTCTTCAGAGATTTCGGGGTTCTGCTTACCGCATGGCCACATGACCCTAGCAATACCAAGACACCATTGCATCCTTGACATCTCTGAAAATGGCTTCTCTTAAAAATGGCTAATCTAGTCTGACGTCTCAAGGACCCTTCAGCTAATATAAGCTAGAAGTTGGCATTTTATTCCAGAAGTCAAGCACTAAAGCACTAAGATTCTCAGCACAACTGTGATGTGACAGAACGCAATGACAGACATTTGCGGATTCCCATTTATTCTACGATTCCTTTCAAGTCTATTCTGAATCTTACTTGTGTTTGATACAACAAGCTGGTCTCTCTCTCTCCTCTCTCTCTCTCTCTCTCTCTCTCTCTCTCTCTCTCTCTCCCAAAATGCAAATTCTCTGCTAATAGGTTAAAGCCTGAGAGTTCTAGGAGTCCTCATTTCTCACAGTCTTGGGGGTTCTTTTAGATCCGAGGGCAAAGCAGCCTGAACAATTAGTTCCCTGGGGTCTGTTTTCAGATGAAAAAAAAATATCTAAAGAACTCTTGTCGTGTCTGCTCCACATGCCAAGCAGACGTTCTTAATGTGGATACAGGTGCATGAATTCCACAGAGGGTAGCTTGAAATGGGCCACGAAAATACTCAGGGGCTCGGCGACAGTGCCCAGAGGGCTGAGAGACTGCTTTGAAAGACTCCTTCCCACTAGCTCCCTTCCAGGTACCTCTCTATCATCCCTGTGACACATTAAGAGGAAATGCTCAGGTTGCACGAATGCATTAAGTCATGCAGCGGTTTCATGCACTTCTCAGGGCCCTCGAAGCATTACACAACAGAGGTGTCCAGACTCAGGGAGGAGCAGGCTGCATGCACTCCAGCCGAGCCTGTGTTCAGAACACACATTACAAAGGAGAGCGACGCCCCAGCCTGTGCCATTAGGGCCAAATTAGCCAGCATCACCCATCGCCTCTGATTAATAATTGAATTCAATCCATACAGAAAAGCTCGGGCTAGGCTGGAGGAGGCCTACCATGCATTAGAATGGAGCATCTCCAGGGGCCTTCGAAGCACTTTGTCTATTTAACAAGTCAATTTATAAACTCCAGTCAAGGAGGCCTCATTAGAAGCCAATGACCCGACCGGAATGTTCCACCTGCTCACCGATTCGCCTCACTTCCCTTGGTGCCTTTCCTTTGGCCACACGCAAGCTTATTGCCCATTCTTTGGGGCATGCTTTCGTGTACCAGTCTGGTCCCCTAATGTCCCCGGTTTATATTACAATCTTAACTCTCTTCGGGGATGTCGGACAACAAGAGAACTACCTTCCCCGAGGCCACGTTCCTTCCCAGAGCGGCTGTGTCCAAACACAGGTTAATAAGAAAACATGAAGGCTTGGCCTTCACAAGCCAAATAAAGGCAACTTGAAAGACCACCTTAGTTTGAGTGTTGCCCACCCCCCACAAGGAAGGCTGGGCTTCTGTTTAGGTGTTTAGAGAACTCCCTCTCTGCCCACCCTACTTTCAATTTTCCCCTCAAGTATCATCCCAAGATCATTTGCCCAATAACACACTCCTGCACACTTCTCCACCTCCAGATCTGTGACCCGGAAACTCAGTCTCCTTCTGGGAAACTAGAGGCCATTTTACCTGTCACCTAAAAGCCCAGCACTGAGATCAAATAAATAGCTCTCATGGAAGTCCTTCATAAGGTGTTAGAGATGGAAGCGGGAATGCTAACTCAGACACGAGGGGACTTGGTAAGGTTTTTGGAGCAGATGAATACAGATGTAATCTGTAAATTTAGGGTTTGGGGAAAATTAGATGGCACAAGAGAACAAATTTGTGAGTTTAACTGACACTAAATTGCATATATAATATCCCACAAGTATTCATTCATTTTTATGGGATCTTCCATTCATACAAATTTGAGGAGTGTTGCTCGGTCTTGCAAGAGCAAGTACTGTCCTTGGAAATCATCAATATAGCCTGACATTAGTGATTCTGGTATGCATCATGGCCAGAACAGGTGTTCTTATTATTCCCTATGTTTATAAACCAGGAAGTAAAAGTCGTCAACTAGGGGAGAAGCATATGCTTGGCCCACAAACCCAAATTCCTGCACATCCGAGGCGATAGCTTAAGCCTAAGTGTTCTATTTAGGAATGTCCCTTCCTGAGTAAGAGAAAAAGCATCTGCTATTTGAATCTAACACAGGAAAATAAATGGCCCAGATAGGAAATGAGCCAGTGTTCAGAGAGAGCCACAGGTCAGTCCTTTCAGGACTCCACTCTGTCCTAGAGTCACTGTCTGTCACTGTGCCTTCAAGGTACCTGTGTAGCAGCTGAAATGTTAATTCAAGATGGGCGGAATCAGAAAGATTCTCACCACAGTCACTGTGGTGAATACCCAGGGCCCAGAGGATAATGCTCCCAGCTTCTGCAGGCCAGTTTTCTTTTAATTTTCCTTTACATGGCAGATTCTCTCATTGAAACATAACATGAAGTCTTTATAAGTTTAGGTTTTGCCTCATCAAAAGGGCCTGGAACACAACCATTGCTATCATTGGAAGTGATGTCCCATGAGGGCTGATGTAGACATGTGCTATATCGCAGGCAATGCCTGTACCATACACTCAAGGGCAGCCAGCTGAGTCGAAATCATACTATGTGGATGTATGTGCATGCATGGGTGGGTCATGTGTGTGTAGATATGTCGTGATGCATGAGTTGAAGCTGTAGATAGGTGTCTTTCTAGGGACATGGGTAAGTGATAAGTGTCTGTAGTAAGAGGAGCGTGGGCCTGCTTAACCCCTGAAACAATCACACAGAAATGGTATTGATTAAATTACTGCCTGGCCCATTATATCTAGCCTCCTCTTGGCCAACTCTCACATCTTGATTTAACCCATTCCTAATAAATCTGTGTATCATCACATGACTGTGGCTTACCGGCAAGATTCTAACCTGTGTCCATCTCAGGCGGAAGATTTATGGCGTCTTGACTCTGCCCTTCTTCCTCCCAGCATTCTGTTCTGTCTTCCCCACCCACCTGAGATGCTGCCCTATCAAAAGGCCAAGGCAGTTTCTTTCCTTTTTTTTTTGTTTTTTTTGTTTTGTTTTGTTTTTCGAGACAGGGTTTCTCTGTGGTTTTGGAGTCTGTCCTGAAACTAGCTCTTGTAGACCAGGCTGGTCTCGAACTCACAGAGATCCGCCTGCCTCTGCCTCCTGAGTGCTGGGATTAAAGGCCTGCGCCACCACTGCCAGGCCCAAGGCAGTTTCTTTATTCAACCAATGAAAGCAACACAAATACAGAAGGACCTCCTACACCAAGTGTGCTTCTAGAAACATGAGAAAGTAATGAAAAGAACCTGGATATGATTCCAGATACAAAGACTCTTTCACCAGCACTTACTTGCTATACAGTCCTGTTTCTCCATCTTCAAGATTAGTGCCCAGCTTCATGTTTCTCTTTCATGAAAGTGGCAGTAAAACAACCATCAAGAGTCTCATGGAAAATTATAAAGAGGTAGGCATCACTCCTAGGGATCAGGGTGCAGTCAATCATAACTCAGAGGCCCAAAGAGCATGTGTAGCAATCTTCTAGCAAAATTAGGTACCAACCTCTGACTTCTCAAGGAGTCAGGAATGTATGAGAAGAGATGTACCAATATGGTCTGAAGCAGAACAGATGAAGAACTTTGTTATGTGGAAGTGTTCAGTCTGTGGGTCTTGCATAGAAATGTAATTATCAATGAACTATTTTGGTTAAGCTAAGAACCACTCTCAGAACAAACCACAATGAAGATTCATTCCCCAAGGAGAGAACATATGAACAATAGTTTTTTGAGAATCTCAGATACTACGTTTTCTGACTTGGAGAATTGATCTCAGTACAGAGAAGATGAGATGCCAACTCAGTTGGAAAAGTTAAGAATTACTGAAACTTGCTAAGATGTTCAGGACTTTAGGAGTAGATGTAGATGTCTGTGACTATACAAGCAGTATCTAGACCAATGTTTATGTGGATGTCAAAGTCTATCTTAGTTATGCCACCAAACTTCCTGGATAATTTAGTCCATAGTTCAGCGAGCACTTCGATCACAATTTCGCTTAAGGGTCCATCACTTAACAAGTAATAGAATTAACCAATGAGCCACTGCTTCAGCCTTCAGAATAAGGCACTGAAGAGCATAATAACCACCAGCAATTAGCTCACTCCTTCCTACTCACCAAATAAGCCAAGCGTTTCCAGCCTCCCCCATGCCAGTTCATTTTCTAAGCATCCACCTGAGAACTGTTCTGGCCAAAGACCCCACCTTCAAGCACGTAAACGTTAGCACATCCATGCTCCACTACCTTCTTGCTGCAAACCCTTGAAAAATCACAAAATTGGGTGGCTGTTACATGCTAAACTACCTATGTCCACTCTTGCTTCACCTACAGTGGATGCTTTGACCAGAAATATCCTATTCTGATGAGTTATAACAACACACCGATCATGTAACGGCAACTTAGTTTGGTTTTGGAATGACCAACACAAAGATTGAACAGTAAGAACACATCCATGTAAGGAATATTTTTTCATCTCTGTGCGCACGTGTGCATGAGCACACACACACACACACACACACACACAATTTTCATGTGTGGGTGCACATATACCATGGCACAGCTGTGGAGATAAGTGACAACTTCAAGTATCAGTCCTTGCTTTCCACTTTGTTTGAGGCAGGGACTCTTGCTTTTCTGTTGCATGCGCCAGGCTAGCTTCCCCCAAACCTCTCATGGATTCCCTTGCCCCAGTTTCCCATCATACTGTAGATCACTGAGATTACAGATTAGTATTAGCATACCTACCCAGCTTTACATGTAGTGCTGGCTAGTTTTGTGTCAACTTGGCACAAGCTAGCATCATCTGAAAGGAAGGGATCTCAGCTGTGAAAAAGCCTCTAAGAGATCAGGCTGTAGGGCATTTTCTTAATGATTTGTGGGGAGGCCTTAGCCTATCGTGAGTGGGGCTATAAGAGGTCTTATAAGAAGTCAGGCTGAGCAAGCCATGGGGAGCGAACCAGTAAGTAGCACTCCCTTGTGACATCTGCACCAGCTCCTGCTTCCATGTTCCGGCACTGTTTGGGCTCCTGTCCTGAATCCCTTCAGTGATGAACTAAGAAGTAGAAATGGAAGCCAAATAAACTTTTCTCTCCAACTTGGTTGGGTCATGGTTTTTCATCATAGCAATAGGAACCCTAACTAAGACACATGGGTTCTGAGGGTCTCAAAATCAGATTCTAATATTTGTATAGCGAGTATCTTTACCCAGTGATCTATCTCCCATTCCGAGGCTATTATTTATTTTTTTAAATAAATGGATGTGACCTTTATCCTGTTGGGTTTCAGAGACAGCTATTCCAGTTTCATTAGAAATGTCCTTTAACAATAAGCTAATATCCTGTAATCTTTCAAAAACAGAGGTGGGCGTCTCATCTTGGAAGGGTTGACATACGCACAACTTTCTCTGAGATTCAGAACTGTTTTTACTTGTTAATACGAAGGGGGAACATACTGTACAGTGAAATCTGAGCCTCAGATTGATTCCCTGTGAGACTCACAGAAAACAACATCGTTTCCTTGCTGAAGCAGAGAAATGATGGTGTGCCATGGGATGCAGGGGTGGGGAGAGCAATCTCTACCTTAGCAAGAGTCGAAGTGTCTTGGATTTGCACATTCTTAGTTCACTCTACTGAGAAATAAGAATTTTTATTATAAACTGGACTTTTCCCAAACAATTATCTTAAATGTAAGCCTATCCTCTTCCTTGGTCATCTCTGATTTTAATTCTGGTGGGGGACGATAATAAATTTTAGCTGGAATTAGACTTTCCTGAGATGTTCCTGCAGTCTTTTTGAATAGTGAGAATGGGCCATCTACTACAGCAAACACAGGGATGCTACATGAAACCTATTTTAAAAGGTCTTAATAGATTAAAAAAACTCAATTTAGCCCCTGAATGTTAGTTTCTAAAAAGATGTCTCATGAACCAAACATTCTTCCGACTTCTGGCTCAACTATATACAACAAAATACCTTAGGAAAAGCTGCCAGGAGCTTCACTGTGGCCTACATCTGACCAGTTTTTAGGAAGGAGGGGCTGGACCACCGTAGAGATGCTACAATGTCCCCATCTTATAAGCACGTCTATAGTACGGGCTATTCAGGAAAAGACTATATTGACTCATAGATGCTTGTGAGCATTGTTTTATTTTTAGTGAGGACAGTTAAGAATAGTTCTTTTAATATATTTATAAAATGTCTCTCAGACAAGCATATGAGAAAATTTCCAAGCAACATCTTGCTTTATTTCTCAATATTCACAGGTGGAAGTGGGGGGAAAAATCGAACCAGACAACATTTCGCAATCCTGACTGAGATCATTATCACATACCTTCTGGTCCCTCAACATATTGCAAGGCAGAGTCAGCCCTTGGTATTTAGGGTCTGAAGATGGCAAACAGACTTCATGCCAAAAGCAAGGGAGGGACAGAATCAAGAAGGATGGCCAAGCATCTTGGGTCTGCTGACTGCCCCATATTATGTGAGAAATGTCCTGAAGTTTCTTCTTGAAACATGTACCTCCACCAGAGCTTCAAAATCCACCATCACCCATGCAGGCACGTAATTGCAAAGCTCCTGCTACAGGGAAGAGCTGACTGCTGCTAATCCCCTCTGCAGCATCTTCATCCACTACTGCAATTAACAACATATTGCTATCTCAGCTTCTATAACACGCTAGAATGTCTTAAACATTTGGCCCTAGTATCTCTCACAGAACCCATGCAACTTCAGGGGTAATTATATTTCCCTTTCAAAAATGAGAGCAGTCCAAAGAAGCCAAGTACCTATGCAGAGTCCTCTGTGACCTTTCCTTGCTTGTGCTAGTCTTTCCCAACCATAAGTCAGCTCAATAAATGCTCTACCATGGCTAGGCACCAGACCTCAACTCCACCATAAACCCAGGCCATCCCTCCCCCTCACATCTTGGGCATGTCCTTTAGTCTATAAACAGGAATACTCACAAAAGCCCGGACCTAATCCAGGATGGAGGTGGAGATGGCAAGCAATATAATTAAGAAGAAGGTGCTTTAGAAACTGCAAACAGAGCTACACAGGTTGAAGTGTTGCTATTAGCACCTTATGGAGAAAAGCTATACCTTTGACTTTAAGCAAAGTGCTGCTAGTGACTTTAGAAGTTTGAGGATAAAGAGGTGCTGCGAGGGAGTAGGAGGAAGAAGGGGAAGACTGAACCTCATTCGCCAAGTTACAACTACTTCTCAGGTCCTCACCGGGCAAATGAACTCCAGAACACAATGCTTTTCTGAGCAGTGCATCTCCACGATATTCTAGAACAAAGTCAGTGCTGGGGAGGGACAGCCAAGATCATGTGGGATAAAAAATTATTAAAAGAATATCTAAAGGCTCTTGTTGGTAGAATGTTTGCCTGACGTGTGCCAGGCTCCAACTTTGCTGCCCAGCACAAAGAGACAGGATAGAGATGGAGAGGGATGGAGATAAGAGATAGGGATAAAGTAGAGATGGGGATGGGTATAGAAATGGGAATAAGAATGGGGATGAGGATAGAGGTCGGTGGGGATGGGGATGGGGATGGGGGTGGAAAGAGATAGAGGGAGAGACATAGGGAGACAGAGAGGGAGACTACCCAGAGTTGTGGTGCAAAAGAACTTGTCAAATTTAAAAAGTTCAGATTTCAGGAATTAAAACACCAAAAGCACTATGGTCATCATTGACATGTCTATTTCAGTTTACTTGTTTATGCCACTGAGCCACATCCCCAGCCTAAAGAATCAAATTGGGTTTTGTTGGTTGGTTGGTTGATTGGTTGGTTGATTGGTTGGTCTTTGGAAGGTGAAATAAAAGGTGGTTTATTCTGGAGCCATTTTAAGTGGCCATGAACTCACGAACGAACATAGATTTAGGCTACCCCAAAATTCCATATTCCAACATGGAAGCAGTTCCGTGAAGTTTTATAGTTTACAGAACAAACAGAGCAGGTTAAAGTCCATTGGTGGGTCCATCAGAGAGGCAGGTCCAGCACAATGAGGGAAGCTTCTCTATAGGCCCAGTGTGTTATCTAGTGATGTTCTTGATGGTCTGTTAAGTTAATTATTCCAAAGGATTTTATATTCATCTATTCTAAGATTCCTTTTTTAAACGTATATATTATTACATCCCTAAAAGCGAGACGAATCACTGGCATGCTAGGTCCTAAGCACCACTGCCCTCTCTTTCCCAAAAGTATCAAATGATGGTATACACAGCCACTAGCATCACCTCTGGCCCAGCGAATGAAGAAGGATGTTTGGAAAACCAGTTCTTGGTTGGTTCACAATGGGGCTTGGTGGTGACCAGCCCAGCCATGCTGAGTCCTGTCCTCCCAAGACCTGCAGCTAGGCACTTCGCTCAGTCTGGCACTAATCTTCCTCCACACCCCACCCTCCTCATCATCTGGATGTAGACTGACTGCAGCAAGCAGTTACCTGGTCAGTCACAAAGCAGCTGTGACTCAATCCCTCCCTGCTGTCTGTTCTCACTTCTTTGCTTGACTCCCCCTAATCTGGCATGACTACCCTTTACAAAGCTCCACGAACACCACAGCTTCCATTCAGTGCTGCCTCTGGTATCCATCTAGCTCTGTCTGCCTCTACTTCTAGACCACTGAGCTCTGAGAAACATACTGGAGGTTGTACTTTTCCTGGCTCATGTGTCTCTAGTGCTATCAGCATGGACTAGCTCTCTCTTCCTTCAGCATAGCCTGACCTATAATTTGACCATAACTGAAAATCCACAGGCAGCTTCCTTTTTAGGCCAAGACTCTACTTCTGGCAGCAACTTGTATAGAAAAAGTAGGCTCCATCTCCAGATTACCCAGGCCATCACAGTGCAAGGCAACTCCAGACATCCAGAGCAGTAGACTTACAGCCGTCCCGAAGTATGGCACCCTCTTTTCTCTGACACAGAAGTGGAATAAGATGTAATATTCACAAGGTAGGAGAGGGGCCAAGCGTTTAGAAAATGCATCAAGTCATTTGTTGAAAGGGAAGAAAGAAAAATTAACCACATGGAGAGTGGGTTGAGAAAGTATGCGTAAAGAACACCCAGGATCTTTGGTCTGTCTACACCAATATCACTACTGACAGCATTGTGTATCTAACAAATCGTTTGAGACCATGCCATAACACTGTTGTGAGTGTGTACATGCAACACACACACACATACAAACACACACACACACACACTCCTTCTAGGGTAGGGCTGAAACACTGTTCCAATTCAAAGCAATTTCATCAAGAACAACTAATGGTTCTACTCCCTTTGGCTTCATTTCTTTGCCTTTTTCAAAACAGGATTTCCCACCATTTGCACAGGCCCATTTCTAGGGTCTGGGACCCTATCTAAAATCAACCAATGAGTTGATCGTCAAAAGGCAAGCCCAGAGCACCTTCTTGGGTGGCAGCAACTGTTCACCGGTCCCAAAGAAAATGAGGTCACTCCCTGGCATCTACCTGGAGTCATCATTGTGTCATCTGAATAGATCCCAAAGCAGATGGTATGAGCAGAGCCACCCCCCCAAGACCAATTAAGACAAGACACAAAGAAACAGTCAAGGGGTTTCCATGATAAGATCCTTAAAAATTATCTTTAATTAATGCCAAATATGAACAGATCATGAGATGACAGAACCAAGTAAAATTGCATAGATGAAAACTATGCGCATTGTTAGGTTCTCCATTCGTAACATTCCCTATCCTTGACCCGACATGGTAAAACAGTTAGGGCAAGGCAAGTGCAGGGGAGATGAGATGAGACATGTCCGTAACTCAAGGAGGCAGCAACTGGCAAAGCCAAAGAACAAAACAGAACAGCATCAGCTTCAATGGTTTGTCGTCCTGAGGGTGCACTTCAAATGAATACTTCTCGACTTTAGTTTCCAGCCTCAGGAATACTTTATCTTTAATCTTAGAGGTATGTCACAGAGTCCACATCACTTATGGCTGCTGCGTCAACAGTACCTAAACAGTGCACTGAAGAAGAAAGAGACTCCTGCATGTTTGGGAAAGGGAAGACAGCTTGTGACCTAGCATATTCTGCAAGCGCTTTTCTTGTTTTATTTTCTTTCGTCATTCTATTTTTTTTCTCTTCTTCTGTGATTTAGGAACAAAACTTTTCTAGGTCCTTTGAAGTTTCACATCACGAATTCCCTGTGAATGCCTAAATAAAAACCACTGTGACCCGGCTTAACTTCCTCAAAGCTGTCCTAGGAGCAGTGGAGGCTAACCCTTTGCTAGCACATTGGCATTCCCTTGAGTCAATGAGCAAAGAGGCCATTTGCTCTCAAGGCTTTGAACCTTGTGTCTATGCCCTGAATGAGTTTGCACAGTGGCCCATGGTAATAGGCTAGTTTTGGTTAACGATTCACTTCCTGCTTGCTTCTTTACAAACGTGGTAAGTAATGTACATTCCTTGAAGATTTACCTGAGTCATTCTGGACACGTTTGCATATACCCTGAAGTCCCGTGCTACAAATGTAAATACTACTGTATCACGCCGTAGGTGGGAGTCTATCCTGAGATAGTTCAACCTAGCTTGTGCCCGCTCCTCCAATACTAGTTTGTTTGTCTTCTCAAAATGAATATAAATATCAAAAGGCCTCACTCTTGCTCGGAAAAGGCTGGAAGATAACGTGGTTGTTTGGCAGTTTATAGTCTTTCTAACAATTTTATGCTATGGATGGTTACCACCCACCAATTCTCACCACTCCCAGGATAAGTCATTCCTGGAAGAAAACAGGGAATTACTGTCGGCTAACGTTCCCTTTCTACTTTCTGTTCAATCCAGTCTACCAAACAAGGAACAAAACTTTCAAGTTGCATTAAAAAAAAGCATGTTCTGAGGCCTCCTATATTGAGCATGAGGTTGAAAACTAATTTTTTACTGATTCTTTTAGACAGTAATTTGAAAAATTTGTCACTACAGCCAACATGAAGAAAATCCATTCTTGGTTGAATGTCATTTCTACTTAGGAAAATTTCTCAGCCACCACTCAGACACTTTTTTCTGTTCTACTCTCAAGAGGATCAAGGCTGTGATAGCCTCTCTGCTTCGTTTCCACCACAGTGGGATCTAAACCCACTGCACAGTTCCACTTTAGAGAAACGACTGTTCACTGACTACAATATGGGAGCAATATCTGACCTGGCGTTCTGGACTAATCCACAAACATTGCCAGTGAACAGAGGTCACCGGGCTTCGGAGTTCAAGTCTCGGAGGGGAGTGAGGTGAGGGGTGTGCACACAGATGTGCACAGATGGAGAGAGGGGAGAGAAAAGCCAAACCCAAACAAACCTTTTCCTGGCTATAGTTGGTCTTCTAGAAATCTGAGGACAGAGGAAATGAATATCTTTGGTCTCTCTGATTCAAATCACTTGAAGTGAGTTAAGCACTTCAGAGATTCTGGGATGGCTAATAGCCACAGGATGACCTGACCCTTCCAAGGGCACCCTATTGAACTAGGGCTCTGCACATTGGAAGAGCTGGGTTATGGCTATCAGTACATCATAAGTCTTCTCCTTCCAGAGAAAACGGGTATAAGCATCAGGGCATGAGCTATCAAAGCTCGATACCTAAGAAGGGGTGAAAGGTCATGAAGTCTGGGGAAGGGAGTATGAAGTGGACCAAATGAGAGTCACTCCTTAGTAGGCAGTTTAGTAAAGTGCACCTTCAGGTCTACAAAGACATTTCAGCACGTTTCAGTGTAGGGGTAAGAGCTAGGTCAAAGGTCGCATGCCTATGCTACACAGACAATCCCTGTACTCCTTGCCATCCAGTTCACTGCAATGAGCTACAGATGGATAACCAGCATCCATATCCCCCATCCACTCCAACTTCATGACAACAGCGCATCCCCAAGCCCAGGCGGACCGCTTCTCCACGTGCAGCGCTTGTCCTTGTAACATATACAGAAGAGTCAACCTGTCCAGGACACAGCCACAGAGGCAGACCAAGTGTCCAGAGACTGATCAGTCTCGGCTTCATTGTCTCATCCTCTAACCCATCCATCCCATAGTACTGAGTGGATTATTGCTGTTGGCAGAGTTCTGTTGTGTCTTAGATCTCAGAGTCAAAATAAAACTACAAGATATCCCTGGAGACTAGAGGGGGAGTTGGCATTTTTGCCCCCAACTGGAGACTTGCAAACATGTAGAAGACTGATGATCTAAGGTTCAAGGAATGAGCCACACATGGGAGGGGTTGATACCCTGTAGTCTGAGGTTGGGCAGTCCTTGGCCCCTCATCTTCCAGGATATGTGTTGTGTTCTCCTTGAATACCCTCAAAAGTTCCACAGGGAAAGAAAATATCCTTCTTCCTTCAGTTGAGCTAGACAGCCTGGATGCCATCATAGTTTCTCGGTTGATGGCCTCACTTCTTGTCTGAAGACTGGGTGGGGGAAAGGGATGGAAGTACCAGGGAAGATTCTAGAAGAAGCCAGGCAAGGATGTAAGGCAGACAGGAGCAGGCAGCCACATGCTAAAAGCAGTATGAAGGTTCCCCACTCCAGCGTCCTTAAAAAGGCAATGAATGCCCCTCCATTGGTGAATAGCTGCTGAACTCCAGAGCCTGTGTGATATGGGGATCTTTCAGCAGGACACAGGGTCCCCGTCATTCTCTGGATTCAATGGCTGGGGCAGCAGCAGTCAGATGTCCAGTCAGTGAAGTGACTTTCCCATGGGACAATCATAGGCGCATCATAGGCAGTATCTATAGGAGGTTGGCCAAGAAGGCTCGCCTATGAGAGGTCACTGTGAGCCAAGTGTTCCCATAATTCTCAATGATACCCCCAAAGACCAGACTCTCAGAGATCTGCAAAGAGCTGTAGCTGTCAGGGAGAGGGTGGGGAGAAGGAACCACTGAACCCAAGGAAGCTCTGTCTGTCCAGAGTGGCCTTCCACATTCCCCAAAACATTTCTCTTGCCTTCCAACGGAGAAGAAAACAAAACAGAACAGAACAGATTTATGGTTCACTTCCAGTTCAAAGCTGGGTCTCAGTTCATATCCAGAGTCAGGCTGCCTAAGAGACCAAGTCCGGTAGATGGCCAGAGAGGCAGCACCGCTTTCTCTTTCTCTTCTTTGGGGCTCTGAGGGTGGTGTGGCCTCCTCACAGTGGTGAAGTGAGAAAGTGAGGATGGAAAAACAAACAAAACCAAAAAAGCGAAAGGTCTGTGCCCCAACCCTTCCTCCCCTTTGTTAAATAACTTCCCAGCTGAGTTATGGAGGCACTTTCTGCAGTTCACTGTGGGTACAGATAAAGGCACTAAGCAACTAGTAAATCAATTGGCTGAGTTTCTTCAGGGAGCCTCAAGGGGAGGGCCGAAGTCTCTATAGACTTCAAATCATGACAGCAAAAAAGAAATCACTTCTGCTCTGGGTGCATGAAGAGATAAACATTACCACTTACATCCTAGGAATGCACCAGAAACCATGCAAAATTGCACCTTTTTTTGTTTGTTTGTTTGTTTTGCTTGTATGTATGTTCAGCTAGAAAGAATGCTTGTCTTAGGTGTATTAAATATCTTGATGACTTATTTAGTTTTCCACAGTTGTCCCTTAAAGGATGGGCGTATTGGTCCTCTCTCTGCCTAGACCTGTGCAGAAGCTTCACATTTCCCTGAGCAAAGGCAGGAAAATTGACGGGAGTGTTCCCCCACCCCCAACCCCACCCCCATTGTTTCTTTTTGGGTCCTCTCATCCCACAGACTTGTGAGTTTTAGTATTGTCTAATTTTTATTACTGAAACCATGCATTAATGAAGTCAAGGTACATCTTAATCAAATAGGCCATAATGCTGACTAAGAGAACATGCTTAGAGCTCCAAAAAGGGATTGTTCCCATCTGACTAACATGTGTACTTAAATACAGTACTTTAGTTGCTAAGAAAAGAGTTAATAAATGAAGGAGTGCACTTTTGGTGAATGCAAATGAAAAGGGGGCCTATATTCAGAAGAGTCAATTTCAACGTAAGCTTATCCCTAGTGTCTGGGTTAACTGTCTTGGCATGCTATTATAAAAGAAGTGTTATCAGATTCAAACATGCTTACCATTTAACTCTTGTGCTCTTGCAATAAGGAGGGTACGGTGGGAAGGTTTTACATCCACTTCTGAAGGTCAGGGGTCAGTGTGCAGGATTAGTGAGAAAAAACCTCTATTTGGATCATCTGCAGTCGAGAGAACTTAGCAGCTCTACAGATGAATCAACTCATTTAATCAAATTACCCTTTTCTTAGAGAATAGACTAGGAGAATGGGGCAGATGGAAAATCCCAACGGACTGGGACCAGTAACAGATGTATACGTTGCTTTGAGAACCAGCCTTAATTAGTCCAGATTTTGGTTGCCTTATATGCAATTCAGTTGATCAAAATAAAAGCATTTGTTCACTGGCCACTGAGGCTGTTACATGTTCCGCGGGGTACACTATCTGAAATGTGGTGTGCACTTTGCAAAGATTTTAGAGTGGAGTCCCATGCAAATTGGAATTTTATATTCCTAAGTGCTCAACTGATTTTAAGGTTTCTGAAAAAAAAACTTATGCCAAAAGACTGGAAATATTTCAGTACAGGGAAAGCATGAGTCTTATTCCTTACAGACTCCTTAATGGACGGCACTGAAGCCAGTTTTATAAAATACTTTCTTTTCTCATTTTTAGTAAAATGAAAATAGTTTTTATTTTTTAATGGGTCTTGAAAGCTTCAGGTTTGCCACTCCCCAGACTCACAATGCAACAACGCATTGACAGGTAAAGCATCCAAAGACTAATGGTTTGTAAGGTATCTACAGTGTGGGGCAAGAGTCACCAGGGCTTTTGTTTGGGGCTTTTGCTTGCTTGCCTGTTGCTTTTTAGACATCAGTCAGGAGCTTGCTCTTATTAACGCAGTTTTGATCGGCTGTGGTGCAGTTACCAGTTCTGATATTAGCCTGTCTGTAATGGGCTATGCTATTGTTCAGATCATCTTCAATCTCCATGTACTCAGATTTGCTGATAGTAGAGGAGCTGCGGCGGCTGAGGTCACTGTCAGAGGCTAAGTTAGGAGAGCTAACGTGGAGCAACTGAGCCTGCTCTTCCCCCTCAGTTTCTCGGTGGTAGAAATAGTTGAAATTGGACACAATGACAGGTACGGGCAGGGCAATTGTCAGCACACCAGCGATGGCACACAAGGAGCCCACGATCTTGCCTCCAATTGTCACAGGGTACATGTCACCGTATCCCACAGTGGTCATGGACACCACCGCCCACCAGAAAGCATCGGGGATACTGGAGAAGTGCGACTCAGCTTCTTCCGCCTCGGCAAAGTACACTGCGCTAGAAAACAATATGACCCCAATGAAGAGGAAAAAGATGAGCAGCCCTAACTCCCTCATGCTAGCTTTGAGGGTCTGGCCCAGGATCTGGAGGCCCTTAGAGTGGCGAGAGAGTTTGAAGATTCTGAACACCCTTACCAAGCGGATGACCCTGAGGATGGCCAGTGAAGTGGCCTGCTCGCCCTTCTGATTTCCCTCCTGCTCAGCTATCTCCGTGCCCAGGGTAATGAAATAAGGAATGATGGCCACGATGTCGATGAAGTTCATGATGTTCTTAAAGAAGTCTGTCTTGCTGGGGCAGGCGAAGAAGCGCACCACCAGCTCAAAAGAGAACCAGATGATACACAAGGTTTCCACAATGAAGAAGGGGTCTGTGAAGATGTTGGAAGTATAGATGACTGTGGTGTTGTCGATGCGGTGGATGGTGCCCGTGAAGTCCTTGTCATCCTTCAGCTCAGGGAGAGTCTCCAGGCAAAAGATGACTATGGAGATGAGGATGACCATGACAGATACAATGGCGATAACCCTGGCAGGCCCTGAGCTCTCCGGATACTCAAAGAGCAGCCACACCTGGCGCTGGTACTCCTTCTCAGGTAGGGGGCGCTCCTCTTCCTTGATGAAGCCCTCATCTTCCCGGAACTTCTCCATGGCCTCCTCGCCCAACTCGTAAAATTTGATCTCCTCAGAGAACATGTCCAGGGGCACATTGACCGGCCTGCGCAGGCGGCCCCCTGACTGGTAGTAATAAAGGATTGCATCAAAGCTGGGCCGGTTGCGGTCGAAGAAGTACTCGTTCCTTAGGGGGTCGAAGTAGCGCATGCGTTTCTTTGGGTTGCCCAGCAGCGTGTTGGGGAATTGTGCCAGGGTCTTGAGCTGCGTCTCGAAGCGTAGCCCGGAGATGTTAATCACCACGCGTTCGCAGCATTCGTGGTCGTCGTGGTCGGCCTGCCGTGGGTAGCTGCCATCCTGGGGGTGACCCGGAGCGGCAGAAGCCTCGTCCGCATTCTCCCCCGACATCACCGTCATGATGGAAGCAGGGTGCAGGGGTGGGAGGCCAGGAGAGAGCCCGGGGTGTGAAGGAGCGAGGGAAGAGGGGTGGGGGGGACCCAGACGCCCCCCCCACCGGAGAGTGAGTCTCCCCCACGCTCACGGGGAGGGGCTTCAGAGCCAGGAGCTTCAGAGGTCTGCAACTTTGCTAGTTACCACCTCCCCCTCCTCCACTCTGCCTTTTACCCAATTTGGAAAGCCTGAGAGCCCCTAGTGCAGCTTTATTGAGAGGTTTGGGTTTTGGGGGTGTGCTCTGTTTTTCTGTGTTGGTGAGTGGGTTTTTCTTCCTGCTCTGATTGCCTTAGCGCACACCTGCCATCGCTCTGGGGCTCGCCGCAGCTCCCCTCCCCTCCTGCAGCCCTCCTAGGACCCGGTGCAGTGCCAGCTCAGCAGATCCCCACGCCTGTCACCCCCTTTGCTGCTCCTTGGCTCTCCCCCCTCCTACCCCTCTTCGCCTGCCGCCTTCTAAGCTCTCACGGGGCAATCGATGGACGCTGCAGAGAAATAAAAAGTGATACGAGGGTAGAAGATCAGAAGCATTCCGATGGGACGAACCTATAGACACCGAAGAGCACAGACTACTAGCTTTTGTAGAACACACCGGACTTATACTGGGTTAACACATACCACAAACAGACACACAACAGACACCCAGAAATCCAAGTTTGGAAATCTTCCATCCCACTTTTCCCCAATGCCCAACAGCCGATCTGTTTACAACTTCGTTAAACTGGAGATCGGAAAAGCGCTTAGAGTTGCTGGAGGAGCTCCGGGCCCTGGGCAGCAACCCCTCACCCTCAGCCTCCCCCACCCTGTCACCAGTAACCTCGGATTCTGCAGCCCCGAACTGAGGAGCTTCCTACCTGGCCGGCCGGCTTGGCGCAGGGGCGGTGCTGAGTCGGCGGAGAGTCGGAATGCGGCAGGTCTCCACTGCAGCAGCCGGAGCGAGCCACGGCCACCTCCTCAGCAGCATCCGAGAGGCACCGGGCACCTCGCGGTCCGCGTCCTTCCTCTCTCAGGGGTCCGATCGTTTTATGGAGCAGCTACGGGGGAAATGTCCGTTCCCTACCCCCATTCTCACACGGTGCAGGCAACCTGGAGGCTCTGATCTCTCTCCGGTTCAGGGAGTTCCGGAAGATGAGGGGTGAAAAAGCAAAAAGGCCACCCTCTCCCGAGTCACCCAAGCAAATGGCGATAAGCAGCACTGTCGCCCCCTCCGAACACTATGGGAGCCCTTGATTCGATCCCGAGGGAGGCGGGCGGACCAAAGCCTGGCTCTACATGGCTCTAGGGTCTCCGCACCACCGCACGAACCTCGCTCCACGGCGTGCCCGGAGCCTTCAGCAGCTCGGAGTGGAGCAGAAAGCGTGCGGCCGCAGGTCTGCACGGTCCATTTCTGGGCGCTGCAAGATCAGCAGAAACCTGAGAAAGCGCCTGGAATGCGGAGCAGCGATTGGCCCACCCGGGCGTGGGTTGGGAAGGGCGGGGGAGGGCAGGAGCGAGGAGGTAGATGGAAAATATGAGGGGGTGGTTTGGCAGAGGGGGGTTGTCATTCAGTTCCCATCCTTGCCAGCACAGCTTTTCTTCTTTTTCCCTCCTCTCCTCCTCAAAAAGCCCACCACCAACTCCTCTTCCCCGGTGGCCCGGAGCCCCGCCCACGCACGGCCCTTAGCTGCGCGCGCGACCTTCCCCGGGAATTTCACATTGGAGATGGTCAGGTCCGACGCAATGCAGGCGGTGATGTCCCTGGCAGAACTCCTTGGACCGGTCTGCTTTGGATGCAGTCACACAAGCAATCCTCCGGGCATCCCGCTCCTTGTCGCCACCCCGCCCCTCCCCCAGGGGCCTCTATGTCCAGCCCACCCTACTTACCCCCTACCCCAACCTCCATGTCAGCAGCACTCTGAAGGGTGCAGAGTTTGGTTAGAGCGCTGCAGTTGAGGATCCCGGGGATTCATCCACGTAGTGTTACTGCGAGAAGGTGGTACTAAATGTCTGTTCATCTTGAACCTACCAGAGGGAGCTGAAGTTTTCTTACAGTCAAAATATTCTGAAATGCAGAGAATATTATGGGGGGGGCGGTGGGCGAAGATGTTGTGGGTTTGTGGATTGTCTGCCAACTTGGTGCTAATTGGAAACCTGAGAAGAAGCAAGTCGCCCATTTGTCTCCCACCGTCGGTCCTGCCTCCCGCACGCTCCATCCACCCACTCAGTGACTCTCTGCCCCCTCAGGACCACTTTCTAGACTCTGGACATATTCGTGCAAGGGTCCCTACAGAAGCTCAGGGCAGTCTGAACTGGGGACCTGCGCAGCGTCCCCAGAGGCGTTGTGCCTGGGAGATTGGGAGGAGGCAGCCAGCAACTCTGGTCCTTCCAGCTGCCTCTGAGCAGCCCGCAAGAACCCAGAATCGCCGCTGATTGGTTCCTCGCGCGGCCTTCGAACCGCCCCTTCGCACCACCGCGGCTCGCATCGCCTCCCGCCCACACCACCCACCGCTTTAATCAAAGCCAAGGATCGCATCCTCCTGGCTCTATTGTGGCTAGTGAAAGGCAGGGGACTTTACAAGGATCCCGGGGATACAGCTAGTTAAATCCCTCCTCCAGATTCAGAGCCCGGCTTTCCTTTCAGAAAAATAAGTGTTTCTTCTCTCCTCTCCTCCAGATTCCGACCTTGGCTTTTCTTCCATGAACAGCAAGTTCTATCGCACACTACTCCTTCCCACCTTCAACTCCACCCAGTGCACGCTGGTTCCTCCATCCCAGAAACTCCATGCCCTCCCCCTTCTTCTGCACTGAAGCTCTATTGGTGAAAGAAAAAAAAGTAGTAAATGCGAGGCTCTACCATAAAATGCCAAGTACTGTGGTTTGGTGGCGACTGCAGCTCGAATCTCACTATGAGCCTGCTGCATGTAACAAGCTTTGCCTGGTCATGTTCTAGCAGAGCACGTCCGCCTGTCTTCCCCTTTCTTCAAGAGTTTCACTGCGGTGCTCTCCCACTTCTTCTTCCTGCTCCTGAATCCTAGTTTCGTGCGCATGGCCTGGTCCTGACGCATCCCTTATTGGAAAAGTGTCTCAGAAGACATAGGATCCCAATTCATAAATTCAGAGCTGTATATGATACCTGGGTCCTCCACATGCCTAACAGATGTTATTAAAGTGGGACTTGAAGCCGGGCGGTGGTGGCGCACGCCTTTAATCCCAGCACTCGGGAGGCAGAGGCAGGTGGATCTCTGTGAGTTCGAGACCAGCCTGGTCTACAAGAGCTAGTTCCAGGACAGGCTCCAAAACCACAGAGAAACCCTGTCTCGAAAAACCAAAAAAAAAAAAAAAAATAAAGTGGGACTTGAACCTCCAAGGAACTGGGGAAAACGTTTTGGAGATAAGAATTCAGCATTTTTCACATGAATCCTCGGCTGCTAGGGATCTGAAGGCACTCAAGCATTCGACAGAAGTTTGCTCTGTCCCAACTATGAGCCAGGCACGTCCTAGTACTGTGTGGCCAGATAAGACACACAGGCCCCAGAGGACAGAGCGCTTACATTCAACGGGAGGCACAGACGATGAATCAATAAACCTAGAAAGTAGATCCAGTACTAGTATGGGTTTACAGACAAGCAGGCCCCTTTCTGCAGAGGGATCAATAGAAACCCAAAATAGGGACGAATGGATAAAAGAGCAGACTGATAGACGTATGAACAAATAAAAAAAAAGGCAGGAAAGACCTTAGGAAACAAAGGTCATCATGAGCAGAAAGAAATTACCCAGGAAGAAGGCTGGCGGGTGGATCATTCAGGGGTCCTTGCGTGCCAGGAGGGGGTGATCATTTTATTTGGGTTGTAATGTGAAGATGCTGAAAGACGTGCACCAGTGTGACAATACAGAACGGTTGTGTTGGGGAGGATGTTGTCCATTTGTTTGCATTTGTTATTGTTTGAAATGGCACCACACTGAAGCTCAGGCTGGCTGCAAAATCATAGCAACCCTCCTGCCTCAACCACCCTAGTTTGGGGATTACAGGCATGAGGCATCACACTCTGTTTTGTTTTGTTTATGTCCGTTTAGTTGGGGATCGCACGTCTGAGGTCAGAGGACAATTCAGAATTGATTTTCTTCCTCTGTTATGAGGATCTCAAGAATCAAGGACAGGTCGTCAGGATTGGTGGCAAGCACCTTTACCCACTGAGCCATCTCATCAACCCTGCTTTGGGGTTTTAAAAGATTACAAGAATTATTGGAAACAGGACACTGGCACGGTAGGGGTCGCAAGCAGTGTTATCTTAGACTAGAGAGCATGCTGGAAAGATCTTGGAATTGCCTTATGTTTTCAGAGGAAGTGGAGTGGGGATAGGGGGAGAGAAGGGGTTCAACAATGTCCCCTAGGCCTGTGGCCTCAATAACTGGACAGGTCCTAATATCATGTACTAGGATAGAGTCTGAGTTCATTTCTCCCTCATCTGAATGGGAAGCCTGGAACTTTCTATGTGGCCCTCTTATTACCTGGCATGTTCTCCTCATCTAACTATCTCCACTGTAGATAAGAACGGAAGAACCAGCTCTGCATGCAACCACAGTTTGCTCGTAAGGGTTGCCACACTGCAGTGAGTGGTACCAGCTTCCCCAAAACTACAAAAAGGACCACACTGATGAAGGAGGGTCATGGTCATTTGTCTGTTGCTTTCATTGGTTAACTAATAAAGAAAACTGCTTGGCCTGATAGGACAGAAAATTAGGTAGGCGGAGTAGACAGAACAGAATGCTGGGGGAAAGAAGCTAAGTCAGGCCGTCACCATGATTCTCCCACTCCAGACAGACGCAGGTTAAGATCTTTCCTGGTAAGCCAGCTCGTGGTGCTACACAGAATATTAAAAATGGGTTAGATCAATATGTAAGAGCTAGCCAATAAGAGGCTAGAACTAATGGGCCAAGCAGTGTTTAAAAGAATACAGTTTCCGTGTAATTATTTCGAGTGTAAAGCTAGTCCCGGGTGGCTGGACGCAGCATGCCATTCCTCTACTACACCGCACAGAGCCAAACAGGCATCTGGAAGTAAAATGTTGTCTCAGTAAACTGGTGGAACCTGACCCTATATGAGAAGCAAGCTAGGGTGGAACTGAAGAACCTGTCTACCTTTGTTCTTCTCAAGGCCAACCGGCCACATGATCCAGCTACAGGGTCCAGTGATGACCTGCGTCTCTGTGTTCACAAAACAGTGGCCAGCGTGGTAGCTTGTTGCTTTGTCCCCACCCCTCTCTCTTCCATATTTTCACAACTTGGGACCATAGCAGCTACTAAACATTTAGCCTTTGGGTCCTGTCTCTGATAATGTTTCACGGGGACCTTCGCTGAGGCTGAGTAATCAAAGCTTGTCTGGAGCATGTTCAATCGGAGATAACAGTGAAATATATATAACGAGCATGCATTAAGTCAGAGAGGTAGAGCTCAGTAGAGTGGGTTTCTCATCTGCAATGATGACATCTGGGCTGTCACAACCCAAACCATCTCCATCCTTTGTCAAGGTCACCTTCAGTTGAGGACCGTGAGAAGAAGAGGTCCTCGGGGAGAGCCCTTGAGCTTGAGCATAGAAAGACTGGAAATGCATTTGCATCTTGTGCTCCAGGATGCTCTAATGCCAGGAGACCAGTTTTAAAAAAAGAAAAAATAAAATAAAAAAATCCAGTAAATGGTCAGAGAGCAACTGGGCAGTGAAAGCAAGGAGAACATGGGGCTTCTGAAGCCAGATGAAAATCTGTGCTTCCAAGGGAATGGGATCAACCAAGTGTTGGGTGCTGCTAACAGGGTAAGGAGAAGGGATGTACTGCCAGCTTGGAGATGAACAGCCAAAAAGAAATAGAGGGAGAAAGGACTCTGAGTTTTGGATGTCAAGAGAAACAGAGGGTGGGGTAGCGGGCTGAAGGAAAATGGAGGGTAACAAGCCTTTTGAAAAAGATAAGCACTATTACAATACATTTGTATGCTAATGGGAATGATTCAGTAGAAAAGGAAAGATCGTTGATGCAGAAGAGGAAAATTAGAGCGTGTAATTGAGAAGGAAGAGGGAGAATGGAATCTAAGATGAAAATACCCAATTGGCCTTGGGAGAGGACAGTTATTCTAAAAAAAAAAAAAAAAAAGAGGGAAGGAGGGGCATGGAAGAGGGGGTGGGGCTGTGCACAGTTGAGAAAGGTAACTGAATAAACATCGTTGTAGGCATTTTTGGACATCATTTCCACCTTCAGAAGAAATCTACTCAGGAAGCAAGTACTACCCACCTAGGAGAATAAAAGGAGCTGTTTGGGGGATGAAGGGAGCAA
Organism: Neodon shergylaensis; assembly: GCA_025134845.1. Classification (NCBI taxonomy): domain Eukaryota; kingdom Metazoa; phylum Chordata; class Mammalia; order Rodentia; family Cricetidae; genus Neodon; species Neodon shergylaensis. The sequence continues at coordinate 8,653,995 of JABTXL010012322.1, forward strand.
CGCCAGGGGATGCCTGTGGTGAAGCAATCAGTCCTGGCTTGTTTGACAGAAACTTGGATGTGAGTTGACACAGAATTAGTCCTGATGATCTTTTATGAAAAGATGTGCAGCTAGCTCTAAAAATAGCCTCCTTCTTGGATTGTTTTCTTAATTGTCACGAAGTGGCAATGAAGAAGTTGTCTCACCGGGAAGGAGTGTCCATGAGGACTCACCGCCACCCTGCTGAGGGCAGTGCCACAGCAAGGAAATCGCCAGGCTCTTTGGGCTTCATCTATCGGCACAGCTTTGGGAAGTACCTCCAGACAGAGTCAAGGCGGAGCCGTAGACAATTATATAGAATTACTAGGGGTCAAAAAGAAAAGCATGGAAGTCACTGACGCCAAGATGACAGGGAGCAACATATCTGGTCACAGGGATCCTAGATTTTTTTTTCCTTTTGTTAACATTTGTGATTGTTGTTGAAGGCCCTGAAGCCCCAAAGGCCATGAAGGAAAGCTAGTTATGGGGGAAAGAGTTCATTTTGCTTACGGAGCACAGTCCATCGTTATGGGAAGATGAGCCAGGAACTCAAGCCAGGAGTTTGAAGCAAAGACCATAGAGGATTGCTGCTTATTGGGTTGTCCAACTACTATTCGTATACAACTAAGGCCCCTGTCCAGAAATGACACCAACCTCTGAGAGCTGGGGCTCTTCAAATCAGTCATCAGGAAAGTACCCCACAGATACGGCCACAAGCCAATATGATGAAGGCAAGTCCTCTGCTGAAGTTCCTCTTCTGAGGTATGCCAAGTTGACAACCAACGTCAGCCACCATAGCCACCTAAACACTTAACATTTCCATCCCTGTTTACCAATAAGGAAGTGAAATTTTGTATCTGTTAAGTGCAGCAGCTAGATCACAGGCTGCCATAAGAAATCAAATTCTAATCAGTGCTGGGTACCGAGTTCATGCTCACTAAAACACCATCTCCCAAAACAAGAAGCCCATTAGCTCGGGAAAAGCAGTACTCTACGTGAGCCTTTAGTTTACACTCACAGGGACACAACATTTTTTACATATTCGAGAACTGGAAGAAAAAGCAAACGCTAACCCTGTCATTAAGAGTTGCTACAGGAACTTTTAACTGCCTCATAATAAGTAACACAGGACTATTTCAACATAGGCTAAAACATGTGTCCCTCTTATTTATGAACATGTATTGTATATGTATATTTAGTTGTATACTTATTATGTGATATAGATATATATGGTACAGACAGAAGTGCATGGGTGACAGCCCTGGACGATGGTGATCTTTTGGAAGGAGAGGAAATGAATCCTGTACGTCTATGTTTCTTCCTAGTGGCACTTTCCAGAAACTATACAGAGAGGAAGAACATAAGCAAGGGCTGCAGATCTCCCTGAGCTGGGGACTGGACTCTGCAGAGGCAACAGTGACCAAAAGTCATGAGGGAAGCATCAGAGAAGAAGAAACCTTGCTGCAAAGAGGAAAGATCAGGGATCACCTGCAGGGCTCCCCCTTAAATTCTGCTGCTCAGTGATAACTACCCTGGTGTGAATTCAAAGTTGATGGGGCAGAGTATCTTAGTCTTCTTAAAGGAGCCAATGCGGTTTCCTACAGGGAACTCACAGAGACTCTGTACAAGCATGCATTCATGATAAAAACAAAGCAAAGGAAGCCTTTCCAGGATGAGAAGGAACTTCCTCAACCTGATGAATGACATCTGGAAAGATCACCACCAGCAAACACCACTCTTGAAAAGGCTGACTGCTTTTTCTGTGGAACGAGGTGTGAATGTGTTCCCCCTGCTTATTTAACAGTGCATTAGAGGTCCCAGATGTGCAGCAAAGAGAAATAGAAGACGTATGTGCTGGAAAGGAAGGAGGGAAATTGTCGTTGTTTGTAGACAGCACGATTGATTGTAGGTGTGGGAAATCTACTGGAACTACTAAGTGAATTTAGTAAGCCTACAGGTTCAGTGTAAAAAATGTAAAAATCAATGTACCTTTACCCTTTATAATAAAATTAAAGCAAATAAAAGAGATTCTTATAATAATTTGTGTTTTATATAAGACCTGTGCATGGAAGATTATAAAGCATTCTTGAGATAAATGAAGGTATACCACAGAAAGATATACCATGATCGTGGACTCAATCCTGTTAGACTGTAGATTCTTCCCAGACTGATCAGTACTCTCAACATAATCTCAGATTGGTTCTAAAATTAAGCTAATTTTAAAACGTATAGGAAAATATAAAGGGCCTGAAATAGTTTTAAAAGTGCTAAAAAAAGAACTGGGTTTCAGGATTTACATTACGATATGCTGAGTGCCCATGTTGTATAAGGAAAGACATACAGCGTCATAGACTCCCAGAAGTCAACACATTCCCAGATACTCAACAGATTGGCAACAAAGATACCAAGGTAAGCCAATCGGGAAAATATAATTTCTCAACAAACAGACCCACGATAACTGGATATCTATAAATCTTCACATGTATCTCATGCCTTCAAAACTGTGCAGTTCTTCAGAAGAAAATAAGAAAATTCTTACGACTTGCAGAAAAAGATACAAGCCATGAAAAGAAAAACTGAGACATCAAACTTCATAAAAATGAAAAGTTAAAACTTCGTGCTCTTTCTATACAACAACAACAAAACCCTGGTAATAAAATGAAAGGCAAGTCACAGACTCAGAAAATACCCACAGCATGAATATCTGGCAAAGACTCATATTCCAACATAGATGGAATCTCACATCTTAATAAGAAGGCTGTACAGTTAAATGACTGGGGAGCTGGGGAAGATGGCTCAGCGGTCAAGAGCACTGACTGCTCTTCCAGAAGGCCAGGGTTTAGCTCCCAGAATCCACATGGCTGTTCACAACCCTCTGTAACTCCAGTTGCAGTGGATCCAATGTATTCCTCTGGCCTCTGTGGGCACAAGGCATGCATGTGGTGTACAGCCAGTACATTCATATACATAAAACAAAATAAAATATTTTAAATCTTTAAAAAATAAAAGCAGTCGGAAGATTTAAGAAAATATTTTTTAAAAATCACACCATGTTTCCACTCAAATGACGTCATGAATCGAGCAAACATGAGCCAATTGTTCCTGCTTCCAGGGTGAGGGCATTGTCTACGGAGTGACTTGAGAAGATGTGAGGAGTTCTACATCTTGACTGTGGTGGTGGGTACCTAAATCAGTCAAAATTGGTATATTAGTGTACTTAAAATGAGTACCTTTGTTGTATATAAGTGATAAATAAGTTAATGTGAGAACCGCTCTCAGGACTGGAGAAACGGCTCAGCAGTTAAACAGCGTTAGCTGCTCTTGCAGAGGACCTGGTTCAGTTCCCAGCACCCACACGGTGACTCACAAGCACATGGAACTCCGGTTCCAGGGAATCCAATACCCTATTTTAGTCTCCTATGGCAGCAGATATGTACATGATGGACAGGCATGCATGCAGACAAAATACTCACATACATAAAATAAAAATAAATAAATCTTGATCAAAACCATATATTGACGTGGCAGAAGCGTCTTAGGAACTTTAGGAGTTTAACTCAGGAAGACTTTACATTCTGTCTCCTATCACTGCCCAAGAGCATTAGCGACGGTGCAAACCCTGTCCTAGTCCTTAAAGGAAATAACTCAGCCTTTTTTTTTCCATCAGGTGGGTTTTTGGTTTTGTCTTATTGACAGATTGGAGAGTTCTTCCTTTCTTAAAAAGTCCCTTCTGTCTGTTTGTTTGTTTTTTACCCCCATCACGAATGTTTATCAGATTTTGTTGAATAGCTCTCCTGACTCTGTGGAGAGCCTACTGGGAGTCTTCCAGAGCGAATGGGATTGACTTGAAGAAACTACCATGAGGTGTCATTATAAGGAATCATCTGTGTGAAAGGCTGGAGGGATATTCTGCTTTTCCAGGGCCACTGGGGAAATGGGAAATGCCTCAATCATGTGATACATCAAAGACTAAGCCAGAAGCCCTGAATTCAAGGTCAAAGTCGAGCTGTGGAAACAAGTGAAAAGATAATCCCCATGCAATGTAGCACAGTCTTCAGTGGGAAGATGAGGCATCGTAGGAAGAGTGGGCCCCTACCTGGGGTCTGCAGAGGAGAGAACAGTTCTCAGGGAAAGTCACCAGATAACAAAAGACATAGTGAGTCATAGGTATGGTGGCTGAGGAGTCACATAAATCAAAACAGCAGCACACTGTGAGATTTAGCTTACAGAGTACATAGCATGCTCAAACTAATGGACAAAACCCAGACATTAGGGGTAGAGCTGGAGGGCAAAGCCCACGGAGCTGAATGGTGAGCGTCCAGAGGACTCTGCAGGAGCCAGATCAGGAAGCCACCTGTAACCAGTTGTGGTGGGGCCTGATCGGCCTCCTTCTTAGTGTCCAAACAGAACTTCCTTCTGCAGATCCATGTGCCTGAAAAGAAGCCCTCTGCTCCAGAGGATCTCATCCAGAAACTTGTGTGGGATCCAGGGCCAGCTGGGGACATCTGACAGAATGCCTGGGGGGGTCTTCAAGGAGCCATGTCTTTGGTGAGAAAAAGCTACAGGGAATTTGCTTTCTTTATACTCTCTGGATGCCACCTCGTAATGAGTCATTGTTCTATCAATGCTCTTGTCAAACTAGATGATTAAGCCAATACTGATGATGTCATCATAGCCAAGAGAGGGGGAGAAGCTTGGAATCCAATGACATCAATAAGCGGCTGAATCAGTCATCCACGAGCCTTCCTACCATGACATCGTATTAGGAATCGGAGAACTGTCCCTTGTCATGCGTTAGGGCTGAGTTTGCTCATGACATTCAAGCAGTGATGTCTCATTAAAGATTTCAAGTGAGATGGGAGTAAAATTCAACAGTATGGCACCCATCTGATGGATGTGAAGCCATGGGCCCCAGCTTCATTACTGATAAAACAAAAAAGCTCCAATACAGAAGCCTACAAAATATCGTGAATATCTAGAGAAGTGATTTGGAAGAAGAGGTTGTGTCTGAATACTTTCTGGTGACGAGTGTGACTTCAAATGGCTTAAGGAGAGAGAGGGGAGGGGCGAAGAGAGGCAGAGAAGCTAAGAAGCTGAGCATGTTGAGACCAAGTCTTCAGGGATGTGATCCAGTACCTTAGTGCTCTTTTATCCGGGGTACATACTTTTCCTTCTGCCTCTCTCCCTTTCCCGTCCTTGATGATGATTCTACTCTCTTTATTGTGTGTTTCCAAGATGACTACCATCACATCCTAAGGATCTACACTTTCTGTCAGATGAGCAACAAGTTCATTTCTCTCTTAGCATATAGAGGAAAACGAAGCCCTTCTGGGAATCAGGTAAAGTAAAGACACATCAAGAGGTAGCTACCAATAAACACTGGTTATTGACTTAGACAGCAGTTTCAGTGTGGAAGTGGGTACAGGTGGCAATTGTACAAGTGAAGGCAGTGGAGTGAGGGAGAGGTTGCATGGTCAGTTGTCACTGTTTGAAGACGCTTGGAATTAGAGAGCAGGAGCGAGATGGAGGGCATGCGTAAGGAAGTTTACTCTTAAAAAACTATGTATATATGTGCGAGGTAATCCTCCTTGTCAACTTGACGAGTTTTACAGTCATCCAGAAGAAATCAGCCTTCAACATCTGTGAGGGTGTTTCCAGGGGGGTTTAATGGAGGAGAGAAAACCAACTCCGAATTCTGGGTGGCATCATCCCGTGAGCTAAAAAAAGGAGAGGAAGAAAAAAAGCAAATGAAGTGTGAGCTCTTCACTTCCTGCCACCACGTCTTCTATGCCATGATGAGCTGTTACTTCTCAAACCATAAGCCACAAGTGAAACTTTCCTTCCTCAAGTCATTTCCCTTCACTGTTTGGTCATAGCACTAAAAAGAGTAGCTGATGCAGTAGAAGGGTCTTAAGATGCTTACATGCAAGAGAACGGGTGGAAAACACAAGGCAGAACATAGCTGAAGGGTCAGGGGAGAAATGGGGTCCTTGAGGGCGTGGGATCTCTAGGAGTAGCAAGCAGGGGAATCTAGCTCACAAGTGGATCGACTAACCTTTAGGAGGAGCAAGGCAACGGTCTCACTGTGGTGACTGAGGCAGTGGAATGAGGAGAGGTAGGGAATGCATGGCCACCTCAAGTGGGCAAATGGATCTGGAAAACAGAGGGAGACCTGAGCACCCTGGAGTTCCCACCGGATCTCTGAAGTGGTGTTATCTCCTGACAGGTAGATAGGAAGATCCCATGAAAGGTGGAAGACAGGCCCTAGGAAGAACGAAAGAAATAATAGATTAGGAAAGAGTGAGGGCTGTATCATCTAGAAGACATGTATCATACCATTGCCATGGTAACATTATCCTATGCACCAACACGAATCCAGCAGTTTCTGATGGCTGGAATCATTTAACTCTTTAACTCTCTACTAGATTGGTCTACCCTCCTCATTTAAGCCTCTCTGGAAACACCCTCATGGATAACCCACAGAGGTGTCTCCTAGACGGACATTAAACGTAGCTAAGGAGACAGTAAAGATTAGCAATCACACCCCTGAGGAGACTTTCCAATATACTCTGATGCCAACTCAAGTGGAAACCCGAGAGTCCTTTCTCTCCCCAGTGACTCCCTCACTCTTTGTCCACGCCGCAGGTGCATCCTGACCTTCCTGGGGCAGGTTAGGGAGACTGTTTGTCCCTTTGCGGAGTCACACATTCTTATCACTGTAGGACACTAATGGGGTCCATAGAAGGGCTCCTAAGATATCGGGAGGCTTCTCTATTGACCATTTCCCATTTGAAGAAATAATCCACATGTGAGAATGGGCAGAATGAAAATATTGAAAAGGTATGTGCAGATGATCCCAAAAATGCATTGTAGACCTAAGAAAATCATCCTCAGGATGTGTGTGCTTTGTGAGTTTTTTCTCAAAAAAAAAGGATGTTACATATATTGATAATTTTTAAAAGAAGTGTTAAAATGCTGCAGATATCTAAAAAGCACAAAAAGATCAAAGCATGAAGACATAGATAATAATCTCTGCTATGACTTGAAGGTCTCCAAAGCTCATGTTGATGTTCACGGCTGGGAAACAGTCTTAAGAGGTGAAACATTACAGGTCATGAGAGTTCTACCCTCTTGAATGGGTTGATGCTGTTAGTCGTGAAAGGGTTAGTTCATACAGGAGTAAGTACTGAGGTTAGAACTGGGGATGTGGCTCAGTGGTAGAGCTGGTGGCAGTGTTCTGCAGGCAAAAACTCTAAAACCTCTGGGAGTTTAATTCCCAGTACTGAATAACAGTGCCCCAGTTTGCTTTGCATTGTTGTGATAAACACCAAAAGCAACTCGGCATCAAGGGCTTATTTCCTCTTACACTTCCCAGACCACCTTCTATCCCTGAGGGAAGTCAGGGTAGGAGCGCAAAATGGGAACCTGGATGCAGGAACTGAAGCAGAGACCAAAGAATGCTGCTTACTGGTTTGCTCTGTGGCTCCTGCTTGTTTGTGCAACCCAGGGCCACTTACCCAGGGGTGACGCTACCCGCAGTGGGATGGGCCTTCCAGTATCAACCATCAATTAAGAAAATTCCCCACACACACTTGCTTACGGGCCAGTCTGATGGAGGCATTTTCTCAACCTCTTCCCAGGTGACTGCAGCTTCTGTGGAGGTAACAAAAACCTAGCAAGCACTAACAGTACGGCTGATTTGATTCTTCCCTCTTCAGCATGTTGTTTTGCCCTTCTGCGCTGCTACATGACAAAGGTCCCCACTCACGTGCCAGCGTTGGGTAATCAGGGCCAAGTTCTGGTCCAACTTACCTCTCTCAAATTTGTGTTCTCGGGGACTCTGCCCCCCACCCCCTGCCCCAGTACTGTGAGCCAAATCAGCTTCAATATTTTATAAATGGCCAAGTCAAAGGTTTCTGTCAAAGCGGCACAGAACATGGAGTCATTCCGAAACAAAAAGTATATAATCCGGGTCGTAATTCATACAGGTAATCACAACACTCAGGTGATGGAGGCAGAAGTACTGCAGTAAGTTCAAGGCCAGCCTGGGCTACAAGTTTCAGGAAAGCCTCTGTCTCAAACAAATGAAAAATGACATTAAATAAGCAATAAGAATGGCGTGGAGTCTCTCAAAAGTCTCTGAGTTCATGTCCTGTGACCTTGACCTTTGAACCGTCCGTCCCGTGGCTCAGCAGTCCCGAATGTCTTCAGAGATAGAGTTAGTTCATACGTACCTGATAGCTCACTTCTGGGCTGTATACGTGAGATATGTTTCCTGCTGCTCCCTGCCTGTGGCTTTAGCCACACTTCTGTGAGTTCAGGTCAGAGCTGAATTTCTGTTCCTCATCACACAGGCTGCAGGGCGAGGGCCTCACGGTCACACGTGCCTGTTGACAATCTCATCACACAGGGAACAGACATGTCCACCACAACAGGAAGTCTTATCAGACAAAGCACCCTCTGAGAAACTGGCCTGGGGTCACCCCGGGCCACCAGTGAGCTCACAACAGGCAGCACGGTTTGTGTGTCTGTAAGAATTATCTTTTTGTCTCTAGTCTACAAAGCAGTACACTGGGCGCAAAGGCCCTGTTTGCTCTGCCACAGCTCTTGCCGGGACTCTGGGGAAGGCGGCGTCTGCCACAGGGCACAGTGGCTCCTCTCAGAAGGATTCCCAGAAGAAATTCCACTCTGGGTCAGACACAGCTCTGGTTCTCCTAAATTTGGGTGGTTTTAGTGGTGTGGTCACGGTGGATCTGGAAACCGATGTCATCATGACTTTATTGTCCTTAGGTGAACGTTGTGCCAGGTTTGAAACCATCTCCCAGTCATCAAATTGGACATTACAATCTCTCCCCCTTCTCCTTTCCCTCTCCCACCCTCAGCTCTCCGTTTTTCTCCTTCCCTCCCTTGAGTGTGCGTGGGGGGTGGGGGACATTTTCTGAACTTATTTTCCTCCAATATTTATGTGTGTAGTTTGTATTTTTTTAAAAAAATGTAATTTTTCCCAACACAGATGTAAAGGACAACTAAATAAACGCAGGATGGTACACATGCCAGCATAGTTCTAGGTATACAACCATCTGTCATTCCCAACTCCAATGCCGTCCCCTCTCTGGAGCCATGCTGTTGAGCACAGACCTTGAGATATATATATATATCCTTAGCCCTAAAATTCACTGCCCTAGGATCCTTTTCAAGAACCCAGGATGACACCCCAAATCATCACCTTTTTGTGGCATAGCCACATCAACAAACATTCAAACCAAATAATAGAATTAGGGGCAGGCTTCCAGAAGTGACCCATCCAATAGGTGGCCACTGCTGACTGGTAGCTGTCAGTCTATTGGAATGATTTTGATGGTGCCTACAGTGACTTTGTTTTAGTGAATGGTGTCTGATGTAGGATTTCCCTCTGTATGCTGTGAATATGTTTTATTACCATTGGTTAATAAAGAATCTTCTTTGGGCCTATGGCAGGTCAGAATAAAGCCGGGTGGGAAATCCAAACAGAGATATTGAGAGAAAGTAGGCCAAGTCAGAGAGATTTCATGTAGCTGCCAGAGGAGAAAGACGCCAGCCACCAGCCAGAACCTTACCAGTAGGCCACAGCCTCGTGGTGATTCACGGATTAATAAAAATGGGTAAATTTAAGATGTAAGCGTTAGCTAGAAATATGCATATGCTATTGGCCAAACAGTGGTGTAATTAATATAGTTTCTGTGTTATTATTTTGGTCTGGGCAGCCGGGAAATGAGCAAGCAGTCTCCGCCTACAGGTGTCCTCATAAAACTGCGTTTGTCCATTGTGTGCACACCCCTGTCGTGGCACATGAATGGCAGTTCAGTGACAACTTGTTGGGTTCCGTTCTCTCCTTCCACCGTGTAAGTCACGAGAATGACACTCAGATCACCAGACTTAGCATGAAGCACCTTACCCTCTGAGCCCTCTTGCCAGCCCATCATGTGTTTTTCTTCTCAAACGTAAGAAATGGCATTGTTGTGACTTTAAACTACTAGAATCTTTTCATGAGCTATTTTCTCCCACATTTTATGTGACATACATTTTACTTACATGATATATGAGTTCATAAATAAATACTAGCATTAGTTATCTAGCATTAACAAAAAAGGTGAATAGCGTTCCATTCCCCAAATTTCCAAACCTGTTCTGTTCCTTCTTTCTTTTTTTTTTTTAATTTTTTACTGAGAAAAAGAAAAAAAAGTTTCCACCTCCTCCCAGCCTCCCATTTCCCTCCCCCTCCTCCCACCCTTCTCCCCATCCCCCCACTCCTCTCTCCCTCCCTCTCCAGTCCAAAGAGCAGTCAGGGTTCCCTGCCCTGTGGAAAGTCCAAAGTCCTCCCCCCTCCACCCAGGTCTAGGATGGTGAGCATCCAAACTGGCTAGGCTCCCACAAAGCCAGAACTTGAAGTAGGATCAAAACCCAGGGCCATTGTCCTTGGCTTCTCATCAGCCCCCATTGTTCGCCATGTTCAGAGAGTCTGGTTTTATCCCATGCTTTTTCAGTCACAGTCCAGCTGGCCTTGGTGAGCTCCCAATAGATCAGCCCCACTGTCTCAGTGGTTGGGTGCACCCCTCCTGATTTCCTTGCTCATGTTCTCCCTCCTTCCGCTCCTTGGGAACTTGGGAGCTCAGTCCGGTGCTCCAGTGTGGGTCTCTGTGACTATCTCCATCCATCACCAGATGAAGGTTCTATGGTGATATGCAAGATATTTGTCAGCATTGCTATAGGATAGGGTCATTTCAGGTTCCCTATCCTCAGCTGCCCAAGGAACTAACTGGGGACCTCACCTTGGGCTCCTGGGAGCTACTCTAGGTTCAAGTCTCTTGCCAACCCTAAGGTGGCTCCCTTAACTAAGAATTGTGCTTCCGTGCTCCCCTATCCAACCTTCCTTTATCCCAATCATCCTGTTTCCCCAAGTTTCCCTCATCCTCCCCTTCTCACTTTTCTCTCCCCATCCCCCGTTACCACCATCCCACCCCACCCCCAAGATCCCAAATTTTCTCCCCGGCAATTTTGTCTACTTCCCATAGCCAAGAGGATAATTATATGTTTTTCCTTGGGTTCACCTTCTTATTTAGCTTCTTTAGGATATCAAATTGTAGACTCAATGACCTTTATTTATGGCTATAAACCAATTATGAGTGAGTACATCCCATGTTCATCTTTTTGGGTCTGGGTTACCTCACTCAGGATAGTGTTTTCTATTTCCATCCATTTGCATGCAAAATTCGAGAAGTCATTGTTTTTTACCGCAGCGTAGTACTCTAATGTGTATATATTCCACACCTTCTTCATCCATTCTTCCATTGAAGGGCATCTAGGTTGTTTCCAGGTTCTGGCTATTACAAATAATGCTGCTCTGAACATAGTTGAACAAATGCTTTTGTCATGTGATAGGGCATCTCTTGGGTATATTCCCAAGAGTGGTATTGCTGGGTCCAGGGGTAGGTTGATCCCGAATTTCCTGAGAAACCGAAACACTGATTTCCAAAGTGGTTGCACAAGATTGCATTCCCACCAGCAATGGATGAGGGTACCCCTTCCTCCACAGCCTCTCCAGCAAAGGCTATCATTGGTGTTTTTGATTTTAGCCATTCTGACAGGTGTAAGATGATATCTCAAAGTTGTTTTGATTTGCATCTCCCTAATTGCTAAGGAGGTTGAGCATGACCTTAAGTGTCTTTTGGCCATTTGAACTTCTTCTGTTGAGAATTCTCTGTTCAGTTCAGTGCCCCATTTTTTTAATTGGGTTAATTAGCATTTTGAAGTCTAGTTTCTTGAGTTCTCTATAAATTTTGGAGATCAGACCTTTGTCTGTTGCAGGGTTGGTGAAGATCTTCTCCCAGTCAGTAGGTTGCCTTTTTGTCTTAGTGACAGTGTCCTTTGCTTTACAGAAGCTTCTCAGTTTTAGTAGGTCCCATTTATTCAATGTTGCCCTTAATGTCTGTGCTGCTGGGGTTATACATAGAAAGCGATCTCCTGTGCCCATTTGTTGTAGGGTGCTTCCCACTTTCTCTTCTATCAGGTTCAGTGTGTTCGGACTAATATTGAGGTCTTTGATCCATTTGGACTTGAGTTTTGTGCAAGGTGATAGATATGCGTCTATTTTCATTCTTCTACAGGTTGATATCCAGTTGTGCCAGCACCATTTGTTGAAGATGCTTTCTTTCCTCCATTGTATACTTTTAGCTCCTTTATCGAAAATGAGGTGATCATAGGTTTGTGGGTTAAAATTTGGGTCTTCTATGCGATTCCATTGATCGACTTCTCTGTTTTTATGCCAGTACCACACTGTTTTCATTACTGTAGCTCTGTAATAGAGTTTGAAGTCAGGGATGGTAATGCCTCCAGAAGATCCTTTATTGTATAGGATTGTTTTGGCTATCCTGGGTTTTTTGTTTTTCCATATAAAGTTGATTATTGTTCTTTCAAGATCTGTGAAGAATTTTGATGGGATCTTGATGGGGATTGCATTGAATCTATAAATTGCCTTTGGTAGAATTGCCATTTTTACTATGTTGATCCTCCCAATCCAAGAGCAAGGGACGTCCTTCCATTTTCTGGTATCCTCTTCAATTTCTTTCTTCAATGCCTTAAAGTTCTTGTCATATAGGTCTTTCACTTCCTTGGTTAGAGTTACCCCAAGATATTTTATGCTGTTTGTGGCTATCGTGAAAGGTGAAGCTTCTCTGATTTCCCTCTCTGCTTCCATATCCTTTGTGTATAAGAGGGCGACTGATTTTTTGGAGTTGATCTTGTATCCTGCCACATTACTAAAGGTGTTTATCAGCTGTAGGAGTTCTTTGGTGGAGTTTTGGGGGTCGCTTATGTACACTATCTCATCTGCAAATAACGAAAGTTTAACTTCTTTTCCAATTCGAATCCCCTTGATCCCCTTATGTTGTCTTATTGCTATTGCTAGAACTTCAAGCACTATATTGAAGAGATATGGCGAGAGTGGACAGCCTTGTCGCGTTCCTGAGTTAAGTGGGATGGCTTTGAGTTTCTCTCCATTTAATTTGATGTTAGCTGTCGGCTTGCTGTATATAGCTTTTATTATATTTAGGTATGACCCTTGTATCCCTAATATCTCCAAGACTTTTATCATAAAGGGATGTTGAATTTTGTCAAATGCTTTTTCAGCATCTAATGAAATGATCATATGGTTTTTTTCTTTCAGTTTATTTATATGATGAATTACATTGATAGATTTTCGTATGTTGAACCAGCCCTGCATCTCTGGGATAAAGCCTACTTGATCATAATGGATAATTTTTCTAATGTGTTCTTGGATTCGGTTTGCCAGTATTTTGTTGAGGATTTTTGCGTCAATGTTCATGAGTGAGATTGGCCTGTAATTCTCTTTCCTGGTAGAGTCTTTGTGTGGTTTTGGTATCAGAGTAACTGTAGCTTCATAAAAGGAATTTGGTAATGACTCTTCTGTTTCTATATTGTGAAATACATTAAGGAGTATAGGTATTAGGTCTTCCTGGAAGTTCTGGTAGAATTCCGCATTGAAGCCATCTGGTCCTGGGCTCTTTTTGGTAGGGAGGTTTTTAATAACATTTTCTAATTCTTCGCGACTAACAGGTCTATTTAAATTGTTCACCTGGTCCTGGTTTAACTTTGGTATATGGTATTTATCTAAAAAAGTGTCCATTTCTTTTACATTTTCCAGTTTTGTGGCATACAGGCTTTTGTAGTAAGATCTAATGATTCTCTGAATTTCCTCTGTGTCTGTGGTTATGTCCCCCTTTTCATTTCTGATCTTATTAATTTGCATATTCTCTCTCTGCTGTTTAATTAGTTTGGATAGGGGTTTATCAATCTTGTTGGTTTTCTCCAGGAACCAGCTTTTTGTTTCATTGATTCTTTGGATTGTTTTCTGTGTTTCTATTTTGTTGATTTCAGCCCTCAGTTTGATTATTTCCAGTCTTCTACTCCTCCTAGGTGAGTCTGCTTCTTTTTTTTCTAGAGCTTTCAGGTGGGCTGTTAAGTCTCCAATGTGTGCTTTCTCTGTTTTCGTTAAGTGGGCACTTAGTGCAATGAACTTTCCTCTCAGGACTGCTTTCATTGTGTCCCATAAGTTTGAGTATGTTGTTTTGTTCCTTCCTTCTTGCCACATCCCGTGTAGGATGAACTCCTCGATGCCACATTCTTCCTTTTTCTTAGCTTTTGAAACACTGTTTACAGCACCTTATGTTTACACAGCACCCAACATTTTGCTGTGGAAAAGGCTGGAGGGAAAAGAGGACTGTCCATATCCTCAACAAATCTGTAATCTCTCTGGAAGAGGCAAGCCTTGTCTGGGCAGCAGCTTGTAGAAGCAGGTAAGTGCACATAGCAATCAGAGGTGGCCTAGCAGGAGTGAGAGACCATTGGGGCAGGCAGGGATGGCCTGATTCAATGCTGGGGCACTCTGTAGATGCTGTGATGGTCCAAGGCTCTCCCAAAGGGGGAGAGAAGAGAAGGGTGTAGTTGATGAAGGAAGGAAGACAAGAGTAAAGATGTATCTGTGAACAGCACAGGAGCTCACAGGGGGATGCATCAGCCAGTGTGATGGAGCCATGCTCAGGCAGAGCTGCTCCCGAGAAGCAAAATGGCAGAGTGAGGCAGGAGGGAGATGAAAGATGAGGAAGGAGCTGTGATAGACATGCAATTATAGCAATCCATCTTAGAACACACCTCCGAGAGTCAGAGGTGAATTACACCCAGGTCTTGGCGAGAGAGACCAGGGTAAGAAGGTAGAGTCCTGATGGCACTCGTCACTCAGCAGGAGGCAGCTTTAAATCTTCTCCTTATATGCTGCTCAAAGCCCCTGCTTAGGTACAACGCTTCAGTTCTCATGTAACTCCTGAAGGGGACTCGCAAGGTGACTTCAGAAGTAAAAGCTATTTCTGCACAAGCTGGGAGACATGAGTTCAAGACCTGGCTCTCACAGCTGGAGGTAAGAACTGACTACTAAAAACTGTTAAGTTGTTCTCTGACCACTACACATGCCATAGCAGGCATGTAGCTATGTGTGCCCACATGCGTGCACATGTGTGCACGTACACACGAGCATACACACACACACACACACACACACACACCATTAATATAAATAAATAAATAAATATAAAGAAATAATTTACATTGTTGCAGGGAGGGACAGTAAATACTGATTTTTCCCAAGTAGGAAGAATACTAAGGCCTTCTGAGTGGGACAAGCTAGCATCCTTGGTTCACTGGGTTTGTATAAATGATGAAGGGTTCTTGAAAATGTGGGCCACAGAGTGAATCCCAGGGGACTCAAGAATCTTCCTCTCTTTCCCCCACACTGCCTTAAGTCTTCTGACCTCTGGAACTGAGAGCCATTGTCAGTGCCCCCAACATTTCCCCTTCCAGCTCTGCCTACCAGCATGCACAACAGTCAGAGTGGGAAGAAAGTGAGCTATTCTGACCTTTCCGATTTGGAAGGCGATCTTGTGCAAATCAGGAAACACACTTGCCTTTCTGTCTCAGTCTTAGAGACAGGCCTGTTTATGCGGGCCTCGTGGGTCAATCACACCTATGACAATGGTGTGACCGTGCTGGGAGCCAGGCTGAGGGCTGAGTCTGATCTTTCCCCTAGCTGTTAGTTGTCATCAGAGTCCAGCTCTTATTTAAAGCGCACAGGAGACAGATGAGCTTGGAGGTAAGCAATGTGTATGTGCGGGATAACAGTGTAAATATTTTATGGATTGCAGCACAACAGAATTCAATTCTTTTTTTTAAAATATTTATTTATCTATTATGTATACAATATTCTGTTTTGCGTGTATGCCTGCAGGCCAGAAGAGGGCACCAGACCTCATTACAGATGGTTGTGAGCCACCATGTGGTTGCTGGGAATTGAACTCAGGACCTTTGGAAGAGCAGGCAATGCTCTTAACCATTGAGCCATCTCTCCAGCCCCCAGAATTCAATTCTTTTGCTTGGACAAATGAATTCTATCTTCAGCGCTTGTGCAAAGGACACATGGACCCAGCCCGAACTGCTCTGCCAAGGCAGGCAGTCCAGCATTTTCCCCCAGATCTCAGCTGCTCAGCACTGTTGGGAATAGTCTTACCTATTGTTCTCAGGAAGTGATCTTTTCTCTTGGCAGCCCGATAAATGACACAACCCTTCTATTTCAGTAATTAGCTCTGTGAGCCATTTGTGTTCGTTCCTTCTGAACTATGAAGCAGCCTTCTGCCTCTAACTCCTAAGCAGTGTCACTGTGACCAGCATTTCCAGACCCCAGTGTGCTTCCTCTGACCAAGGCCAGCATTGAATCCTTGGAGCTCATTTCACAGGCCTGCAGACTCTGGCTCCCCCAGACCTCAGAGCCAGACCAGCTCAGAGAGGAGAAGCCTCAGCGTGTTAAGATTGACCATGACTCTGAGCTCTCCTGTTGTGAGGCTCTGCCTAAAAATCTGTTCTAATTTCCAAAATTCTACTCATTTCTGAAATGACCTTCTATCTAGTTCCTTCCTCTCACAAGACAGGAGAGTATTATTCTACTTTACTAGAAAGACAGAACCCAGTGGAGATAAACATCACAGGCTGCCAAGACTCAGGAAACAGCTCTCCTATCTCTTCTCCGCTCTGAAACCATTGTCTCCCCACCTCTCCACGCAGGAGCTTTGAATCTTCACCCTTCTTATCATCTCAGGAAACTGCACCGTGGGTTCCCATCTTCTCTCTCTTTAGAGAGCCAAGAGACACAGCTATTAAACCCATGGCGTTCAATTCTAATTCCCCTTTTCATTAGAATTAGATTTTCTTAATTATTAAATGAGCCTTACATTCTTCACCAAAACCCAACTTTAGGATTCCATTTTTCACGTCTGTGCTTAAAATTTAACACCAGAGTTTGGAGAGCTAGCCCAGCAGTAAGCATGCTTGCTGCATGTAATGAGCTGGGCATCTCTTGCATGCCTGTCACTTCAGCTTCAAGGCAGGAAGAGACAGGATGGCTGAGGGGTTTTGGCTTCCAGTCTAGCTGAGAAAAGACGAGCTCCAGATTCAGGGAGACGCTGCCTCAAGGGAAACGGCAGAGAGAGGGACAAAGAAGGACACCTGGCACCTCTTCTGCCCTCCGTGCACGTACACAGATGCATACACCCCCATACACATGTAGATATACTCCTACAGACACACGCTCACAAATTAATTAAACACTCATTTTAAAACATGTAACACAAAAGTAAGGCAGCATTTATTTTCCTTTTCCACACGGTGCTTCCCAGAGTCAGGTATCAACGCCATGCTCCTCCACACAATTTATTAGGAATATCCTCTCTTTCATCTTTCTTGGGGTGCACCATGATAGTTTCGCATAGAATTTTGATTAAATCTGTATGATATTCATTAGTAAAAGCAACTAAGCCTGATGATGACTTTATAGGAAAATTTTAAACTCTTAACTACATTAAGGTAATTACCTTAATCAAAGTATCTATTTCTCTTTGGATTTTTAAAAAAAAAATTCTAAATTTCCTAAGAAGTCTGGATTTTCAGATTATTTGATTTGAGTTCTTAATAGTATTTTGATGTATTCTAATTTCTCATTTGGAGCTATTTCCTCCATATAAATGTATTTGTTTTCACCCCTTTAATCCTTTTAACAACACTGCTCTTCCATCTCAGAAACCATCTCATATTTGTTATGAAACTGTAGGTAAATAGATGGCTAGATAGCTCTGTGTGTGCACACTTGTATTAAGAAACGCTCTTGCTTAGCCCAGGCAACACCGTCCCCCAACAATTCTCTCACTTAGCCCAGGCAACACCGTCCCCCAACAATCCCCCTGCTTTCACTTCCTGCACGTTGTATACAGACTTTTCCTCTCACTTATTTCTGCTCTCCTTCCCTTTGAATCTTATACTTCCGGTAAGGTGTCACTTTTCTTCTTCCTAAAGTTTGTTCTTTTCTGCAGGTTTTAAACTTAGCTTTTGTGTTTCCATGTGTCTTCGCCCCTCATCCTTCAAGGTGTTGTTTTTTTTTTTTTTTGAGAAAAAAAAAGAAAAAAAAAGTTTCTGCCTCCTCCCGGCCTCCCATTTCCCTCCCCCTCGTCCCACCCTTCTCCCCCTCCCCCCGCTCCTCTCCCCCTCCCTCTCCAGTCCAAAGAGCAGTCAGGGTTCCCTGTCCTGTGGAAAGTCCAAGGCCCTCCCCCCTCTGTCCATGTCTAGGAAGGTGAACATCCAAGGTGGCTAGGCTCCCACAAAGCCCGAACTTGAAGGAGGATCAAAACCCCAGGCCATTGTCCCCGGCTTCTCATCAGCCCCCATTGTTCGCCATGTTCAGAGAGTCTGGTTTTATCCCATGCTTCTTCTGTCACAGTCCAGCTGGCCTTGGTGAGCTCCCAATAGATCAGTCACACTGTCTCAGTGGTTGGGTGCACCCCTTGTGGTCGTGACTTCCTTGCTCATGTTCTCCCTCCTTCCGCTCCTCATTGGGAACTTGGGAGCTCAGTCCGGTGCTCCAGTGTGGGTCTCGGTGACTATCTCCATCCATCACCAGCTGAAGGTTCTATGGTGATATGCAAGATATTCGTCAGCATTGCTGTAGGATAGGGTCATTTCTTCAAGGTGTTCTTACGACAGATAGAATTACAGGTTGTTTTCTTTGGGCTCATTGTGTCTGCTGGAAAATCTACCATTAGTCTTAGTGTTGCTCCTTTGTATGTGATTTGCCGTTTTCCCATTTGCTTTCAATCTTTCTGACTTCCATTCTCTTCAGTCAGCTTCTGTTAAATTCAAACTGTGATCTACTTTTGCTTAATCATCTTTTGCTATTGATTAGAGTTTTGAACATAGATTATTGTTCTTCCTTAGACTTTTTCTTGCTATTTTTTCTTATGGATAACAGAATAAAAATGTTTATTTTTAATCTTATTTTTTGAGGATTTTGTACATGAATGCTATATTACATCATTTACACTCCTTCCTCTCCCTCTCCAATTTCTCCTACGCCCCCCCCACTCTCAAAATGACAGGCTTACTTCAATTGTTATTTAGTGTTTGCATATAAATACATCCCACTGAGTCCACCTAGTGTTGTTCATATGTATATGAACCACTTGGGCTTGGATGGCCTATCAGGAGGCTTATCCCCGGAAAAGACTGACACTCCATCAGTAGCCATAAAATGCCTATAGCTCTCCATCTAGCAGTGGGGCCCCATGGACTTTCTGCCATCCCTGTTGGCATGCTAACTGGTGTTGTCATTCTTTATGCAGGTCTTGTTTAGATGACCATATTTCCTGAATACAGCTTTCTGTCACACATAGAAGACACAGTCTTGAAGCAGAAGTTCTGGTCCTCTGCCTCTTTTCTCGGTGTTTTCTTCGGTGTTGGCATTGTGTTGTAGATGAGTCCACTGGAGCTGGGCACCCCCTAGTCAGTCATTCTCCACATTCGACTCACTGTGGCTTTCTGTAATGGTCTCTGCCTGCTGCAAAAAAAGAAGTTTCTGTGATGAAGGGTGAGAGTTACACTTATCTGTGGGTATAAGAATCAGACATGCCAAAACTCTGCAGGTAAGCCACTGCCATGTAGCGATACACAGATTAATGGAGATGGGTTAAATTAAGATATAAGAGTTAGACAATAAAAAGCTAGAGCTAATGGGTCAAGCAGTAATTTAAATAATATGCTTTCTGTGTGATTATTTCGGGGCTAAGCTAGCCAGGTGGCCAGGAACCAACAAGAGACCTCCATACAATAATGGTTTACTTCTCTGTCCTGTACCCATTATGTCTGCCAAAACTATAAGCTAGGGCCAAGAAGATTCAAGACAACTAGGTGTCCTGCTTCTCTTTCCCCTTAGACTTTATCATCCTGGTGTTGATTGTTCATCCCACCAGCAATTCTGACCCAAGGACATGTCTTCAAAATACAGCTCAATTCTTCATTATCTGTTTTGAAAGGATCGAGTTTCATTATCTAGCATGCCATAGACATGAATGTTAATCTCCATCTCTCCTCTCTACTTCTCCTGAGCCTGCACAGGTGGATTCTTAGACACCCCTTTAGAAAGGTTAGTTTCCAAAAAACGAATTTTGTGGAGAATGTATCTCTGAAAGGAGGGATAAAGACACGTACTAGAGAGATGTTTCGGGGTTTAAGAGCACTGGCTGTTCTTCCAGAGGGTGGGGTCTAATTCCCAGTACCCACATGGCAGTTTACAACTCTCTTTAATTCCAGTTGCAGGGAATCTTTCACCCTCTTCTGGCCTCTGCAGGCACTGCATGCAAGTGGTACACAGACACTAAACACAGGCAAACCTTATAAAAATTAAAATGTTATAAAAATTAAAATGAAAAGAAAAAGGGAATTAATACAAAGGAGCAAGAACTAGATAGTGAATTTTTCTGCCTCAAAACTTGACCTGGTTATTCCTGTGTGGTTGATAACTGGAGGTGGCAGAGGAGAAAAGATAAAATGAACAAACTGAGAAGGAATAAAGAAGAAAGACAGCGGCACTGGAACAGTCTTCCCTGCAACTTTAGAGTCTGGCACAGATTGAAGTGTTAGACCAAAAGACACAAGTGGCTCTGGTGTCATTAAATGTTGAAGGGGATGCTTTGTATCTCAGAGAAGGGCCCGTCACATGTAGCATGACCCGCTCCTGGCTCCTGGTTTCCTGGACAACGGTCTGTAAAGCACTTCTGTAAAACATAAAGCAGGCATGTAGCTCTGCCACACTGACCTGCATTTGCCAGACAAAAGAGACGGGACATTTCCTGGTGATGAGTCTCATTAAAGCAGGAAACAAAACGTTTGTTGTAATCTACTCCTTCACGGTTTATAAGCTTTTCCACAGACAGTAGGCTGGTCAGCCTTTGTTTTATGCCTAACATCCACTTTATGAGTGAGAACATACCATATTTTTCTTTCTGGGTCTGATTTACCTCATTCAGGATGCCTTTTTCTGTTTCCACCCACTTACCTGCAAATTTCAAGATGCTGTTTATTACGGCTAAGCAGTACTCCATTGTGTAATGTACCACATTTTCTTTACCCATTCTTTGGTTGAGGAGCATCTAGGTTGCTTCCAGGTTCTGGCTATTACAAATAATGATGTTATGAACATAGTTAACCAAATGTCCTCGTGGTATGAGTGTGTCTTCTTTGGGCATATGCCTACAAGTGATATTTTGGGGTTCTTGAGGTAGATTGGTTCCCAATTTTCTGAGAACTCTTCATACTGATTTCCAAAGTGGCTGGACAAGTTTGCATTCCCACCAGCAATGGAGGAAAGTTTCCCTTTCTCCACATCCTTTCCAGAATAAGCTGTCATCAGTGTTTTTGATTTTAGCCATTCTGATAGGTGTTAGATGGAATCTCAGAGTTGTTTTGATTTGCATCTCCCTGATGGCCAAGGATGTTGAACAGTTCCTCAACTGTCTTTCAGCCATTTAAGTTTCTCCTGTTGAGAATTCTCTGTTTAGATCATATCCCATTTTTAAAATGGATTATTTGGTATTTTTGGTGTTTAGTTTCTTGAGTTCTTTGTATATTTTGGAGACGACCCTCTATCTCATGTGGGATTGGTGAAGACTTTTTTCCCATTCTGAGAGCTGACTGTTGTGTATTCACTTATAAGTGAATATTAGGCATCAAACAAAGGATGACCAGCCTATAATCTGCAACCCCAGAAAACCAAGGTAGCAAATAAGACCTTAAGAGAGACATACACAGTTCCATCTAGGAAGGGGAAATTGACACGATCTCCTACAACCTTCATCCAGTAACTGATGGAAGCAGATGCAGAGATGCAGATGCAGAGTGGTTAGTTGTGGAACCAACCACTGGACAGAGCTCCCAGAGTTCTGGTGAACAGAGGGAGGAGCGATAATATGAGCAAAAGGGTCTAGACCAGGATTGGAAAATCCACAGAAAACGCTGACCTCAACTAATGGAAGCCAACTGATTCTGGACAAACAACCAGGAAACCTGCATAAGACTGATCCTGCACCCCTCCAGAAAGCAGGTGACAATGGGTGGCTTGGGCAGTTTGTGGGGTCACTGGCAATGGTGCCAGAAGCAACCCCTAATGAGTGATCTGGCTTTTTGGAGCCCATTTCTTATGAAGAAAAACCTTACTTGGCCTAGACACTAGGGGAAGGCCTTGGTCCTGCCTCAATATGGTGATAAGACAAAATTAGTTTGCTCCCTATAGGAGGCCTCACCCTCTCTGAGGAGCAGATGGGGGTGGGATGAGGGGAAGGTGGGAGGGCATGAAGAGGGGAGGGAGGAGGAACTGGGATTAATATGTAAAAAAATATAAAGGGAAAAAGGAAAGACACACACACACACACAAACAGCTGTGACCCCTGCATAAGGAACAATCATGGCTAGGATGCCCTGCGTCTTCTGTTTTGGTTTGTTTCTTATTCTAGAGATTTAGCAGTCTTTCTCTTGGAAACTGGATACTGAACATTTGGGCCAAAAGTAAGTCTTCCTAAGTGGCCATGAGATTGCTTGTTGTCGATGTGGGTAGCCTATGAAACCACTGCATGATCACCAGCACAAATTTCATTAACACTCTAGCAGCTGCTCCCACGGGGTATCTTAAAGATTTTCAAATTATGTTCATTGAACACATAGCCCCAAAGCAGCCTACAGCGTGAGTGCTCAGAGAGCTCTGAGCTTGCTTTAGTATAATAACAGTGCCTTTAAGTATTCCTGCTGCCAGATCCTTCGGGCAACATCTCCATGACCCATCAGCACTGTGTCTACAGTTGCTTGAGAATGGGGGCTTGGGCTCTGATCAGTGGCTCTCTTTGCAAAGGTGCTGGGGTGGATCAAGGTGTTTTTGGACACTCGGAACACGTCTTCTCTGGTGACCAGATAACTTTTACTGTCAGCATATTAAAACTTCAGTATTACACACAGGCACCAATAATATACAGTTGGGTGTTGTGGTGCAGACCTACAGTCCCCACCCTTGACCAGCCAAAGCCTAAGGACCAAGGCCTTAACACCAGCCCAGGGTGTGTGCTGAGACACTATGTCCAAAAAAGAAATGAGCAGAGGAAACTATATAAATCTGTAAATTATGGGTGCAGTGACATAATGGCTTAGATTTGTTCCCATAAAACCCTGTAAGTTTGGGGGCCAGGAAACAGGTGTGAGCCTGAACATAGAGCGAACAAGACTGGCATTGAATTGGTGACTGCGGAACCTATGACACTAAAGTCTTCTCTACCTCTGAGTCTGTTTCAAGTTTTCCAAACCATTTTCCAAATTGCCCAGCACAGAAGACTCACACTTTTGAGTTGTTCTGCACCCTCCAAAGCTCCCTGGTCTCCCCTAACACCCTCTGGGAAGCCTTCTTCAGGACCCATATCAGCTCTCAGACTCTGCACCCTGGTGGAGTACCACACCCCTTTTAGCCTCCACACTTGGCCTTTGGACAGAATCTCTTCCTGACCCCTGATGGCATCCCAGCTTCCCCGGGATGCTCCTGTCAGCAAGTTTTTCCAGGCACCTGATTCCTGGATGTGGCAACAATAAAACCAACCAGGATGCTGTTTGTCTGGTCCCCTCTGGAACAGGCGTGTCCCGCTCTAATGTTGTCAGCCTTCTGAGTGAGCTGTCTCCAAGATTTCTGGAGCTAGAACTGTGTCTCTTGACCACTAGCTGATGCTTTTCCTTCCTCCCCAAACTGCCATGGATTGTTATGCTCACGTGTGTTAGAATGTTCCCATAATGTGCTGGACAAGGCGGCTGAGCGAAGCTGGCTTCAAGAAGGCTCCAACACTAAGCACCTCGCCTGTCAGAATCCAAGCAGAATTTACTGCAGATGCTTGTTCAGGACGGAGATGATAAGAGTAATGGCCTGAGATAACTGTCCCCTCTGCAGTGCTGAATGAAACACAAGCCTTGATCTCTGCCATAAAGCCTCCCGGGCAAGCTGGTTCGTCTCTAACACTGGCAATAAATGCTGTGTACATCTTAAAAATCTAGATGCAATGCTCTACTCCAAAATCCCTGCCCTCTGTCCCCTTTACCTTTCCTCTCTTCCTTTCTTAAATTAATGTGTGTTGAGAAGCCAATATAAGCCAGTGAGCAGTACCAATGCAATGGGTGGTGAGGACACTTCTCATGGGCATGCCTCCTCCCCCACCCTGTTCCCCTCTGATGCTATACTCTGCCCTCCTCCCTGTCGATGCACTCTCTCAGGACACTGGTTAAACCACCCTCCACCCAACCCTTCCAGAGGCCCCTCCTGAAATCCCCAGCATGGCCCCGTGGCTTTGATCTCATATGATACGCTGTCTTCCTGATGATGCTCAAAAAGGGATGCAGACACAGCCTCATTTCAGACGGTTTTCTGAACTTCGCCCTCTCTCTCATCTCCCTGGGGAACCTTGGGAAAGCAACGAAGTTCTCTGAATTTCAGCTTCATGAACTGTGAATTTGCATAAAAATTGCCTGATCTGTGTATGAATGATGGATGTCAAAGCCAATTAGAAAATGCAGAGTATAGTACAAATGTTGGTTTAATATTTATGATGTCCCCATTAAATATAAATTACTAACCCAGACACTGAAAGGGGGAAAAAACTTATGTAAAGAAACTCTCTCAAAAGTTTGGGGGAGCTGATTTGACAACAACAAGGTCCAGGAAAGTTCTAGAAATGTGCCGAAATATAAGGAAGCCAGGGAGCTCCAAGATGGTGTCGGGAAAGGCATCTGTATGGAAAACAGAAGATGGGGGCTGAGCTGTCGGCCTTGTCAGGAGTGTGAAGAAGGACCAAAGAGACACCCAGTGCCAGCAGCTGCACACAGGAAGGAGCGTTGGGTTCGGGTCATCACAGGCTCTCATATTCAGGATTTACAGGAGAAGCAGCACATAGCTAAGCAGTGTCTGAACATGGAGGCGAAATGCAAGGTGCTTGTGGGAGATGTCCCAGGCTGGCTGAGGACAGAGGGGCCTTCTCATCAGTTTCCTAAGGGAGACCTGATGGTGATGCGTTCCAGGGTTCTGAAGATGCTCTTGCCCTAAGTTCCCCTGAGAAGCACATGCTGACTGAGTGTTCTGTCCTGCCCAGTCCTGCAGCTAGTAGGTCCCAAAGAAATCACACAGACGTCCACATTAGTTATAAACTGATTGGCCTAATAGGTCAGACTTCTTATTAACTTTTATAACTTATATTAGCTCATTATTCTTGTCTATGTTAGCCACGTGGCTTGGTACCTTTTTCAGCGATGCAGTCACGTCTTGCTTCTTCTGTGGCTGGGTCACAACTGCCGACCAAGCTTTCCTCTTCCCACAATTCTTCTGTTCTTGTCGCCCTCCCTCTACTTCCTGCCTGGTTCTCCCACCTATACTTCCTGCCTGGCTACTGGCCAACCAGTGCTTTATTAAAATACAATTGACAGGGTACAAACAATTGTTCCACAGCAAGCACAGTGCACGGCTGCAACTCAGGATAAAGACACTTGTCAGTGGGGTACCACACTGTCCATCTTTTGCTTGGGAATGAAAAACATGGATTCTTTTTTTTTCTTTTTTCTTTCTTTCTTTCTTTCTTTCTTTATTTATTTTTTATATTGAAAATTTCCCCCTCTTCCCTCCTCCCACTTCCCTCCCATCCCCCCATTCCCCTTCCCCCTCCCTCTACAGTCCAAGGAGCAGTCAGGGTTCCCTACCCTCCCTATAGGAGGTCCAAGGTCCTCCCTGTTGCCCCAGGTCCAGAAAGGTGAGCATCCAAACAGACTAGGCTCCCACAAAGCCAGTCCATGCCATAGAATCAAAACCCAGCGCCATTGTCCTTGGCTTCTCCATCAGCCTCTACTGTCAGACACATTCAGAGAGTCCGGTTTGATCACATGCTCCATCAGTTCCAGTCCAACTGGCCTTGGTGACTGCCCATTAGATCAGTCCCACCGTCTCAGTGGGTGGACCCACCCCTCACGGTCCTGACTTCCTTGCTCATGTTCTCCCTCCTTCTGCTCTTCATATGGACCTTGGGAGCTAAGTCCAGTCCTCCAATGTTGGTCTCTGTCTCTATCTCCATCCATCGCCAGATGAAGGTTCTATGGTGATATGCAAGATATTCGTCAGTGTGGCTATAGGATAAAGCCAGTTCAGGCGCCCTCTCCTCTGCTACCCAAGGAACAAGCTGGGGACATCTCCTTGAACTCCTGGGAACCCCTCCAGAGTCAAGTCTCTTGCCAACATTAAAATGGCTCCCTTAATTAAGATATCTACTTCCCTGCTCCCACATCCACCCCTCCTCCATCCCAACCATTGCATTCCCTCAAACTCTCCCCCATCCTCCCCTTCTCCCTTCTCTCTCTCCCCATCTCCCCTTATCCCCACCCCACCCCCACCCCCGTGCTCCCAACCCCTGTATGGCAATCTTGTCCACTTCCAATATCCAGGAGGATAACTATATGTTATTCTTTAGGTTCACCTTCTTATTTAGCTTCTCTAGAATCACGAATTATAGGCTTAATGTCCTTTATTTATGGTTAGAGTCCACTTATGAGTGAGTACATACCATATTCATCTTTTTGGGTCTGGGTTACCTCACTCAGGATAGTGAAAACATGGATTCTTAAATTTGCTGGGTACTCATTTTGATTTTCTTTCTAGAAAGGAAATAAAATAGAACCTTGAACCTCTAACGACTTGTGAAGCAGCCTGGTTGATTCCCTGGGGAGGATACATTTGCAAATCATTGATAAATGTTCAGCATCCTTTACCAGTTCACAGTGCCTCTCCTGCACTGAAGGAGCACAAAGAAGCATTTTTCAGTGGTGCTCAAGTCAGCAGGGAATCGCTTCCAAGGGTAAGGATGTTCCCCCCATGATTCCTGCTAATGTTCTGTATCATACCTTGAAAACAAGAGGGACTCAAAGATGCTCTGGGTATCCTGGTGTTGCCGAAGCTGTATCGTCCAGAGGAGAGGCAGTCTGATCCATGCTGCAGAGCCTCGCCTGGCTTCTTCAGTCTTTGTCTTCCTTCTGTTATCCTCAGCTGCCTGAATGGCTGCCAGTTATACACATGAAGTCGAGGTGAACTTCTCCTCCTTGCCCTACAACCTCCCCCAGGGCCACTGGGTCTTGGCATGCCAGCTGGAGAATTGACACGGTTTAGGAATGAACAGCAAAGGAGACCTGTGTGTAGGTCCATGAAATGCAGAGTGAGGGCCT
Organism: Neodon shergylaensis; assembly: GCA_025134845.1. Taxonomy (NCBI): domain Eukaryota; kingdom Metazoa; phylum Chordata; class Mammalia; order Rodentia; family Cricetidae; genus Neodon; species Neodon shergylaensis. The sequence continues at coordinate 8,681,211 of JABTXL010012322.1, forward strand.
GCTGCAGGCTGGCAACACCACATCCCCGCTGTAAGGGGCCCTGCTTCAAGGGGTGTCGTCCCTGTACACAGCACAAGTGTTCTCAGGGAGCATGGGGGAGAATGAGAGTCTCAGGCCACAGCCCAGCCCTGCAGCTGAGCAGGCTTGGAAATGCCTCTTAGTGTTCTTGTTAAAGAAACAGCAGACTTTCCGAACTTTAGAGTTGGACACTCAGAGCTGGGGCTCTGGGCTATGCCCTGTGAATGAGAACCCCTGCAAAGGAGGGAAGTCTGCAGCAGCTGATTGGCTGACCGGACCTGCAGGGATGCAGCGAGGTGGGAATGTTGCAGGTCCAGAGCCTGATGACAGTTGCTCCCAGGCTAGCTGGAGCGCCTTGAAGGTCAATCCTTGCCCACGTTTGTCAGACCTAACGTCCCGTGAGGAACAGATAAAAACCTGTATGAGTGTGTTCGTTAGCAGACTGCCAGCTTTCACCAGTCCAAAAGCTAGGCCTCCCACCAGGCAGCATCTGAGGCCGAGAGATGAGATCTCCCTGCTCTGCTCTGACTGCCTCTCTGATGTTTCCACCAATGCATTTGAAAAGTGTCTTGGTTCAAGATTTCCTTTGTTCCGTTACTATAAAAAAAACTTCATGAAGCTGCTTCCACACTGGAACATGGAATTCGGGGTGACCTAAATTTGTGTTCCTGGGCCACGGTCACTCCCACTTCATTCTGAGACGAACTGCCTCTTACCAGCTTTGAAATGAGAGCTGTGTTTCAGCACCATAATCACTTCCTTACCATGAAACTCCAGCTCAGTCCTTAGTTCCCTGTTTTAAGTCTCCTTACTACAATTGGGGGAAATAATTGTGTGTCTCTGAGCACCACGATGCAGAAAACAATGGGATGGGATGAGATGAGTGTGCTTTTGTGCACAGTGCTTGAGAGGGTGAGCTTCTGTGAGGGAGGTGGGTGTGAGGATGACTGTGGTTAATACAGGAGCCTCTGGCAGTGGGCTACTGTGCAGCAGAACCTACTCAGGCCTATTGAGGACCTGCTCCGTGGCTAGAGATGGTGGTGGTGGTGGCAATGGTGATGACAGTGATGATGGTGGTAGTGGCGATGATGATGGTGGTGGTGGTGATGATGGTAATGATGATGGTGATGATGGTAGTAGTGATGGTTATGGTGGTGGTGATGATGATGGTGATGGTAGTGATGGTGATGGTGGTGGTGAAGATGGTAATGATGATGGTGATGATGGTTATGGTGGTAGTGGTGGTAATAGTGGCAGTGGTTATGGTGATGATGAGACTGAGGATGATGATGAACGATAAATGAAAAAGATGCTCTAAAAAGCAAAGATACCATTCATGACAATGAAGCCAAACTTTGTTGCTTAAGGAAAGAGAAAGAAGCAAAGTCAGGTGTGCCAAAATCCCAGCACCAGAGTGACTGAGGCAGGGGGACTATGAGTTCCAGGTCAGCCTGGCCTAATTAGTAAAACTTTATTTTCAATTAATTAATTACAAAAAAAATAAAAAAGGGAAGAAAGGAAAACCAAGTTGAAAAACTAGAGAGAAAGAATGCTGCCTCTGTGAGGGTAGAATGTGACTGTGGACCGCAGAGAGCTCGAGGTCTCCACTCCCATGGGTTCTGAAGGGATTCAGAAAGCAAATCGTGTCTGGGCTGAACATACATAGACTTTGCCTTTCTTTGTTGTGCTTCCCTAAACAGTAGAGCATGGCGACCACTCAGATGACACACTGTATCCGGCATAAAAATAACCTAAGCTGAAGGAATTCCGGCCAGCTCAAGTGTGGTGAGCATGGCTCCAGCAGGTCTTGCCCCCTATTCCCCCATTCCCTCTGTCTTGCTAAGAAAAAACAAACAAACAAACAAAAAACATTAGATTACATGTCTAAAGCCAGCCATCAAGGTCTATTCCTGTACCTGGCCACTTCCTTGTCCAGACACCTATTAACAAAGCCCAGTAATCAAAATATTGAAATCCAGCAATCAAAAGTCCATTTTGGTTCACCTAATTAACATATTCAATTAAAATTAAACACCCCATCCTAACACGGGTTTTCCCTTTACATTTATAAACTGCCATTTTCCTGTGTGCCCTGTCTGTCTCCTCTCTATCCAGAGGCAGTCCTTTCTCCCCCTTGGGGACAAACCCCTCTACCCCCATTCCCTTTTTCCATTCCCCTGCTTCCTTGTCTGCTATCTCCTGTCTTTGTCTCTTATTCCCTGCCCTCTGTCCCTCTGGGACAAATAAATCTCCCTTGTGCTGAGAACTTGGCCTCGGAGGTCCTGATCGGATACTTGTCCTTTCAGAACGTAAATGGGAGGAAGAGGGTGGGCGTTTGCAAATTCTGCAGAATATTATGTGAGAGACTGGAATGTCCTCCAGTTTTGTGTCTAAAGTCCTATGGGATCTGAAGGGCAGTCACAGCACACCCACATGAAGAGGCCTAAAATTCATTCTTTGGGGCACTCCTCACAGCAAGACTTGGTTATTGTATCTTGTAGCAGGAACACTGAAGTTTCAGATTTTGGTTCTGACCCAAGCTCTCATCTTACATTCTGTTCAGGTTTTCTCACTGAACCTGTCAGTGGCCTCTTTATTTGTGAAACCCTACTGCCCGGGCATCGAGAAACACCTGTGTTCTCAAAAATGGATTTTATTACCTAGGGGTGTCAGGACAACTGATGGGGATGGCCGCCATTGCAGAGTGGCTTGTTTTTGCTGTGTCTAAGAGAAAGAGCATGCCATGTGTCCACCATTGCCGAGGCGGCTTGTTTTTGCTGTGTCTAGAATAAAGAGTGCACCATGTCACAGTGAGGCTGTGGTCAGGGTCTGGGCTGGGTGTTTCCAGGTTCTTGCTTGCTGTCATATTCAAGGATGAAATAAAGGTACACAAAGCTTATAAAGAAACAAGGATTCTTATTCAAAGCATAGTATCGATCAAAAGGACATGTGCTCTCCAGATTGACATCAAGCTATATAAGTGAGGATTCCCAAAGACTCCAATTATTATGTGGGGCTCCATTTTACAGAGTTCAAGAGAAGGAAGAGCTTGGTTGCTAAGGGGCGGGGCGTAAATAGTTCATTATTTTGATTGACAGGCTTAGATTAGGTAAGCTGTGCATACCCCTTTCCATAAGGCTCTTGAGTTTTAATCATATGCGTGTTCAGTTATGCATAAGTATAAGATGTTAACTAAAAGATTCTCCCTAAAGGTTCTCTTTGAAGACAAAGTCTGTCTTGTGTATGTATCCAAAACCAGTTCATGCCAGAACAGTCATTCTATCTTCTCTTGCCTAGACATAAGCAGAGCATGGCTAGAGAGAATGGTCTAAGTTTGGTGGCCTTTACGGGAAAGAGAAGCATGCTACATTGTTTGGAGTGAAATGTGTATTGTGCATCTGGATACAGGTAGGGGTCATAGGTTGCTAACACATTGCTAGGTATGTTATTCAAAGAGCAATGTGTGTGCATAGTATGTGCAGGTAAGGGTTCTAAACTAAGTATGTTATTAGAAGAGAAATGTGTGTACAGCCCATGTCAAGTGGAGTCCCAGGTTGCTAAACTATCCCCTATGCTTGTCTGTCTCAAAACCAGACATACAGATGAACCTTGGGACTTGGAAAATGCAGAGAGAGAGGAGAGTGGCAAGAGCCTTTGTGTTTCTGATGGAAAGAAGGGATGGCAGAGGGCAGTATTTACACCTGTCTAGGAGGAGTCTTCTACAGTGGATCTGGGGTATGACATCGGCATTAGCTGTCTGGGGCCTGGCTCCGGGGAGAACAGAGCAGTAGACAGTGGCCTGAAGTGTCCAAGTCTATATAACAGGAGAGTCTGAAAAATGGGCACTGGAGAGGCTGGCCTGCATTGGACTAGAATGGCTGCGGACAAGCTGTTTGCTGTCTCTACAGGGGCAGTTCTTCCAGGGTTCACAAGGCATAAGTCAATGTATTAGAATATGGAAAGTAAAAAGTTGGTTTTGACCTCACAGGATCAATTATGAGAGCTTCTCACATCCAGAACTTAGATATTTCTCTCCCAGATTCCCTAGAAATTATCCCTCTCAGAATAGAAAGGATTTGGGGCTCAAATACACAACCAAGGACCAAGAATGGGTCCAGAACATATGTCAAGGCTTCCAGCACTGTGCTGGCTCTCTAGTCTCTAACTAGGGTAATCGGACCATACCATCAGAAAAAAAAAATCCCTCTGGATACAACATGGAGCATCATAAAACAATAAAGAGTTTTAAGTGCAGAGCTCCCAGCTTGAAATAAAAAAGAAAATGAAACAAAGCCTTAAGCTTGGAGGAGGGGCAAAGGCCGCTAAGCTAGCCATTAGTACTGCATTCCTCTCCAGGTGCCGGGGGTACCCTAGATCACTTAGCTAACCAGGAAGGAAGGAATAGAGGACAACACAGATTCCTATGGGAGTCCAGATTTACACACACTGCGACGTGCTGTACTAGAATTATATAGCAACATATCAGGAGCCATTTCGAAAAAAAGTCATTGTCAAGGCAGGAAAGCATAGAAGGAAAACAACCAAGCCAAGGAGGGGGTGGCGCTTAGGGCCCTCTTCCAAGGCCATGTCTCAGGAGTGCATTCTGTTGCTGTTCTTTCCTCTTCGCTTGTCATCTGTTGTCCTAGCAGAGGCCCTTCTTGTTGTCCACGTGACCCAATCATTGTCCTCGCAGTAAGTCTCATAATATCCCAGAGGTTCCCGTGAGCTGAATCGCTTTGGCAGCCCTTTCTGATGTAGCAGATAACGCACCCCCATACCTCTCATAGATTTTATGCCCCTCACAGACTAAGAAAAAAGCTATTTCATAGAAAATGTACTTTAATAGATAAATTTAAAAAGTCAAATAGCAATAATAGTGCATGCCTGGTTCTAGCTAATGCCAAAAATTAAGAATAAATGAAAAATTAAGCAAGCCCCGAACAGACAAACTGCCCAATAGAGCGTTCTGTTCTTTGACATAAGTGATCCTAATGGCAAACCATGGGCGGGCTATCCCAGTTCATGCTGTGGTATAGGACCTAACTGGTGACTATCTTACTGAGCAGATCTTAGTAGAAACACATTCTCCCCAAACCTAGCCGTCAATCATGTAAGAGGCATACCTGATCTCCCTACAGCTTCTAAGGAGGTCAGTGAGGATGCTGCTTATCTTAGAGTTACATTAGAGGCTGTGCTCCTTGGCCTAAGTGCTACCTGTGTAACTTAACACTTCCCGAGCAAGTTTTTTGGTAAATTCTCTCTGAGACTATTTTACTGCTCCCAGTTACTCCTATATAATTTCTACTTTATGTGTCTATATGATTCTGTCTTTCACACAATCTCTAGCCTTAGCATCTGCCAAGTTCATTTCAGCACCTCTTGCTCAGACCCTGACCCATCCTGTACTCTGGCTAGGATCTAATTCAGTGTTCCCTCCCTTCTCTCGCCTCGTAAGCAAGTTATTTTAGATTATTGAAGCTTCAGGGTGATTCCTCTGCTTGATACAGAGTCTAGGGCTACTAAAAAGCAAACTTTGTAGACTGTCCGTGACACTCAACCTTATTTGGGAACTAACAGAAATACAATGAGGAGAAATTAGGTTAGACACAGGCAGAATGTTCCAGATAGGAAAGAATCTTCAGATGCACAATCAAGCACTTGGCAAAAGCTATTTCTTTTTAATCTGGCTTTGACAAAGCAAAGGTGTCCCCCTTGATACTGGGGTGGCCTTTCCCAGAGGACAAAAGGCTAGAGCAACTGACCTTTAGCTATCCATCTGCTCGTGAGAATGGCTAGGGCCGCATCCAATCATCATTCCTTATGGTGTGACGTTCCAAAAGCAGAGAACGAAGGAAATTAATCACTCAGTGGAAAGAAACAAGAAAAAACTTCCAGAAGGAACAAACTTCCTTTGGGCTCTGCAAACCTGGGCACCTCGGCCTCCCTCCTGGCTCAAATGGACTGCAACAGCTTGCGTTTTCTTTGTATTGTTCTTGCCACTAGGCACCAGCTCATTTATCTTCCGGGGCTGTGTTACTATAGGAAGGACATTTCAAGGGAGAGTCACAAGCAGCAGAATCCTAAAGCTGTCCCTCCGAGCCATGCTGTCCTCGCTAACCCTGCTGCCTCTCACTGGGTTCTGGAACATTATCCACCAAGTTCAGGGAAATGAACTTGACATTGAAACTCCGGGTTTTTTGTTTGTTTGATTGATTGATTGGTTAGTTGGTTGTTTTTTGTTTGCTTGTTTTGCTTTGTGATTGTGGTTTTCTCTCTTTTTTCTGCTTTTTCTTTCCCAAACTATTTCTCTCAGACTGTATATTACACAATTCGCCTGTTTCTAATATGTGTTCACAACACTCCCCACTGCAGAATGCTGTGAAATTTGTAAAACTGAGGAATTTATTCAACCCAAGCAGACAGTGCTCACTGTAAATGTGCGGGATTTACCTGCAAAATAAACACAGAAATGAAGCATACATTAACATTTTGCCATTTTAAGCTATCACGCTATCTCTCTCTCTCTCTCTCTCTCTCTCTCTCTCTCTCTCTCTCTCTCTCTCACACACACACACGCTCTCTCTCTCACACACACACACGCTCTCTCTCTCTCACACACACACACACGCTCTCTCTCTCTCTCTCACACACACACACACTGTCTCCTCTGTCTCTCTGTCTCTCTCTCACACACACTCTCTCTCACACACACTCTTTCTCACACACTCTCTCACACTCTCTCTCTCTCTCTCTCTCTCTCTCTCTCTCACACACACACACACACTGTCTCCTCTGTCTCTCTGTCTCTCTCTCACACACACTCTCTCTCACATACACTCTCTCTCACACACACTCTCTGTCTCTCTCTCTCACACACACACACTCCCTCTCTCTCTCTCTCTCTCTCTCTCACTCTCTCTCTCTCTCTCTCACACACACACACACACACACTCATGCTTTCTTCACTGCAGTGCTGGGTTTTGAATTCAGGGCCCCATACATGAACAGCCTTCACTGAACCTCATTCCAGCCCTCACATTCACTGAGTTCTGCAGAACCTGCCCCCCTTTGCCCCCTTTGCCCCCTTTGCCCCCTTTACCCCCCTTGCCCCCTTTGCCCCCTTTGCCATCCCTCTATCCTCAGATTTGCCACTCTTCTGAGAGCTTCCTACTGCTCAGCAGTGTGTTGCGATTGCGATGCTCTTTGTAGGGCAAATATTTCCTTACAGTTTGCTTTTCTGACCCCCGTGTGTTTTACTTATGGAGATTTATCAGTGAGATCCAAGCTGATCTAATTGATTTCCTCCAGTTGCCCAATAGTCCCCAATTTGTAAATAAACCACAATGCAGGATATCATGTGCTATTGATTGGATATATGCACTAGTTTGTATACACAGTCACCCCCACAAATTACAGTTTGTAGTCACTGGCTGGAGTTTTATTTTCTCTTCTGGCATGGGTTTCTTTTGCAATGACAAGCAATTTTTCTTTCTTCCCCGTCCTCTTTCTTTTGCTTATTTTGCATGTTATCACCACACCAAAGTGCTAAGTTGCAGACAACAAAACTTCTTCCTGATTTCCAGGACAATGTTCCTTAAATACAACTGTTAGATAAGGTTTGTTGTTTATGTTGACACGTCATGAGTGTTTCTACTGTATGTATGTCTATGAACCATGTGTATTCAGTGCCCCTGGAGGCCAGAAGAGGGTGTTGAATTCCCTGGAACTGAAGTTACAGACTGTTCTGAGCTGTCATGTTGGTACTGGGAACTAAATTGCAGTCCTCTGCAAGAGCAGCCAGTGTCCTTAACCTCTGAACCATCTTTCTGTCCCCAATAGATAAGATAAGTGGGGGGTACAGGATTTCTCTATTATATAGCTATATAGGCCAGGCTGGCCTTGAACTCAAAGATCTTCCTACTTATGCCCTCCTGATGGGGAACTTTAGCCAATCACATGCTGCTTAAGGTGTGTCCCCCTGGGACCACACAAAACCAATAAAAACATCCATGTGCACTTGCTCTTCCTCTTTGTGTTCCTGTACTCCTGAATCGCTGGAACCCTGGGTTTGTAAGTTCCCTTTCTTCTGTTTATTAAAGCTGAATGTATTTTATTAAACTGGTCTGGTTAATTACCGATTGACCACGCCCATCACTTGGCGCCCAACATGAGGCCCAAACCCATGACCCTGGGATTAAGAGTCCCATGCTCTACAAGGTATGTGCCACCATGCCCAGCATCCCCTTAGATAAGATTTTGCTGTACAGTTTTGGTGAGCACTATCTATGTGGGTTGAATAAATTCCTTTCAATTTTTAATTTATTAAGGTGGGGTTTTGTTTTGGTTTGCTGTGGTTGGTTGGATGATTTGCCTTGATTGTTTTGTTTTTTGTTTTATTTTGAGCTAGGCATGAGGGTACACACCTGTAATCCCTGCACTGAGGAAGCAGGGGCAGGAAGATTATTAAAAGTTCAAGGCCAGTTTATGATGCAGAGTAAAAGGCTGTTTCAAATAAAAGGAGGGGTGTGTATGATGATCTTTGAAATACTATTTGACTGTTTGTGAGACTGTAAGAGGTTGCTGCTCTAATTTGTTAACACGCTTAATTATTAACTAACTTATTAAATTCCAGGGATAAATCCAGCAGGGTCACAATGCATTTTCCTAGTGCACTGAGGGATTTGATTTGAGAGTGTTTGATTTGGGTTGTTTGCATTTATTTCAAAGCAAGATCGGTCCCTACTTTGACTGCCTTATGTAGGTGTACAGTTTGTTCGTTTGTTCTTTGAAGAAGTCTGCAGAAGACGGAAATTTCTGCTTTGAGGGCTCATTTACTAGACTCCAGTGTGAAGCTCTGTGGCCACAGTACGCTGTCTGCTGTTTAAGACGTAGGGGCTCATGCGGATCTCGTCTATTTCCCCTTCCCAATGAAATCCACGCATCCCTCTTTAGGTCCTCCTTGTTATCTAGCCTCTCTGGGGCTGTGAGTTGTAGGCTGGTTATCCTATACTTTCATCCTAATATCTACTTACGGGTGAACACATACCATGTTTGTCTTTTGGGGTCTGGGTTACCTCACACAGAATTATGGGCCATGCTTAGTTCAAGCCCATGGGAGGCCTACCCCTGAGTAGACGGGGGGAGGGTATATGGAAAAGGGGGAAGACGGGGGAGAAGAGGGAGGGGAACTGTGATCAGCATGTAAAATAAATGAAGAATGTTAATAAAATAATAAAAATAGATGTAACCTGTTGAATACTTTTAGTAATAGTTCTTGACTTCTTGGGATCTTTCAGCTCTCAGTCCTGATGAGCCATGTTTTGTCAGCATTTTCAGTGTGTTACATGAAGTCCATCATAGCTACCCTGTAATGTTGAAATGGCTCCATTTCTCTTCGTTTTTTGTACATTCTTTTCTTTTCAAAATGTTACCTAAGGATTATTTATTTTGTCACTGTTTGTCAAAGAACCAACTTTTTCAGTTTTTTCTTTCTATTTTTTCATGTTATCCATTCTGCTCCTGTCTATTATTTCCTGTCTGCTCTCACAGAGCTTACTGACCTCTAATCTCTTAGACTCTTACTTGGTGAATTTCAGCACTCGGCACAATTCCTAATATGCATTTCTGGTCACACGCCTGGGTTCCAGAGGAAGCACATGCACATTCAGAATGTGAACAGCTACCCCCCTCTGCTTTCTGGATGAGATCAAGTAGGAAATGCATGCTGTTCATATACTTGATAATTTACCCCTTAGAATGAAATATGACATCACATAACTTAACAGGCCTTGAGTGGCGTGTTGGCTTCAAAGAGAAATGTCCCCCATAGGTTCCAGCATTGAATACCTGGTTCCCAGTGGATGATGTTTTCCTCTGTGTAGGGGAAAGCAAGGTGTGGGATGTGTAGCCTTGCTGGAGAAAGTATGTTAACTAAGAACAAGACATCAAGGAGGGCCCCTCCATTGTTCTGCTTCCGTTCCTGCCTCCAAGTTCCTGCCCTGACTCTGTCTCATAACAGATAGTAATCTATAAGGTAAAATAAACACTTTCTTCCCCATGCTGCTTTGGGTCATGGTTTTCATCACACCAACAGAAAGGAAAGCGGACAGGCGGCTTCCCTAATAGCTGGGGTCCTACTTTGCTTCTCTAGTTCTGTGATAAACCGCTGACCAAAAGCAACTCAGAGAGGAAAGGGTTTATTTGGCTTACTGTGGAAGGAAGGCAAGGCAGGACCTGGAGATGGGAACTTAAGCAGAGACCATGGAAGACAACTGCTTAATGGCTTTCTTCAAGGATCACATTCAGGAAACCTATTTAACAACTCAGGTCCATAGGCATAAGTATGGCACTACCCACAGTGGCCGAGGCTCTTCCACATCTATCAGGTGTTAAAAAAAATATCCCCACAAACATGCCTAGAGGCCAATTGGAAACAACAATTCTTCAAAGTATATTCCCTCTTTCCAAGTGTGTCAACTTGACCACCAAGATTAGCCATCACAGTAGGTAAGCCAGAAATCAAAATATGGAGGTCAGCCCATTGACATCTAAATCAAAAGCAGTTGTGTTCAACTCACAACTGGTTGACGTCCAAAGAATAAGTATCTGTGTTGTGCTCATTCACAAATGGGATGTCTGTACGTCCCTTCCCCTCTCCCCCACATACACAAGCCAAGGCTCAGGGAACATCCTGAAAGACTGGGAAAAAATATTGTAAGAGGGACTGGAGAGATAGCTCGTTGGTTAAGAGAACTTCCTGGTCTTGCAGAAGATCCCAGTCCATCGCCCAGTACCCTCATGTCAGTCAATGAATATTTATCGCTTCAGTTTCAATGAATCCTATGCCCTCTTCTGGCCTCTTCAGGCACTGCAGGCACATGGTGCACAGACCCACATGCAGGTCAAACATCCATATTTATAAAATAAAGATAAATAAATTGCAAAACAAAAAATAAAGATCGAAAGAGCCCAAGGTTGAGTACTGTATCTTCTGGACAGAACAGGCTTCCTGCTCTCTTGAACTTAAGGCAGTTGTGATTATCTACACAAGAAAGACCTGCATCAGGCATGTGTACAAGCAAGCCAGTCAACAGCATAGCATGGAGGGTGGGAGAGCATATCAACCCCCTCACTCTAGTTAAGAACCTATGGTGAATGGATGGATTCTGGGGTAAAGGAGATTCGTTTTTAAGGGTGTGGCCCCTGGTGAAGACACCATGACCCAGTGGATAGCCCCACACTCAAGAGTAGGTGGGCAGCACAAACCAGATTCGAGGATTATGAAGAAGAGGAGGAGGAGGAAGAAAGAGGATACAAAGTTTGGGGTAGATGGGCATGGATGTGGATCTGAGGGAAAGGGGTGGAGTGCTCTTGATCTAAATGCATTGATTGCATATATACGATCTCAAAGAATTAATAAAATACTATATTTAAAAGAAAATATTCCCTGGAAGCTATAACAAAGTCAGCTAATTTAAAAGCAAATGAAAACCCTAGAAAAGTTAGGCCTTGGTCTATCTGTGATTAAAAAGCCTGAATTCTCTAATTTGGGTGTGGGATTATGCATGTGTACATTGGGAAGATATTATCAATCATGCTGTTCAAACAGCATGGTTAATAAAAGATGATTTATGTCTGTCTTTTTGGCCTGGAGATGTGCCTTAATAGTAGAACACTTGTTTAGCATGTGCAAGGCCTTGAGTTTGATGCCCAGCACTGCAAAATAAAGCAAAATGTTTTTGTCCTCTTGATCTATCTTGTGGAAAAGTACAAGAAAGGCTGGGAAGACAGCTCAGTATCCAAAGTGCTCAAACACAAGCATAAGGATCTAAGTTCAGATCCCCCAAACAGACAGCTAAAAGTGGGATGGGGGTATAACATCACAAGTCTATAATCTCAGCCCTGAGGAGGCAGAGGAGGGAGATTGCTGGAGCCCTCTGAGCGGCTAGCCTGGGTGAGATCCAGGTCCACTGAGAGACCCCATGTCCATAAACAAGGAGGAGAGTACCTAGGAAGACAACTGATGTCTGTTCCTGGCCTCACATGCAGTTGGGCACACATGCATGAGCACATACACAGATATCTCGCACATACACAAGAAAAGTGCATTAAAACGTATGTGTAACACTGTCTAGTGCTACCACTATCTAAACAATACAAGTAGGTGCAATTTGGCTTTAAATTACTACATGTTTGGTGAATTATTCCTCTAGTAACTAGGAAAAACCTCTTTATCCACAAAAATGTCTTTTTTCTTATGTCTTTTCTAGCTGGTATTGATACGACCATCCTGGCTTCTCTCTTACCTGCTGTTTGCTTTGTCTGAACGTTCCTACTCCTTTACTCTCAACCTTGATCCCTTGTTAAGATTTCCTGACACTTAGGCTGTTCTGTTCCTGGCTCTTTCTCCTCCAGCAACTTGTATGTGTTACCGTGACACATACATCCAAATATCAAGACCTTAGCTAGCGACTTTGAGATGCTTGGAGGTTTGTGGGATTCAGTTGGAGTTCTGTGGTCTCCACCTGGAGGCAGGGGAGCAGACAGCAGGAGTCAAGCAGGCATGACCAGCCTTAGAGTCAGGATACGGATAATGTTCGGTGGCCAGACTAGAGCCAGGAAGATCCTTCTGCAAGCTGCCAGCACAGGCAGTTCTGCCTCTGATATTTATAGCTCCATGTAGGTGGGGATGATACTCCTTGGAACACAGAGAAGGTCTTAGCCCAGAGGACCACTAGGTGGCTAAACACTATCCTGTCGAGAAGCCTTCAGAGATGGTTGCCAGATCTCCCGCGCCTGGCTGTGTTGATGGAGACAGAGGCACAGCTTCTTAGACAAGAAGCCTGCTGGTGCAGAGACTCCACTCACAGAGCAAGCTTGGGTTCTTCCTCTGCACTTTGCCCTTCCTGAAACGAGCAGACAGAGATGCTGTACTTTGCTTTATCCAAAATATTCGGGCCCATAGGCTCTTGGTGAACCTTGCTTTCATGCTGAAGATCCCCGAAGGATATTGCTCGTCTCCCATAGGACAGACATGTGAATGGAGAGAGAAAGATGGGGAGTCTTCGCCTTCAGCAAGAGCAGGGCAGAGGTGCTATTTGTGAGATGAACTGAACCAATCAAGGTTGAGATGCTGGCCAGCCATCCTCCTCCAGCTGTAGGACCTAAGGAAAAATGGCCATAGAAAGCACTGCAAAGACTGATGAACATCATGAAGTCAGGTCTAGATTGGCCATTTCTTTTACTTGAGCCTCAGTTTACCCATCTGTAAAGCAAGATGTATACAAAAGATCAGAGTTTTCCAGACTTCATTCATTTTGTGTCAGTCCCCTTTCGGACATGTCTGTGAGCCGGCTCTAATCACTGCCGCTGCTCTGTAAATTGGCTCTCTCTTACTTAAGCACTTCCCTTGTTTTAATCAATACCACTTGTAGACTGATGGACTTGATTTGATGGTTGTAAAATTCTTTCTAAGCCACATTTAATTGAGTACATAAGTAATATTCATCTTTTTTTTTTGAAGTACTTACGGCTCCCAGAATCTCCTTGAACGGGGGTACAATCGATCACGTCTGGAAGTTCTCAGGTGGTAAGCCCCTTCCAGCTCTAAAGAGTATATGCATGGGAGAAGCTTTTAACTTGTACCCCAGCTCCCAAAGGCACTAACAGCAAGGCAATAAGAGCAGCACCCCAGGAGCTAGGCAGGCCTTTTTTTCTCTGGGCCATTCTTCCCCTTTGCTAGAAAAAGTGAACAGAAAGCTCCAAGAAAGCCAAAGTATGGTTCATCCAAACTCAGCATAAATGCACAGCCCCAGATGGAAGCTGGGCTGCTGCAAGGATCACTTTGGTTATCAGGTGGGCTAGAGGCAGCATTCATTACTTATCTGATTGCATGTTCTGTGTAGCACAATTAATAAAAATCGAGAGACAGATATTGGGGTTCAGTCTGAAGACCAGCAAAACAAAGCAGCCAGCCACTGGCTTTTACCTCTGCCTCATCTGAAAATGGAGATCCTACCTCCAGGACTCCAAGAACGAGACTGACTGAGAGCTGTCTCCTCCCATTTTGTATTTCTTTCTAGGGCTGGGATTAAAGGCATACACCATTGGGATTAAAAGCATACACCATTGGGATTAAAGGCATACACTGCTGTTGACTGAGGTTCCTGTCCTGCCCCGTTCCTGCAATCGTTAAGTCCCAAATAAATCACACAGGGATCTACATTAGTTATAAACTGATTGGTCCATTAGCTCAGGCTTCTTATTAACTCTTATAACTTATTATAGAGTTATTATTGTCTATATTAGCCATGTGGCTCAGTACCTTATTCAGCAAGGCAGTCACATCTTACTTCTTCTGTGTCTGGGTCATGACTGCAGAGAGAACTTTCCTCTTCCCAGAATTCTCCTGGTCTCATTGACCTGCCTCTACTTCCTGTCTGGTTGTCCGGCCTATACTTTCAGCCTGGCTATTGGTCAATCAGCATTTTATTAAAATCCAATTGACAGGCTACAAACCATTGTCCCATAGCACACCACCCAGTTTCTATGGCAACTAGTGTGGCTACTGGGATTAAAGGTGTGTGTCACCACTGCCTGGTCTGTAAGGCTGACCAGTGGAGCTGTTTCACTCTCTGATCTTCAGGCAAGCTTTATTTATGAAAATACAAATGAAATATCACTACGGTTCTGTGTGCCCCTCATCCCCAAGACAGTCAGTCTTTAGTTCTGACATTCAGCTAGAACACTCACATCTTATGCTCCCTTCACACAGCAGGCATCTCCTCTCTCCCTCTCAGAGCCAGGAACGTGTGTGTTACTCTATGAAAACAAGACTTCTGAGTGACAATGATGAATGATTCAGAGAGAGATTCTAGAAGGCTATAATAATATCTATAAATTAATCATAACCTAGATCCTTTCAGGGCTGTTCCGATTTCCGGTCTTCCTGCTGAATTTTGCCTGATATGGACGGCTCGTGGCTTCTCTCCATAAGAGACACTGTAGGTCTCATGTCCGAGCACAGAGGGAGAAAGGATGACCTAGGATTAGGATGTCTGTACACAGAAATCGAGCTTGAGTTCTTTGTTATGTTACCTATCTTCATGACCATACAAGCTAGAACTAATAATTCATGCTTTAGAACCTTCCAGTGATATTAGGATGTTGTGTTGTTATCTGTTTATTGGATAGCAAATGTTGGGAGATGATTTTGAGACCTGGGGAAATGGAGACCAAGTTGCCGTAGAGCCTGTGAGTTTGATGTGACAGTGGCAAGGCCACTAATAGTGTAATTCTAAGTCTGAGTCACGGCTGTGTCATTAGGCTGTGTAAGCTGCGTGGGGGCGTGGACTTGTCTGATCCATCGAGAGATCCAAGGGCTAACTCTGCCCTAAGTGGAGTGGACATAACTTCTTGTCCAAACTAGAACCTTCCAAGGGTGAAAGTGAGTGTGTGGACGTCCTGCGGAAATAGAGAACTACGCTCAACTCCTCAGCCACGGACCTAAGTTCTTACACAGAATCTCCTACCCAGAGATCTTCAGAAGCCTCTCATGCCTCTGAAATCCCTGGCGCTCTGTCTAAATGTCCACAGTGAGTTACTTAGACACATGTGGCATATGCGGCCACCATGCCACCACCCACCAGAGGTTCTATTCATGACGTGACGGGTTCACAAGCTTGTCCTGGTGCTGAGGACAGGACTGCTGTCGCATGAGGTGGCTTTGTCATGCAGGACTGAGTCCACCTCCAGCATCCAAACTGGTAAATGTGCCTGTCAGTCCTGATTTCAAGTCCTCTGTTACCATGGGGTGCCTTTTCAGTCTGCGTCTGTAGGGGGTCCCCTAGAAGACCTCATCTCCTCCCCAGCTCTTAGACACATGGACTCCTAGAGACCCCCAGGACCTGGGCCAGGAACAATGACTTTTTCTAATGACACTTGGATGCTGATCTTGCACCCAGTTAGACAGAGATGCATGATGGTAGCACGCAATGCGGTGTGATCGGGAGTGGTTTGTTCGTTTTTAAGGTTAATCCCTAACTCTCCTCCAACAGTCCTTTCTTGCTTTCTTGTCACCAGCAGTAGGATGTTGTGTGGCTAGGAAACAGCAAGGCCTGGTCCCCTGGGTGACTTCATGGGACAGCACCGCTTCCCAGGTCTCCTCTTTCAACAGCTCAACACCATGTAAGTCCAGGCTACTCTGAGACTCGGGTGGATTTCACGGCTCTGCCGTCACCACCCACAGATCCATAGATGGTCGGTCCCCAGGTGGTGCTGCTCTGGACTTTCAAAAAGTGAGGCCTTGTGGGATGGCCGAAGATCTCCAGAAACATCACTACAAGTCTTGTCTGCTTTTTTTGTCCCTGGCTCACTGTAGGACAGTCCCTTCCCTGATGTTGTCTCTCATTCCAGAAGAAAGGACAGTACTGGGAATAGCTTTTCACCCCAACATTAAGTCTGTTTCAAGCACATTTTCCTGCTGTTGCTGAGCTCTTCCCTCCTATCTCTGTTCTGAACTTCTCGTCCATGGAAGACTCTAGTCAGGCCACTCTCTGTTCTGATTCCAGAAGAGACGTTAGCTCCTACAAATGCTTCCATTATGATGCGCTCTCATCCCCTGCCTTCAACAGAGGCCACTGAAGCCGCTTGAACCTAAACCATGAGTTTAGTCAACACTTTTTTCTCTTAAGTCAGCTGCCTTTGGTATTTTACTATACTGATACAAAACGACCTGGTACGTGATAGCAATCCATTGGAATTGTCGGGTTATCTCCCCTGACCAAGACACAACGCCAGTCATTTTTCAAATTAGCCAAAACAAGAGTAACAAAGAAAGTACCCTACCGTCAAAAGATGATGGCACAGAGGTCGTTACTCTTCTGGACTTTCGGGTATCACAATGGGATGGACAAAGAAACCTCTGATCTGCTTTCATCCCTGTGCTCCCAAAAAGCGTTCAAGAGTTCAAGACTCCCTCAGTTTTTACTTGCTCAGTTGGAGTGAATCTATACCGCTGTTCGGAACATGGAGGCCGGGGGAGGGCCACCTTCATCTGTTACTTCCTTCAACAATGTTATTCCCGCCTCCACCCCAGAGTGCTCCTAATGGTCTTTTGGCCACCGAGTTCACACTAAATTCTATCCCCCACTTCTTCTGGGTGAGGAAGTGTTCCTACTTGTGCCATCTTAACCTTTTTTTGTTGTTGTTGTTGTTTTTTGGACAGAAAGATGAGGTTAACTCGCACCTGTCCTTGGAGATCACTTGCTGGCATTCAGTCAGCGCTTACCTCAGCCCCTGCCAGGGGCCCCATGCTGCTGTACTCTGAGCCCTTGCAAGCCTCCCCTCCCCTCCAGTGCACCTGGGCAGGCAGCAGGCATAGAGGGAGAGGGGAGGCAGCCAGAGTCTCAGCCACCGCCTTCCCTCCAACATGGCTTTGCCATCCAGATGGAGAGTCATATAAACAAGACGTCCCTGTTCTCCATCTGCGTGTCAGCCAGTGCCTGGCTCTCGGGCATCCAGGAGCTGGGGCCATGATCTCCGTTTATAGTCGGGACCTCCTCCGAGAGCTAGAAATGTGTCCTTTGTAAACATTCTGAGCGTGTCCTGACAGATGCATGGCCAGAGAGTGAACACTTGCTTTTGCAAGTGGGCACAACAAAGACATCACTGGCCTCCCTCCACGCCAGCCCATCACTCATTCAGAGACACACCCAACTGATGTCCCTGCTGGGCTTCAGAACCCATATTCAACTGCAGTTCTCTCCTTTCCATTGGCTCTGTAACACACCAGCTGTGTGACCGTGGGTAAGGCGTTAACCTCTCTGAGCACCGATTTTCTCAAGTGAATAATGCAATAACCCCAGAAGACACCTCCTTGTTATTAGCTCTTGAAAATATATATGTAGAAAACCTCACGTGCTGGCTGGTGGCTCCAGGGTGTCCCTACAAGCATTGCTTCTCGGTCCACCCTCGTGTAATCACTACCTGACATTAGCGCTCAACCTCACAGAAGGCTGTAAAGAACCAAGTGGCAGGGACTTTCTGTCTCCTCTACCTCTGTCTTCTTTGAGTGTGTTTTCCTGCTGGTGCTGAGGCCCCTCCCTCCTGTCATTGCCCTGGGCTTCCCATCTATTGGCCCTTGAAGCTCTCATGACTGTTTGCTCTTCAGTTAGTTGGATCTTGGAGATGCACGACCAACTGCCTGCCTCCACCTGTGATCTCTGATGTCTTATCTATGACCCCCCTCCAGCTGTCCTCTTTGTGACAGAAGACAGGGATTTCTGGCATGACTCACTCTACTGTCTCCCTCCCTGGCTCTGTGTTTACCTCCTTAGAGTTGTTCTCTTTAGTCACCTTGAAGGCTAAGAGCACTAGGGCCCTGTGGGCAGCCTTTGGTGAGGAGTCTGTATGCTCACACATCTGTCTATGCAGTATCAGAACTTACTGAGTGTCTGTATCAGTTGTGTGAGCTACAACTCCTCAAATAGACCTAAATCTCTCTGCCAGCTTATAACCAGAAACCACACTGAGGTTCTTCTTTTCCAGTATTAACTAGTACTAACTCTCAGGTCACACATCATAATGCGTGTGTCATATATATGTGCAAATGCATATGTGTGTTACATTTATGTGTAAACGTAGGTCACAGAATAGCCACGAGATGGCTAAAGACAGAATTGAAGGCTCTCAAGGTGCCGCTGATGGTAGGAGGAAGCTGGCAGAAATGCAAGAGAAGCTTCTTCAGGCATTAGGTAACCCACCCTATTGGTGGTCTCCTGGGGGACCCACTGTAGAGTCGAGCCACAGGGTCAGAGTTCAGTGGGGCCTCATGGCTGAGTCTTCCTGTCCTGACAGGATGAGAGACTGTGAAGTTCATTCAGGCAAAGTATGGAACAGGACCCAGGTGAGCAGACAGGCGGGCAGATGATGACAACTGAGCAGGTCACGTCAACAGCGGTGACGGAGTCAAGCTGAAACCCCTGGGATGGTTGGGATTTCTCCGCCTGTCCGTCCCTTGGCACACATACTAGGGGATCACCTGACAGGCTGGTGGGAGGGAGTGTCACCACCATTACCTCATTGTCTTCCTCCTTATGGGATCCAGGTGAGGGTGCTGCACCCCTTCTTTGATTACAGTGTTTGATAATTGTCGTCCTGGTTTTCCCCGATACAATTTTAAGTATACTAATATGCTCCTATGGTCCCTATTTATTTGGGTAAACTTATAGGGGGCATCCTTTCAGAAAGATGCAACATATCAGTCTGGGTCTTGTGGGTGGCACTGGACAGATGGTATTATTTGTGTGTCCACCAAGGTGCAGAGTTCTGCCTCTGAGATTGTGCTCCAAATGCTATCAAATGCGGCTGTAGTGGAGTCTCCCAAAGCAAGACAGCCTACAAAGCTACTGTCTCACACAGCCCGGAGTAATATAGAACAGGGCACAGCCTGAACTCAACAAGGACAGATGAAAAAATATCTGTAGAACGTGGGACTCAAACTACTCCTGAACAATCGGCAAGTTTGCTGAGTAGACTGATATCCACATGGGGTAATTATCCCTAATGGCAAGGCCATACCTGGAACAGACTTAATCGGCTCACAAAACCAGGTGACTTCCTTAAAGTGACAATAGCTAACTTCTCCAGACCACCATACAGAACTGGGTGGGAGATAATGACAACAAGACCATTCCTCATCCAGGACTGCCTATCCATGCATAACTCCTGCCTTGCACCAATTTTCCTACCATTTAAATCTTAAACACCCCAAAGACAGAACTGGGGTCACCAGGCCATTTTATTGGTGTCTCTTCTCCAAGAGGCCACATTAAGTATTATGTTTTCTATTCTTTCACCATGACTTATCTCCCTGTTTTTCATTTGTTTGGGTGGTGGTGGCATTCTTTGAGACAGCGTCTAATGAAGCCCAGGATGGCCTCAAACTCATTATGTCACCTGAACCAGCCTTGAACCTCCTGCCTTCACCTCTCCAGGGCTAAGATTACAAGCGGATGCTGCCATGGTCTGCTCACTTGATTCTTTAACTTCGCATGCTGAGAATGAATGGCAGGACTTAGCTTTTGGGTGCTGCAGAAACTGGGACAACTGTCCTTAAAAGCTCAGTTACTCTTCAGTACCTGAGGACACAGCTCTTCTGTAGACTCTCATCTCAATATCCGGGCTCCGCTCATGTCATCTGAGTGACTAAATCAATCACTGAATGAGTGATCAAGTGAATACGCTTACCATGGGAATTAAAATGGTGTATAACCACCCTGAAGACTCTCAAGTCCCCAGACTTCATCTGTCATTGCAGAAACCTGTACCCAGTACCACTAACACATGACATTACATTGTATTTTAACTCCAGAAGGAGGTTGTGGCTGGCTTGTGTGTCTTAAAAGTCAGAGTAGGATTTGGAGAGATAGCTCAGTAGTTAAGAGCACTTACTGCTCTTGCAGAGGACCCAGGTTCAGTTCTCAGCACCCACAAGCCAGCTCACAACTGTCTGTAACTCCAGTTCCAGGTGAATCAATGCTTTCATCTGGACTCTTCAAGCAATGCATGCTTGCGGCAGACATACATACATGCAGGTGGACCATCCACCCACTTAAAAGGAAATGAACCCTTTCTGAGGTCAGAAGAAAATGTTGCTACCACTTCTCTTTGGGAGAGGGACCAGACGGAGACAGAGCATGCTTATAAAACAGAAGATCGAGAGGCACGAAGCCTTGGAGACAAACTGCTCTTCCCTTGACTTCATTAGAGTCCCATGTGTCACAGGGGACACCTGGGACCTGGGCAAGTATCACCACCTCTCTTTTCAAAGCCTTCTGGAAGCTGCTCCTTGCCTGTATGAATATAGACCTGGGTGCCATCATGTGGCAGATTATAGTGTGCTGGGGCCAGCTTGAGCTGGCTTCCTGGAACGAGATGCTAAAGTTTCAGGAAATCTACAACCCTGGTGACATCATGTTGAGATCTTAAAATAGTCCACAGTGGGAGTATTCACAAGGGAGACTTGCAACAGCTTCGGAAGAGGGCTTCTAACCCAGAGGATGTACGTTCACCCGCTGGTCCCTCACCTCTGTGCTTTGGGAAGCTGTGGTAGTTAGTGTTGATTGTCAGTTTGCGACATCCAGGCCCACGTGGGAAAGTGAGTCTCGAATACGGATTCTGTAAATCAGACTATTCTGTGGGTGTGTCTGTGGGGACTTGGTTGCATCATCTGATGTGGGAAGACACAGCCTACCGTGGACACCACTATATCATGGACTTAGGCCCTGGACTGTGTAAGAGTGGGAAAAGCAAACCAAACACTAAGAGAGCACGCATCTGTGTGTGTGTGTGTGTGTGTGTGTGCTCTGTGTGTGTGTGTGTGTGTGTGTGTGTGTGTGTGTGTGTGTGTGTTCTCGACAGCGGATGCGAAGTGATGCACGGTTTTACGTGCCCGCTGATGTCATCCCCTTGCTATGAAGAATGTAACCTGGAACTGTGCATAAATAAGTCCTTTCTCCTCCAAGTCCCTGTGTGGGGGTATTTTCTTACAGCAGCAGAAACTAAACTAGGGCAAAGGCCAAGATGCCAAGGGCCCCTGACATGATCTCAGCTTCCCGCTGGGGAAGCAGCGAGACTCTTTTTATCATTTACGTTCTAAAATAGCACACAGTGTAAGTTTCACTGTGACATTTTAGACACGTAGACTTTGCTCCTACTCATTGTGTGTTATCACCTCTTACTCTCCCTCTCCCCTGTCATTGGTCTCTTTCCTTTTCCTTCCTAATAATCCCCTTTCCACATTCATATGTATATGCATATCTTATGTGTATACACACTTCACATATATATTTCATATATATAAGTCTAGACTGTGAATATGAGAGAAAATGCAAGCTACCTATCTATCTGAATCAGGCTTGTTTTGTATCACACAGGCCATTCATTTTCATGCAAATGTCATTATTTCATCTTTCTTTACATCTGATAAACCACCACTGTGCATACAAATCTCACTTCCTTATGCATTCATCTGCAATGGTCATCCAGGTCGGTATTAGCGACCGAGGCTAGCACAGCAGTAAGCGTGGATGTGCAAGTGTCTCTGCGGCGTGTTGGCCTAGAGTCCTCCAGGTGCACACCCAGGAATGGTACAGTGGATCAGTTTTTGAGGGCCGAATGAGAGAAGTGTGTGGCCTTCTATCCACAGGTGTACACTGCTTCTTGCATGGGAGGAAGAGAGGACTCTCCTGGTTGTGTGGTAGGAAGGAACGTGGGTAAGATTGCCTCAACCAGCTCTTATCACTGCAGATTCTGTTCTGATGCCCAAATCTGGTGTTACCGTTTTTTCTGCTCAACAGCTTCTTATGGCTCCCCATGACCTCCCAGGCACACTCAGGTCCTAATCCCCTTCATTACCTGAACCAGTATACTTCTCCAACTTCCTCTACTTGCCAGACATTCTGGGACTGCTTCCTGTGAATTCTATTATGGGAAGTTCTAACTATTGCCTCTTTGGTACACTAATACATTGTCTACAACACCTTTCGTGAAAAGAAGATCTTGATTTTCTTAGGAGACAAGCCAGATCATTAGCAGGTTGAGTAACATGGAATGCATGAGGAGCCAAGTAGGTATGGAAGCCATGGGAACAGATGTTGCTGAAATACCGGCTTTGGGAGGCAGACCTTCTGCCTGTGGTGATGCAGCCCCACCCCCCACCTGCAAGAGGATGTCGGGGAGTTACCTAATCTCTTGCATCCTCTGCTTTCATATTAGCAAAATGGAAAAAAACATACTACTTACAGCCATCTTATCCAAACTGAAACATTACCTCTGAAGGAAACTCCTTAAGATTCAGAAAATTCTACTGAGATCCTCCTTAAGTCTCAGGAAGCAGTCAATTCAGAAGTCTTAGGAAGTCCCTAAAACTTACCAGATTGAAACCCCATCCCAACCCACCCCACGTTACATAAGCAATAGAAGTTCTAAGGAGAAAAGACTCTCCAGCCTTTCAACCTACCAGCAAAATGTGCAGAGAAGCTCCAGGTTCAAGTTTTTATGAATCATAACCCAGGCCAGCCTTCAGTGACATAGTTGCTTTTGAATTGTATCCCTATTCCTATAATTCACTTTACTCCTGCAACTAACCCAAATTAACTCAATGATTCATCAAATTGTACTTGAGTAGTATTTTTTGTGATTTCCTTATCTGGGATGAATAAGTGTTTGTTCACATCTCCCTAAAAATATTGTCTCCCAGCAACACGGGAGCCATGATGGTCAAGGGGCTCAATACTGTGCCCCTTCCAGACAGCATATGATAACTATTAGCGGACTCTATTGTCCTTATTCTCAGCTGTCGATTATTACCACTGCCATTGTTTTTCCATAAGCACACTGGGGTATAAACAGAGAAGTCTCTGCTCATTCACCTTCTGAGTTCTTCTGTCCATTGTGGGAAACTCTGCAGATCAGAAAGGTTTTGGAAAGAGGTGCAATGGAATCGGGAGTGAAGCACTGAGTCCTCCCTGGTGAGTGTATCCCAGCTGACCCGCCCTACCCTATGGCAGGTTTGCCCCAGCCTGCTGCTTGGCAGCAGTAGGCAAATGGACTGAGATGTTGAAAATGCAAGCAAATTCTGCTTCTCATTCAGGATACCTGTGAGGTATTTAAAGCAGATAGCAGGGTGCAGGTCTGAGTGGTTCCTCTGGGTTCTCTGGTGCTCTGCTTTCTTACTTACAGTAGCCCCCACTTTCAAAGTAGTTGTGAGGCTTGGGGTAGCCCCAGAATGATGTGGGAGTGTCATATATCAATCTGTTGATTTCATTGGTTAAGT